>VZTX01018486.1:139282-285015 GCA_013400915.1 Pardalotus punctatus
AAAAAAAAGAAAAAAAGAAAAAGTCCATTACTATTACAGTGCATGGAAAGGGCTGAAAACTGAAAATATTTTGAGTCGTATCTGTCAATGGTTTGCCTTCAGAGCTACCTCTGCTTATGTTTTTATCTAAGTGCATATCTTAAGTATAGTCAAATATGTTGTTATTCATGACTGGCAATAACTTGATTAGGTGACTACCTTATAAAGATCTACTATACTACCCAAAATTTCAAGTGTGAGCTTTAACAGTAATGTCTCAGAAAGAAATTTTTTTCACTTTTTGCTCATCCGTTGCCGGAGACAAGAGGTTTCTCTTTGAGTCTTGCAATTCCTTATGGCAATTAACTCTTACCTTTCAAAAAAACATGTTAGAACATAAAAAAAAAAAAAATCAAAAAATTATTCCTAATGTTTAGATCTGCTAGATTTTATATTTCTTCCCTATATGTAGAATTATTTGTTTGCAGTATTGTCATAGTTGCTCTGAGACACTTAATATTTTTCAAGCGTATAGAAACATAAACAATTTTTAAGGTTTTGAAACACCTACTGATAGATCTTTTCACAATTCAAAACTCATAATAGTCTGCCTCCGATCTCAAAAACTAAGTAACAAGTTAATAAAAAATGCCCAACTACTAACATTTCTGCCAGATGATGAAGTGAGAAGTAAAACAAGAGTGATTTCCTGTAATATAGAGCATCAAGTTTTCTTGATTTTCAGTGGTCTGGGGAATTTGTAATTCTTAGCACTGAATGTCATTTGCAGTTAAAAGGTGTTGTGAAGAAAGGCAAAGAATGCCACATCTGAAAGCTTGAGCTCATTTGAGCTGTTACATTCTTATTTTAAGGCAAAACTCTTAAAGTGATGCAGAAAATATTTTACTGCTTTTCACAGATTCTTACTTGATCTATGAAGTCTTTTTGAGTCTGGGCTAAGAATTAAGTTTTTTGGTTAGTAGGAAACCAGTCCATGTTGCTGTGGTGTAGGTCTCATGTAGCTTTCTAAGTGTTCTGAACTCTTCAGAAATGTCAATTCAAATTACCTATACATTTCTAGAAAAAGACCTCAAGGCAACTTCTCTACCCAATATTGGCCATGTCTCATAGATACAATGGCTGGTAAAACCCAGAGTATGAGACAGCAGACACAAGGGCCTGTTATTATCACCTCTGAAGAACTTGTGCTAAGCCCCAGATTTCTCCACTATTATGCCCCATTATTTTGCTTTGATACAACACAAATTTCAAAAGATATACATGCCACTTATAGGGTCAATATTCTCTTGGTCTCTACCTAATATTAAGTATGGCACACTGATTTTAAGTTCTCTGTTAAATTGTTATCTATTTAACTATATAGCATGTACAAAATCATGTACAAATTACTTATAACCAAAAAAAGGACTGAGTTTTGACCAGATAATGACATCAGAATCACATAACAGGACATAAACTGACATAAAAAATTCAGTGAGCCAGGCAGACTTTGAATGCCTGCTTGCCACAGGCAGTGCAAGACGAAGACGAAAGAAATTAATTTAAAGCATATTAAAGTGTAAGGTTTTATGCTTTTCAGTTTTTATGCTATTTTTAAGTGATGCAGAGGAATAGAGAAATCAATAACATATGGACTTACCTGATTGACTCCTTGGCAAACAGCCCCTTGTTTTTAGATATGTTTTAATGGAAATAAATGAGGATGTCTTACAAATGTGCAATTTACTATTTTAATACACAATATATGAGATTTATTATTTCAGTTTCCAAAAGTAGTTTGTAGGACATAAGGCAGTATTACTAATTCAAAATGTGTACCATTACTCATAATAAATTCAATAAAAGTAATAAAATATGTAGTTTACTTTTTAGACTTCAACAGCCTTTTCTATACTAAAAAGAAAAGCCGTAAAAAGTGAGAAAGAATCATTTTGACAATACCATAGTAGTCCTGAAGCAGGCCAGTGGATGGGTAGTTCAGATTGTCAGTAGTTATAGTGGAAAACACATTAACTTCCAACAATGCAATAACAATGTGACCTTATACTTGTAGAGAAAGTTTCCTCCTAAAAGATATTATAGCATCCTGAAAGATATTATAGAGAGTACTAAGTACATAATTTTGTTTGCTGAAAAATTGACTCTATCTAATGGAAAACATTGTCATTCAATGAATGGGACAGCAGACCAGAAGAAAGGAAACTTCTGTTGTAGGTTTTGTCAACAGCCTCCTGCATGTCTTTTAACAAGTCATAAATCTCCTGTGGTTATCCCCTGATCCTTTCCATTTCTCATCTCCTTATGAGGTTCTTACTGCAGAGACTAGATATTTTGATACTGCATACAGCAAGTAGTCAAAGAGACAAGATTCAGTTTAGTCAGGTCCCGTGTTCCTCCCCAAAAAAACGTTGTGAAAAGCAGAGTAAACCAAATTTAATTGAATTTTGTGTGTGTGTGGTTTTTTTTCTGGAAAATCCTACCCATTCTTGGTTTAGCTAGAATTTCTCCACATTGTTACTCTGTAGATTAGTATGGTCAGATATATTCTAAAATAAAGCTTCTTATATAAGAAATTTAAACCAGTAAAGATCTAAAGCTACAAGCTCCTACAGCTCAGAAAAAAAAAAAATCAAAACATTATATTATCTCAGGTGAAAAACTTTTTAATTTTATATTTCTATATTACAAAGAAGATCAAAATTCACAAGATCATTGAGTACTGAGAGAAAAACACCATTAGGATATCCAGGTGAAAGAAGTCTGTTAAGAGGATTTTTTTCATTTTTAAGTGTTCAAGTGTAATGTTTTCAGATGCATTCAAGGCACTTTTAACCATGAATGCCTCCTAGGTTATAAGGCCCAGAAGACAAAGTTACTCACTGAAGCCGTTATTACCTTGTACTCTGTGTACTAGATGATTTCTTAGCCGTTTAAGAGATGCATTTAGCACATGAGAAGAAATGATAACGTATTTTTACCCTAACAGGCATAATTTATATTCAATATTGCTGTGTATTATGATCTCTTTAGAACAATATAAAATGCCAAATAGCAAGAGTGTGAAGAGGTTGTATGATTTTCCAGAAACATCTTCAGACTTGAAAGATATAGATGGTGTCTGTAGATGTATCTTGGCTCTGCTTTCCTCCCAAAATGATGCTCTATAATAGGAGAGGCTCTTACTTCAAATGCTTTGTTGTTGCCAGGGCCTGAATAGGAGGCATTTCATTTATTGTTTTGTATTACTAGATGAGATGTAAAACATTTTTGTAACTGTAGAAGAAGAATAGTAAGTCCTAGCTCTTAGAAAAATACAATACATGGAAAACAAGCCCAAATGAATACAAATCACAGAGTACACTGTATAAAGAACAATAAAATGCTGTAGCTCCACCTGGATTATTATAAAAGTACTTGGAAGGGCAAAAAAACAAACCAAAACCAAACACAAACCCAGCAATAAATGGAGGCACATATTAAGTCCAGAAGAAGAAATTGTGTAGATGAAAGACAAAAGGAATATATAACAAAATAAATAAAAATTACATCATTACTAATTAAAAAGACTTTTATTTAGTAATGATGTATTTGTTTGGTTTTGGCTTTTACAGCTATACATTTTAACTACAATACCATCTTTTGACAAGAATTAGGAATTACATTATCTTATTTCAAAAGTCATGCAGGTATTTGTATTAGAGTTATATTTTAATTGATGCAATTAATTTAATCATCATATTCAATTAATTAATTTCTCATGATCTGTAGGAAATATGGTATTTTCAAATTAAATGGTTATATTTAGGGTGTTTCCATTATGTAGAAGATCAGAGTAAAAATCTTTTTTTTTCTTTCTGGGGAGAAATGTTTAATTATCGTGTTTTAGAGATAAGCAGGAAAAGTATAATCACTAAATTCAGTTTATTTAAGAAAATTTAAACAGAATTTAAAGCAATTGGGGAGACACAGAAACTTGAGAAGGGGAAGTTGCAGCAGTAATGCCTAAAGCTATGACTGGGGATGAGTTACTAGCTGGCTACAGTCAGAATTAGTAGGTTAAACAGTATGTATGACACTGCCATACGTTTCCGATCATGAAGAATTAAATGACACCTTCTTCAGAACACTAGAAGAAACCTCAGATTTACAGGCCTGTTCCTTGTGGGGGACTGCAGCCACCCTGTTAACTGTGGGAGGGACAACACAGCAGGGCGCAAATATCCAGGAGGTTTCACAAGTGATAGAGGAGCCCATAAAGAAAAGTGCTCATCTGGACCTCCTGCTTATATAAATACAGTAAAATACTGTGGTGGTTTACATCATATTCTCTTTTCTACTTCCCTCTGCTGATAGGTTAAGCCAAAAATTTGTATTTCATGAGCAACACTTAATATCTGCAACATACTTGCAAATTATTGTTATGGATATAAATTGCAAAATTTAACAGATACAGAAGGGTTTTTTCTCTAATAAATAAATTACCAAGTAATTTTCACCTTGGAAAATAACATTATTGTGGGTAATAGTTATTGTGTATTTAAAGACAGACACATTTTTTATTTCCTACCAGATTGGAATTTTACACACAAATTTTTAACAGTTGGGATCATAGAATAAAAATGTCCCACCTTCTAATATCTTCTGACAAACCATGTAAAAACAAAAAAGTTACCTTCATTTACTGCGCAAACATTTATAAATGAAGACATATGAACTAACTAACTTCTTAAAATTGGACCCCGAACAAATAAATGTCTGGTTAGTTAAGCAATATACACAAGCTTGTTCAGGATATGTTTTAGTACTTCATTAGTGCTCTGATCACAGTTCCTGCTCTCTTTGGCAGCCCTCTTTCTCATTTATTTTTTGTACTGCAGTAGCTTCTACATCTCTCATACACCCCTCTTTAAACTGTCAGCTAAAGCTATGACAGACAGTTTAGTCTAGTGAATAGGACATGGTAATGTGCCTAAAACTTCTTGACTGGTGTTTTGGCAGCTAAATATTGGCTTATGGGTCCATGTGCAAAAGAGAATGGAGGGATACATTCCAAGGTACTTTCCAGAAGCTGATCAAGTTAAGTTCATGGCAATTGACAAATTTTGCAGCTACTTAGCTGGGGTGCCCCACAGGTATCCCACGTGGTAACTTTAACTATAATCTAAATAATATAATAGGCATTACACAATCAGTGATAAGGTATCCCAAAATGGATCTAAGATGATTAAGTGTTGGAAAATGATGTTGATGCATGTGGTAGTCTATATACGTTCTTAGGGAGAAAAACTTTGACAGACATCCCCTGACCCTTGCTTATAGGATGTGGTTTATATTTATTAAAAGTGGCAAACATGAGTGGGGCAGGAGGGGGAAAGTCAAATATTTTAAATTTCCTATTGAAACTAGAGTGTGAATAATCCCTTAGAAAATATTTTTGCTTATAAAAAATGCATGACTTGAGAGTGTAAATTTAATACTATATTTTTTAGAATCTCAGTATAAGCCATGGAAAATTCCTTCGGGAAATCAAAACTACTAATAAAGGAGAGATAGAAAGTACCTTACTTTGTAGTAAAGGAGACCGCATTATGCGCTTCTGTGAGCACTTGTTCCACTGCTCACAGGGAGAAAACCTTGTAAAGATCCTGTAATGTCAGCTGAACTTGCTACAACTACCTGCATATTTTCTGTAGGCAAAATATTGTGTGAGTGTTTTGTAGTTTGTTTTAGGTAAAATCAGACACATTGCATCAAGTCACAAGCTGAACTTTTCGAGCTGCCTCAGTAGACAATATAATTCCAACAACTCCCACACCAGTTTTAACCACTTCATCCATTCCCTTTGCAGTATTAGCCTCAGTAATTTAACAAAACTTACCAGAAAGCAAAAGATCTTTGATCTTTGGAGTTATAATGCTTCCCTTTCTTCTTTCCTTCAGGTTGAACATGAGGAAATGGCTTCTTTGGGACAGAAGCTTACTCACATAACTTAATGCTGACATCCAGTGAACAGTTGACAATACCACTTAATACCAGCTAACATCTTTAGAAATTCTGGGCTGGATTGAAACAGAATTACTACATGATAATAGTTCTATTTGAATATGTTAATAATGACATATGAGGTGGAAGCTATCCAGAACTATGAGGCAGATTAGCAGCCTGTGAGATTTCCTTTCAAAAAGCCAACAAAAATTGACAGCAGTGCTTCTGATTACATACCACTTTCACAAGGATACCTGACCCAGGCATTCTTCATCCATGTCATGTATGAAATAACAGAAGTCTGACTTACTGGGTAATACAGTACTAGGAAAAGGTTAGAGACATATTTCAGGGAGTATTAAAGAACTCCAAAGTTATTTGTCTCAAAAGCAATTGTAGTATCTTTAACAGTGATCCTCCTTTCCTTATGGACAACTGTAATTTCTTTCCCTGACCATTTTCTTTCCATTGCGATGTTAATGTCTTTTGTTTGGAACAGCCAACTTGACAAGGCACTTGAATGCAGAATAGAGATACTAAACATTATTCTTATAAATTGTATTATATTGTATTGTGTGTGCATCTGTCGCTTTTATAAAATGCCTGCCTGCACAGAATAGCTGTAATCTGAATTAGTAGATGGCTGTTGATATGGTGAAAATGAACAAGAGAGGAGTATTTAAACCAGGTATAGACATAAGAAGATATCAGTGAATTGCACAGAGGCTTTCAGTTTTTGGTCATGTGCCATGAGTAATTTTGACAAAATAAATTGCATCGATTTACTTAACCTTTTACTGAATGAAACTATCAGTCTGAAAAGAACTGATTTCAAATCAGACTCATAAATTACTAGAAGCCCAATGCAGCTTTTCTGCAAAGAGGAAAACTGAAGTGCTATCTTATTCTAACAATAAATACAAGGTCTCAGAAATTAAAGAACTGCAATGACCATATATACGTTTTCAAGAAAATAATGGAATTCTTTTATTTCTCTTAAAAATTGTATAGAGATATTGATTTTATTTCGCATAGTGGTATTCTAATATATTCTTAATTACAACAGGTTTACGATGTGGTAATGTCAACAGAAGATGTACCATTGCCATCATTAAAGATAGCTTCTAAATTCCATTTGCAGTTCTAAACACATAAAGAGCTATGATTATTTTCAGAATAGAGGAAGAACAGATATGTTAAATAAAGATAAATTTATAAACATTTTTTCCCATCTCTGATAATTTTTTCTATACTTATATTTATATACTTTCAAAGTATTTAACTTTTTACAGTCTTGATCATGACTACACAGAAGATGTTAATCAGTCTCCTATCTGAAAACATTATATCAAACTAAAAATTTCTATTGACAACATCATATGTTCTCGGAGCATTGATGTTCAAAAGGACCTTGTTACCATTGTGTCACTTTAACTATCAGAAAAAGAATTTCTTGAGATCAGAAGAAAATTAATTATTTTCTGTGTAAGGTAAAACTTCCCTGTTATCTTATCTTTAAGATAGACTCTTTCATCTTAAAGTTGCTTCACATACTTTGTTTATTTGTCTTCTTCTACTAGCATTTTTTGGCCTAAAAAGAAGTCACGAAGTAGTGGATTTGGGCATTCCAGACTATCTTTAAGTGGTATGTCTGGCTTTCAAACTGTCTCTCACAGAGAACAAAAAAGTACAAGAAAATAAGTAATTTTTTCCTTATTTCAACAGAGAAAATAATGTGGTGGCCTCTAAATTTGCCCTATTCAGATTGTAGGGTAAAACCAAACAACAAGTAACCAACTACCAGCAAAACCCGCAAAACAAAGCAAGTAAGCAATAATGACTCATTTTAACTTTGGTCTATATCTCTGTTTTCTCAACATAATGAACACAAATATGCTCTGGTTATATCTATAACCTGTGTAAGGTAAAAACAGCTTTGAAGCATTTAAAACCAGTCTGTGAAATATTATTAATTTATTTTTAAAATATTTATTTCAGATGGGTTTTTCAGCAATAACTAAAATAGAGTAAAACTAAAGTGGGAAACATCTCACTCATATTGTAGTCACAACATGATTTTGTCAAAACTCAGAAGTTACACAGATGTTCCTGCAGATTACATTTTTCACAGATATTATTCACAATATCTAATTTGCGTGCTCTGAAATGGTGTAAATTCCTAGTCAAGCATGTAAAACTGAATCTAAACCCCATGGTTTTAGTCCTGTGATTCACCTATTCCCAAGATGGAAGTTCAAATCCTTGAGTTAATCTTAAATTTGGACTCTTCATATCCTTACGAAGATAGCATTGAAATTTTCTGTCAAAATCTTTCTATCTGAATCATGTTCTTTTTCTCTTTTGCAATGGCTGTCTCTGACTTTGCATAATAAAAACAGAGGACTGTAACAGAGGTTGTTAATGAATCTGATTTCCCCTACAACATAACTCGACTTTATCAGGGAAGACAGAGAACGGAGGAGAGAGAGAGAGCAAGAGAGAGGGACAGAGAGGAGTGAAAGGAGGAGGAGAGATGGTGAAAGAGAGAGGACATTGCGGTTTGGTGTTCAGTTCTCCTCTATATCAGATGGTCATGCAGCAACAGGCATGTTTCTCTACAAACCTCCGAAGAACATTAACTCAACAGGGGCATGGCCAGCATGGACAGAATACACCAGAGACAGTTCTGCTAGGAAAATTCAGTGTTTGCTACCGTTCTCACAAATTATTGAAAAAGATGAGACTAGAGTGTCTTCATACACTATCTTTGTGATCAGAAGATGGCAGACCAACAGACTATTCTCTCTTTGGCAAAAGGAATTTAAATCCCAACTCTTAATCCTGCTGGGTACATGCTGTATTGAACAGCTCTATTGCCTCATACCAACAACATTCTACAGAATTAGTTATAATTTCTGGTGGTTGGTTTACTGTCATGGGTCTTGTGCCTCATTTTTCCCACTTTAGTGGGAAACTCCTAGTGAATTAACTTCTTTATTTGACATTGAACATGTATATTCATATCTGATGCAATTTACACACTTTATGTCAGTTAAAACTTTGTTTTGTGATTTTATTTAAATGTGCTTTTTTTACATCAAATATGTCCTGTCATATATGCCTCTCCCCTCTTTCTTTCCGTACCTCCACTGCCCCCAAAAATCTAAGGAAACAAAATAAACTTGAACCTTGCTAAGATTATCTTCTCCGTCTTGATTAAATAAGCATTTAGTTGCTGATTCAACCGACTGGTTGACGATTGACATTCTAAGTCTACTTTGCTAACAGTTTGTTATCATAGGCATTGTAACCAATTAGTGTCAAGCCTTGTTTGCCCAAGATTAATTTTCTAATATCTGGAGTTCAGAATCAGTTTTTCCTGAAATTAATAAGAACACTTGTGGTACTTTAACTAAGTTTATACCTTTGAAGCTAAAACCTCTGGCAAGTAAACAATGTGTGTGGGTTTGGGTTTTTATTTCTGATTTAAATATGCATTTAGAAATAGCTTTGTCTGTATGAGGTAAAAATCAAGGTTCTTTAGATGTCCATTTATTTTCTAGAAAAGTTTTTCAAAAATTTTATTAATTTTGAACTTAAAGGATAGAAATATTGTCAACAGTTCACAAATTGAAAGAAAAATATGAAAGTCAATATCAGTTATGTCCATCCTCATTATTCTAACTACATTGAAATGGGTGTTTTTTTAAATTAGTTTCATGAGTAGTTTGACTCATTATTAGATGCTACTAAGGAATGTTCAGTTCTTAAAGGTACAAAAATCTCTATATTGCAACAACGGTGACTTTTAAGAGCACAAGGTTGGTTCTTTTTTTTGTTATTTGTTTGATTTTTAATTGAAAATATTGATACATTGGAGCCAACAAACTCAGTGGAAAAAAAAGTAAATTTCAGGTTTAGTGAAACTGCCTTTAGAATACTTTTTGAGCTGTTTCATCCATTGGAAGAGAGTTTAGAACAGCCTAGTTGAATAAAATTCAACTTTTTTTCCCATCATGTGCACAAAGGCATTTGAATCTTGTTTTCCATTATACCTGATAAGAAAACTAATGCACCATATAAGAAAAGAAAATTAATGCATATTACTGGATAAGGACAGATTTAACCATTTGTGACTATTTGGCTATTTGGAAACTGGAGTAGAGGATCTTGTTAAATAGTTAGATAGGTAACTAGAATGTGTTTGTGTATGGGCATATATATAATATGTATTTATACATATGTATAGACATATACATGTGTGTTTGTGTGTGCTAATAGTGCATACGGATACAAAAGAAAATTTAGGACTTGGTTTCAATGCAAAGAAAATAAAATGCTTGATTACACACACACTCACACATACACACATACCACACTCCTCCCTTTGAAATGCAATTTTGCTTTTGGCTAAATGCACATTTTCATTTTTGTCTAAAGATAAATCAGTCATCAGAGTGTCATGCCTAAAGCTATTACTTATTGTAATACCCATGACTATTATTTCAACATTTGCTATTATTATTTTACTGTTGTTACTATTATGAGATTAACAGAATGTGTTATTATATGGCACATTATGTAGTTCTAGCAATGGAACATCTTTTCAGTTTGGATAATTGTTCATCATTTTATATGCATAATTGAGGTCTGGCCTCAGCAAACCTTAGTCAACAATGGGACTGAGAAGAATTTCAATAGGTAGCAGGAGAGTCAACTCATTTTCTTCCTTGATGTGAAATACAGGCTGGGGAAAAAGAATGGTTGAGGATCAAGGTGGATGCCTATGTGTGATTGCAGATGTCTCACACCGAGTACCACTCCAAGCCTTTCCCACTGATGCATTGGAACTACATTAACAAAAGGCCCAGTGTCAACCTGCACTTTTGAATATGTTTAATATTCCCACACCTCAGCCATTTGTCCCTTCCTTCCAGGAAAAAAAAAAAAAAAAAAGATATGTAGGAGTCAGATAAGCAGTGGATCAAAGGGAATTTTATGAGATTAAACCATCAGGAGATTTTTATGTCTTCAGATATTTTTTTTTTGCTTACAGTGGTATGATTAATTACTTTTAAAATTCAGTGAAGTATATTTCAAATGTAACCTATTTGAGAGTATCTAGCAGTAGCTACTGATCTACTGAATGGATAGGTAAACTTCTGAAACCTTTTAGCCACAATATATTTACTCTACCTGCAGAAACATTATCAAATACTCCAATAAACAATAAAATTGTTAAGATTATTATAAAATCATCTGACTATTCTTTAGGCATCCTGTCAGCATATATTGTCCATATAAAATATTTAATCTAAGAAATCAAGCACCTTTACTATGTTCCAAATATATTTAAGAAATATTTTTACATCATGCATACTAAACTCAGTTTAATTTCCCTTATTTAATATATCTTAAATTGGTACTTAATTATAGAACTCTGTGCTAAAAACCTGAATGGAAAATAAATTAAAATACTGTAGTCTTCTAGAGTAAAGACAAGCAAGAAATTATTTGCACAACTTTTAAGAGTGGTTAATTCCCACATCCCTGTTAACATCATGTGGCATTAACATTTCATGGGTTTAACTTTCTAACATAAACATTTTGAATCAAGCAATTTGTATCAGCAACAAGCAGAAGTGTAAGTGAGTGAGAAAAATTAAAAACCCCAGAAAATGTATTTCTGAAAACGTTGAATGATTTTAGGCTTTTTTGAGGGGTGTGCATTTTAAGACTTCACTCAGTGCTGACGCTGATCCAGACCTCAGTTGGAAATGTCATTGTTGTGATTAATTGATAGATATAACCTATTTCAGGGAACCATATAATTTAAAATGGAAAAGTGGTAGAGAGAGGCCAATTAGTACCATGGTAAATGATGAGCAATTTCAATATCAAATGTCATTCAGGGTCTTGTTATGTCATGCCCTTTCTTTTTTCTTCTTCCTTATCCTCCAAAGCCCGTCCCCATTTCAGTCTTTCAGTGTACAAAATAACATTATTTAAAAGATTTCTATACAATTTAAAACACACTAAAAACTTAATTGCTTTAAGTAAATGAAATAACACCAAAGATGAAGAGGAAGCAGCCTTCTAAGGAGTCAGCAAAGACCTACAAGTCTGGTTGTGAACACAAACACTAAAATATGGGTGGAAACACATGCAATACTCAGAAAGTGACATCTGAGACCAGGGCCACACTTGCTGTGTACCCCTGCACCCACAGAGGTGTCAGACGGCAAAGAACTTGTGTTCCATGTGCATCCAACCTGCAGCATTTCAGCTTTCTTTCACAGGGTGTTGGATGGAGTTTATGAAAGCTCTCAAGGTAGAAAACCTCTCAAACAAAAAACATACAAGATAATTTTTTATTATTGTGTCGTTCAGACTTTTGTGAGATCTCCTGTGTTTTCCAGTGTCCTACTGGGGACAGTGTGGTACCAGAATCCATTGGTGTCGTTCCACTTGCTGGATCAGGGCCCTACTTTATAAATATAAATTGGTAATGCTTATTTGCTTACAAATAGGCATTTAACTGATGCTACAGCAAGCACTATGCAATTGTTTATTAAGTAAAAATTAATTTAAACAGTTACATTTTATCTTGTATAAAATAAACACATTTTAGATTATATTAAATGGCTGATTTAATAAGTTACATATTTGTGCTTACTTTATTCAACATATATTACCTTTGTAAATGCAGGATTTACTAGGCTGGTGAAGATAGATGAAGGATTATCAAGGTATTACCTTTTATGCATTGTTTGATTCAGGATCGAGTCCTCCTGAAACACATAATTCACAAGGGATTTGGGGACATGTAGAAAAGGTAACATACTTTTAAGACCTGACTTATTTATATATAAAAGACTGATCTATTTAAAAGTATGAATATAAGAAATTAGGAACTATTTTATTATAAATATTTTTGTCTCTTCTCTTACTTTTTTAAATGCTTAAGGCTAAAATTTGTATCAAAAGTGTAAAAAAATATGCAGTGGGCCAAAGTTAATAGCAAACTCAAAAAGGAGGACAGACAGACAGTAAGTATACTTTGCTTGTACTAAAATCATATATATGAGGGTCAAAGTCTGGCTTAATTTGGTTATTTTAAACATTCACATTCCACTGAATCTGTAACAAACTGTCTTGTGTTTAAATGTACTAGAACTTCAAGATATACCTTTGATTATATGCCACTTGACAGCATAATTGGAGAATTTAGGCCCAAAATTTTCCTTTAGATCACTTACCTTTAAGAACTATAAATTAGATGGGGAGAGGTTTTCAGGAGAACCAGTAGCTGCATGAAATTACACAAACCATAATGTTTGGGGAGGGAGTGGTTTATCTCAACTAAACTTAGTTCAAATCATGAATACCGTTTGTATTGGACTCTTTGACCTGGTATTTTATATAAATCAATCAAGTGATGACAAATATAAAATGGAAATTGTACTTCACTAATATTAACACTCTCTGAGCATTCTTAGGTTAGTATCATTGCTCTCCTCTGCTTTCAAAGGGAGGCCTTCCAGTGTGTGACCTGACTGATTGTCAGGTCATATAATCAGGAAAGTGCTGAGTCTTCATTAATATTTCCTCCAAGGATAATTTTGTGAAGAGTGCCATCTAATAACAATACTTTAAAATTATTTTATTTTTATCTCTCAAAAGCACTTATGACTGCCATTTGCCCCTGAAAACTTCCCGCTTCATGTGTCCAAATGCAGCATTTCTCAGGTTATTTGATTTTATAGACAATCCTAATCAGATAAACCCATTAACTGTCAAGACATGCAGGGTTAGTTTGATCATAGAAAATCAGTTATTCTCTGTATAAAATCTGGTTTCCACATTAAGTGCTTATAGGAGTAGCATTGATTTGCCAGGGTTCCCTGGAAATAAAGCATAAAATTGAAAAGCCTTAGGCCTTCTCTTCCACCAAATTCTTTGAATATTAAAATATCACATTGATAAGATGATGTACATAAGCTGCTCTTACACTTTGTTGTTTTAGGTGTCAGTTACTTTTCTAGTCTCACTTATTTCTTCCTCCAAAACATACCTGTTTTTCATCTCCAGATTCTATCTTCTACATTCATTATGTTATTTCTCTTCAAGTTCACTTAGTTTTGTGTGGTTTGGGTTATTTTTTGGTTTGGTTTGGTTTGGTTTGGTTTGGTTTGGTTTGGTTTGGTTTGGTTTGGTTTAGTTTGGTTTGGGTTGGTTGGACTGGTTTTTTTTCTTTCCCTTTATTATAGTGGTGGTTTGTTTATTTCAGTAAGGAGATTGGAATGCCTTTGAAAGAAAGCCCAAAGGTACTTATCTAAAGTTGAAAACAATTTTTTTCCTGTAGGTCCCACTCTCATCAGGAAGTGAGAAATTATTCAGTATAATGATCTGGACTAGTCAGAAACAGCCAGTGTTTCAATGCCCTTTATTTGCTAATACAAAATAACTTCTACAAACACTGACTGATATAGAAATAAAATGTACTGTCGTGATCATTAGAATGAAGTGGAGGGTGTTTTAAACACCTAACTAATAATTTCAATATCTGGATAATGTTAACAAACACTATCATATTCTACCATGGTATCCTAATTAGTCTAACACTTATACTAATTTTCCAGCAGTGACTTATGAAACATCTCAGAAGCAGATGTTACACCATGTAAGTTGGCTGCAAGAAAGTGTTGCATTTTCATGTGTGCTTTTGTGTTTCTAGTGATGTAGCAGTACTTTTAAATTTATAGCCTCCATTTCAAATGAACAGCATCCACTAACAACACTCAAAAGCCATTTGTTAATTTTACCTACATATTGGAACCTTTTCACTGACATTTGGTTAATATGCCCTCTGTCCATCGGACATTCATAAAATCACAAGATGTCAAAAAGGAATGTTTAGAAACTGATTAGCATTACTTATGATTTGTGCCTGTGCAAGAGAGAACACATCCATATTTAGTCTAGGGGGATTAGAAAGGGGGAAACTGGGGGTAGGCGATATTATTGGCTCAGTTCCACACAGACCAAATGTGAATACTTATGTTCTTCCCACAAAGCATTAATTTCTTCACATACTGTAGACTTTATTCTTTTACCAGGTTCCAGATAGCAGACAGCTCTTGTTTTTCACTTATGTTTTCCTTTTAACAACAGTCATTAATTTACTGATACGCTGTCTATCAGAACCACATCATCTTGATTAGAGCTGTTATCCTAATCAAAAGGCTGATAATTAAGACTATCCATCTGTAGAGTTCCAAGTGCTAAGATGAGCTGAAGATCCTAATTAAGATTATTTAGGTGTTACTTAAATGCCATCATTTGATTCAGCTAATCATACCAGCAGGTACATTAGATTTGCATTAATGTTCTGCTGAAGCCAGCAGCTCTTTAAACAGATCAAAAATGTAGATTACAGGCACCATTTTCAAACATCTTTATATCAATATAACACTAAGACAATGCATTAAAGTAAATGGAATATAGGAAGAAAGAGGCAATTTCAGTGTTTCTCAGTCTGCTTTATGATAATCAGTAGAGTACTTAAATAAGTAATTTATTTACTGAGTTTGTGTGTTATAGCAGCTCCATGCTTAATTTTGCACTTATCCTTTGAATATATACTGCATGGATGAGTTTAAATTTAATGTGTATTTTTCTAGCCTAAATGAAATGGTACAGTGTGGGGAGTTCGTTAGTTCCTCCTGATAAATTGTTAGATAGGTAGTTTGCTAATAAGTTATTGGAGAAGTCATAATTCTCATCTAATAAGGAATCCAGATGAAGCTGAAATTCTCAATCATGACTGTGTTTAAAAGGGATCTGTATTAAACTGCTTTTCTCCTTTTTTCTATTTCATCCAAAAGGCAAATCTATTTTCATCAGAATATTAGTACATTATGATTTTATAATCAGAACACTTAGGTTTCTATTTCAACTTTAACCTGTAGATTATTCAGTTTCTAGGAAAGTGATCAATCTGTATCACTCTTAGTAATGTTAAATCAGCACAATCCAAGATCTTCATGCAGGCATGTTCTTTTTCTGCCTGAAGATATGAGAGGCAATTAACATACCACTAGGCTAAAGCCTGTACATATGTTTTATGAGAGTTTTTACCTCAAAAAGGTAAGAGGTACTGGTACTGGTACTGGAATAAGGTACTGGTTCACACATATAATAGATTGGACATAAAAGAGGCCACCAGTGTGCTTCAGAGTGAGGCCAGCCCCTTAAAAAATGGTTACGACAACAGTTTTAAATATATATATATAAATTAAGCTTTTCAAGTACATTTTAACTAGGACTCTGTTCACCCATATAGGGTAGAAGAAGAGGACACCTTTCTTCTCTTTTAAGTACCTAATGAAAGAGTGAAGATCGAGTCAGGCTCTGCCGGAGGTGTATTCTTCTTGGAGGAGAGACAATGTACACAAAGAAGCTCTAATCAGACACCATAAAAACATTCACTGTGAATGTTGTCAAAATTCAACCCTTGGTTGTATACAGAATTTGACTGAACAAGGCCCTCATCTGAGCTGGAGTCTCTTTGAGCAGAAATTCACTGGCCCAGTCCATCAGACTCACCCTTTTTAAGAACTAAAGGATGGTTTAATCTCTGGAGATGAATCATTTGGTATAGAAAGTGTCTAGGCTTAGAGGTCTTTCTTCTAAATGTCTGAAGTGAAAAGAATCACATCCTTCTAGTCTCACTGTATTTTTCAGAGTCATACTACTCTGTCAGGTTTTGTTCTGGAGGATAAAAAATTCCTGTAAATATGAAGTACTCTCCAGTCTGATTAAGTACTTAAGCATGGAGATAACATAAACACATTGCAGAATTTCCTTTAAAAGAGCATTTTTCTGCAGATCAATTGGACTTCACCACCTAGTTCCAAAAAGCACTTGAGATTCCAGAACTACTGAAGAATAATGTGCTGTGGGTATATAAAATAGTGGCCCAATTCACAGAATGCAGACACAGGTTTTAGGCATAAAAATTATCCCAAAACTATAGTTTCTGGGATATATGCTTATCACTAATCTGTAAAAGTGAACATTCAGTTCATGTGTTTAACCTTTTTAAGGTTCCTTCAGTAGAACTTGACTCAAGACTAATGTCAGGTAAAGAACATTTGAAATGTTAATTTTGCCTTTAACTCTGAAGCTCCCATCACTATGTTTTTCAGTATTTTTGATGGTTTTGCAAAGAATTTTGTTTTCAATCTTCTGATGTTATCCTTAATTTTATGTTAACAGATTCTATTATCTAAAATGTAGCCAGCACCAATAGGAGATGGATGGAAATTTTCAAAGAAATTATAGCAATTACACCAAAAGAACAAAGATATTACAGTGTATTTTAGTGGTTACATTTAAGAAGTGAATCATCCTTTAAAAAATTCCTTTCCTTATATTCTGTTTTATTTGCATATAAACAGACATATTCACACTGAATTTGCATAGGAATAGAAGCATTCAAAACATCTTTATAGCAATCATGAAATCACAGAAGTTACAGATGTAACAGTGTTATTAGTTCTGATTATTTAAACTGGGCATCTATTTTTCTGAGTGATTTTTGGGACAGTTACTGATTTTACACACCATTTTGCACCTGCAGATTCAAACAATAGATTTAAATATTTAATTTAGATTCTGCATACACAGCAGACAGTTGATGCCCAAGTTTTCCTTACTGCACTCAGGTTAGTAGAGAATTTCTAGAGCATTCAACATAAATGATCTATGTATTTAATTTTAGAGTCTCTGAGTATTGGGAACAATTGGCAATCAGCACTGATGAAAAGTATCCCTTACAATTTTAAATTGTGCCTTTCACCCGAGAAGACACATACCATATCAAGAGACACCTCCAAAGCTTTTGCTTTAAATATTCCAGTAGTGTCAGAAACACTGTACTGCCGTTTGTTAAAAGTTGCCCATGCTGAGAGCCAGGAGAGAGCCTTGAGTACCGCTGCCTCACAGCATAGAAATATTTTCTAAATTTTTAATGTTTAGAGGTTTTAATGATGTACTGATTTTAAAATTATCTCACTGATTGTCATTTGCTTTAAATAAGATCTCTGTAGAAAAATGGGTAACATGAGGGTTCTCTTCAGATAAAAGAGTTATAGGTATTGAATCATCAGGTTTATAACATCATAGCTTGTATTTCTAGTGTTATTTTCATGGGTGGATAACAGATAGATTTATTATTTTTCTTCATACCTGGACAGAAAACAGCATGACTACTACTAGCTATCTGAAACTTTTACTCATTCCTCTTTTCAGCTAAAAACGCAATGAATTCTGGCATGACAAAAGCCAATATGAATGGAAAGGTGTTTTTATTTCATAAGGTCTTAGTAACATCTTTACCAGTTAAGAAGTTTTATAAGTTGATGGAGAAATTTCTTTCTAAACAAAGTCATGATTTTGGTCAAAGAAGAACAGTCTTTCTAATTTATCCTTTAACAACATTATGTTTACTATAAATTCTCACCTTTCTGAAGGGGAGGTGCTCTGCTATAGAAATGGTGAACTGTAAAGTGTTTTATTTTGTGCTCCAAGGAAACAGAATTCCCTCAAACCATTTGACCTAACAAGAGAGCTTTCTTTAAATAGCGAGACCTAACCAGATGTTTCTATTGACTGGTGCTAAAGAATCTTCTAAAAATATAATGTCTATTGACTGTACTTGGCACTTCCTAGCAAATGCCGAAAACGTTTTTAATGTTATATTTTAAGACTGTGGTTCTAAGCAATATTTCCTGTTCTGATATTTTATTCATGCTGTTAATGCTAAGTTGATTAGCTGTCACTATAATTTCTTTTTGGAACATATTTCTTTAATTACCATTTCATCTTTCTGCAGTTTTATCAGTCTGAAACCATAAACCTGTTATTGTTTTTTCTACACTGGTGTGACTGGAAATTAGATAAACTGGCTGCAAAAGTACATATTCACATGGAAAACTGCAGCAGGTGGACCTTCAATCACACGTTTAGGAAATTCATCTGTGTAAGACTTTACAAAATGGGCTCTTGAAACTGATGGAATTATATATAAATAAGAGAGCAATAAATGTTCCTGATGTGGGACCACATATTTAATCCTTCTTTCAGTACTGTTAGTGGGATATGCCCACTATTTAAAACTAGTATACAAGCCTGGTTACTGCAGTCCATTTTCCTTGTCAATTCTATTATCCAGAATCATTAATTTAAGGATGTTATAAGGTACATTCCCATGCATTCGCACTCTCTGGACGTGTTACCTATTAATTTGTCTAAACCACTTTAAAACCTGCTTATATCATTTTCACCCAAAAATTACTGTAACAATAAATTCCAGAATTGTATTGCCTCAGGTTTAAGTACTTTAAAAATATTCTTCTTGTACTAGCTTCGGTGACAGCTCCTTATGCCTATTACCATGGGATTTGGCAAATAATTGTTCTGTATCAACTTATCCACTAACTTCCTGGTCTTTCTAAATCTTACTAATCAGCCTTCACCTCTTCAAATTCTCCTTAAAATGTAGGTGTTCTGTTCCCTCGCATGTTTGTTGCTCTTCTCTGTACCTTCTCTAACTCCACTGAGTCTTTCTTGATAGACAAGAGCAGCTCTTAGCAAATGTTGATATAAAATTTTGTTGTGGAAAAAACTAACTTAATATTTCCAAATAAAATGAAATTCATTCCTTGGGATTAATAGTTTGTTCAATCAAACAATTAGCCAGAGATTAGCCAGGGAAGGGTACTAGCTTCATCCCTACCTGCCCTTTTTCCTCTGCGCTCTTTTGTGTGTTGAGGCAGCTTTTTATTAACACACCCTAGCAAGAACATTAAAGATTTTTTTATACCACAAAAATATACAATATTAGATGCCATAATATCTTTTGGAATCTCAGAGCCACTCACCACTTGTAATGAGTTGGAAATTCTGGAGTCAGCACTCCTCAAATTTCATGAACTTTGCACTATGCCAGTGATAATTCTGAATGTCATAAGTAACTATATTTAAAAACCTTTGTAACTGAAAAAAGAGTATTCTCATAATAACTTTTTAAAAATAAATACTTAATAAATACTTTTTAAATTAGTGTATAATCAGAGCAAAACTTTGTTACACACCTAAACAACACAACTTTCTACTTCTAGCTAAAATCCAGACAAATTTTCTAAATCAGATCTAAAGCATGTCAAATATTTGCTGACAGTTCATCATATCCTAAGTAAGTTCTTTCAAACACAGAGGGAAAAGTACCATAAATAAAGGTCTATAGTTATGTTACAGTTTATATTATTATAGTTAGCAATATAATATTGTCCTTATTTTTGCAGGCTTACTAGCATAAGACAAATAGATTAAAGACACTTGAGATGCCAGATTTCCTATCATTTGAATAATCTTGGATATATTTATCGTGCATTTGTTTGTAGAAAGTGAAATATCTATTGTGATCTCCACCTAGAAGATTCTGCTATCCCTCAGTGATCTAACTTTCAAAAAGATAATTTCCACTGGAAAGAGAGAAATAAAACTACAAAAAAAATCAATCTAGCCCCAAAACAAAAGAAAACCTTATAAAGTTTGAAGTAGTCTTGGTTTAGAGCAATGAGGGCATGTGAGCTACACAATGACATTATAGAACCCTCATATGTTGCACTATTTGTGATTTGCTTTTTCCCTCCTCATCACTTTGTTCTTCATCAGATTGAAATAAAGATGAATCTTAATAATTCAGTTCCTTAAAGAGTTTATCCTATCATTTGTCAAAGTAATACTTTTGTCCCTGTCTTTATTATTGAGCTATCATTTAGCAGAATCTGTTTTACTGACTTTTTAGAATTTCAGACTTCACAGGCTTCTCCAACATGGTACTACAATTACAAAACCCATTAGAGAGAATATAATTGCTGTTAGTGCACAATGTTTGTAATATATATTAAGCATCAGATTACCAAAAGGCATACATATTTAATGAACTAACTCTGAATACAAGGTTACTAGTGATTAATAGCCTGAAAGGACACAAAAAGCAACATGCATTTTCCCCAAGCCATTATATGCTGCCAAACACATCTCAGAAATTATGGGGGAGGAAGTAATCTGATGGGGCAATGAAAGTCAAAGGAGAGAAACAAAGTGTTCCATGAAATTACATCTCAATGAAGATATTCTGTACAGTACAATTTCAACACTAGATTACCATGAACCTTTATGAATAGCAATGTAATGCTTTTAGTTAAACTTATGATAATTGTCTGCATGATCTTAAAGAAACATTTTTATGGGCTTCCTGCAGAGTTTTAACTGCAGAGGAGCAAAAACAGTTTAGGTGCTCAATGTCAAACACCCAAATGTCACAGGGTCGGACTGCAATCTGCTTATATTTTGAATGGGAAGAGTAGAAATCTGGTTTTAGATCCCTTCTAAAAGCTATGTGTTAGAAAAGGATTAGACTTGATGACTGCTGGGGGGGGGGATAGTTAAATCCGTTATGGTCTGTTACTTTTCTTACCAAAACATAAACATACTTAAATAAGCCTGGGCAGTTTGTAACCAGTGCTAGTTCCACATTTGAAATCCTTGGATGCCAGTGGCTTTTGATCCTTTCTGTTCTTTACTGCCGTGACTGCAGGAGGTGGAGGTGGAAGTAAAATTGAAAAAAACCAGTGAGAAAAAAATAGTTTGTTGTTTCCTGGAAACTTTTATTGAAAGCAAGGACTATCTTGAACTAAACTAAATGTCAGGATGGATAGAATATTCTGCGGTGTGTAAGAGCAGGATAGGAAGACACACTTGGACTGTGTTTCATTTAAGACCCTGTGTCACCTTTACATACCCTGAGTTTCTGGTGGTGCCATCTTATAGTCACATACACATTTGTTGTGTCACTGAGCTGCATTCAGAATAGAATGGCTGGGAAAATGTATTAAATATGAATTACTAGAATAACATATTAAATATAGTGATATTGCACTTTTTTGAAGCATGCGTACAGTTCCTGACTTGCAGTCACACTGACAGGAGAAATCTATCATTTGCATACACCAGGTTATTTCACAAAACAAGAAGACAGACATAAAAAATTATATTGGTAGTTCTGGAAAGTCCTTAATGTAAAACCACTCATAGAATATACTAGCAAAAAGGGTCATTAAAGGAGTGGTATAAACAGTTTTAGAAAGCTAATCTCTCATCTAAGAAGAAACAGGTCTAATATACTTGATACAGAGCAAATATAAACAAAGAAATCTGGTCCTCAGTCTTATGTGCTATAGGATAACCAAAGTGAGGTGCAACAAAGATTACAATGCAATTAATAACTGTGACTTGAGAAAACAGCAACTCTGACTAGTTGCCAGAGTTATATATTTGTTCTCCATGCACAGGAAGGAGTTCTGTCAGGTGATCTGTTAATCAAAGTGACAGGTCCTGCTTCCCTTCTCACTGACATTAATGTTGATGCATTTCTCTTCTGATATTTCATGTGTTTCTGCATGCCACAGATAAGAGTTTGCCCACAAATTCAGAGCTTTTTCTTGCATATAATCTGGGTGATAAGCATTTAGGTTTTCTTTGCAGAGAGAAAGCTGATTCTTGTTGATAGTATATAAGATAAATGAGGCCAAAAAGTAAGCATTAGTGAAAGGTTCTTTGTTTTTAAGCAGACATTCCATTGACCATTTAGCCAAATATAAATAAATACCAAAAAAGAAAATTCTTTCATTTACCACCATGTCAATTTTAATGACAAAGGAATATTTAATGTTTGCCTTTATATGCTATGGTCAGCAGTGGATGAATCATTGCCTTTCCAAGGCTTCTGTAACATTGCAAAATACAGCAATTACTAATTTTTGAGGTTTTTTAATTTTATCTTCCCTTGCTTGTAGGTACACATGTATAACATATATAAACAAGTACTATTCAGGTAAAAGCTGCAATGTTAAAAATTGAACTATTAAGTTTATTTTAACATGGAATACTGAATTTGTGGGAGAACAGAATAACAGAATATTAAGCACTATATAGTTTCAGGTAAAACCATTGAAATAATGGATGTTTTACTTTTATATAAAACAGCACGTTGTCCATGGTTCCACCCAGCCAGCACCCAAGCCCCATGAAGCCACTTTCTCATTTCCCCACCAGCAGGATAGGGAGAGAACTGGAAGAGTAAAGCTAGAAAACTCAGGTTGAGATAAAAATTATTTAATAGGAAGAGCAAAAGCTGTACATACAAGCAAGGAAAATGAGGATTTAATTCACTGCTTCCTACATGCAGGAAGACGTTCAGCCATCTCCAGGAGAGCATCACACACAAAAGTGACTTGGGAAAACAAACACCATTGCTCCTAGCATCCTCTCTTCCTCCTTCTTCCCTCCACTTTACATACCCAGTGTGATGTCCTGTGGTCTGGAATATCCCTTTGGTCAGTTGGGGTCACCTGTCCTGGATGTGTCTCCTCCCAGTGTCCCATGCCCCTTCAGTCTCCTCACAAGCATGGTTGTACAAAAATCAGAAAAGGCCTTGGCTCTGTGTAAGCCCTTCTCAACAATAACAAAAACATCTCAATTTTATCAAGACTGTGTTCAGCACAAATCCAAAGCACAGCCCCATGCTAGCATCTGTGAAGAAAATTGAGAAGTAGAAACCAGTTTTGATATTTCAATTTTTACACACGTATGCATTCATTAAATCAAAATAAGAAAATAATTTAAAAATATGTATCATTAGAATGCATGTTTTGGACTTAAAAATCTAATTTAAGCACTATATCATATGAGTTTTTTAGACCCGCAATCTACCAGCTAAATTAGTCGTACACTTAAAAGAACTAGAGCAAAAGGGTTTTTTTTTCAATGGCTTGATTTTCCAGTGCTTTCTATTCTAAGGTTCATATTAACTGGCTTTTTTATCCATCTCATTTTACATACAGTCAGCATTAGGTAATTTCTAACCTGCAGAAGTTTTCTTAACTATCCTTTTTATGAAATCTGCTCTTGCATGTACAAAGCATTCCTACTTCTGCAATGATCATGTATGGATGATCGAATTTAGTCCTGCAGTACCACATGTTGGCTAGGAGGTCTCTACTGCCAGATGATATTCAGTATGATACTGAATGGCAAGTGGTATGTGTAAGTGCATTTCTGCCTCAGAAGGCACCTACAGGCATTTGGGATTCAGAATATTTCTTTTGGGGATAGTCCCTGCTGGCGGAAATAGCGAGGAGACTTCTTCCTTAGGACATAGTTAAATCTGTCATTATAGACCAGGAAGTGTGGCAAGAAGTCTGGAGGGAGGAGGAGTGAGGTGACAATTTTGGTGTTTAGGGAGAATAATTATATCTGGACTTCAGAATAATATGACAAAACTGTGACGATAGAATCCTAATCTGAACTGCTGGGTGATTAATTAAAGAAGAAAAAAACAAGTAAGCCCTACCCAGAGCAGTCATATAAGGCATTAGCCTTTAGGCAAAACATGTTCTCAGCATTGGTTTGTGTTATTTTACAGTCTCTGGCACCTCAGATTGCTATCCTTGATCAGTGTCTTCAAAACTTGAAATAAATGAACTCACTCATTAATGATTTCTACTAATACATACCTGTGGAATTTATATTTTCCAATAAATTTAAAATGGATTTTGTGCCTATCACTACGTACAGGTTGCAATTCGTTGATACTTCAACTGTTTATACATATTGAATGAAATAAACTATGCCTTTTATACCTTAATGACAAACTCCCCTAAGACTATATCCTCTGCAAAATTATTTTTGGAAATTTTTCATACAGACTCAAACCAAAAGAGTACAAGACTTCGGGCTTTGCGTCTTTTTTTTTTTTTTTTCCTTAATTTTATGTTTTCCTTTTCCTCTTTTTCATTGTTCTTTTTTGTTTGTTTGCTTGTTTTGGGTGTTTTTTTGGGTTTGGTTGGTTGCTTGGTTGGTTCGGTTTTTTGGGTTTTTTGGGGTTTTTTGTGTTAATTTCTTGTTTGCATATAGTGCTTGAGGTAGGTGGTTCAACTACCTGTAAAGGTAAAGACACTGTTGCTAGAAGCATCTCCCAGCATATATCAGTCTTGACCTAGAAAAGCTGACCTCTCAGTTCAGAGGGGCATGCATCTTGCACGCCCATGCAGCCCCTTCATCGCTGTTAAGATTGACAACAGCAGCATCGCTTGTGATGGTGCCTTTTTGATGTGAGCTTGTGTCCAATAAGCACACAAAAGAGACCCTCAGCTTATTTCACAAAGGTCACTAAGCCATAAGATACTGACGAGTTTTGGTTGCTGTTGACCTTGGCTAAATTTGAAATAATGACCCCGAGGCGAACAGGCCCATATCCCATTACCACTACTTGAAGTCACCCAGAACTTCATGACAATAACACCTTTGAAGACCTTTTAATTTGCTTGAGCATGAGTTTCCCCTCTTAAACCTGTGGTGAATGGCTCTAATCAAATTATGTTTGCTCAGACAATTACTTCAATAATATCTTAAAATCCTCTGGAACTTTTCCCAATGTTTTCTATTACTCTTTTCCTCACCCAGTAACCAATGTGAAAGTGAGTTATATTTGATAACTATTTTTGTGACCCTTTCAATATTTGATTTCCTGTTACTGGCTTATGAGAATCAATCTTGCAATCAGATAATATACTAAAATACCAATCAATTACTAGCTTTTATTTAATTGTAATGTATCTACTGCCTAGAACTTTGTTAAGGGCCCAAAATTAGACATCAAAAGAAGGGCAATACAGAACAAAACACTTTTCAGAGGTTTAATTAAGTAGCAACTGCTTTTAGTCTTCACTAATATACATTTCATTAACTAGTTTTTAGCTGAAACATCATTTCATTATAACGCTTATTTCTTATCAATTGTAACTTACAAAAGCTATTGCTGTAATGATAAATAGGAGAGATTTTGATTCCTGCCACTTCCAATTGTACTTATTCTTTACACACCTTATAAAATATCCAAGATATAATATTTTACATTAAAAAATATACCCACTTCCAACAAAGTAATTCCTAGGATTTCAGAAAAACACTAAAAAATTGATTAGTATCCAAGACAGCACCACTGGTAGAGAGTATACCATTACAGAGTATACCACAGGGTGCAGCTGAGCATATTGGCCAAACTTACTCAATGGTTTTGTAATGATAAAGTCCCCATCAAAGCCTCATGTAGTTTCATGGTTTACACAGTTCTCATTTGAATCTGGCTATTTGGAATATTAAAGAATGCTTCAACATGGACCTCTGATTTACCACAAAGTTATTTGCAGTTTAGGTATGCTTCAACTCTACCCTCCTACAGACCTCTGCAGAAATTCTAGGTGGAACAGGAGAAAACTTACTTTCTGAGGCTTTCATGAAGGCTAGATATTCTATGTGTCCAGGCCCCTGTACATTTCTGCGTTAAAAATGCTATGTTAAGTACTACTTCAGTGAGGTTTTTCTCTAAAAATTATTTCAATCCCCAACAAAAATAAAAGCTCTTTTCAGATAAGTATGGGTATTGGTCTTCAAACAAAGCAGTCTTCAAGAAAGAAATAGGCCTCACCATTTGTGTGTCAATCAGCTTGGCCTGTGTGGGGGACTGGAAAAAGTTGAAAGATCTTTGTATAAAGTTCTCTGCCAATTCTCTCAGCACTTTTATTAATACTGAAATTGAAGCTGTACCAGCTTAGGAGTATATGACGTTTAAATTACATGGGGAAAAAAAATTAATTCCAGTGGGTTTCATTTGCTTTTTTTAAAGCCGTATGCTAATATTTTCATTCACTGTTATTTTTGAATGGCAAGACAAAAAAGACAAATTGTTTTGAGGGTGACAGTTGTTTGCCCAGCCTGGATTTACTGATGAGTCCTTCCAAATTTTTAGAGGGTTCAAGGAAGGAACCTCATGAAGTCCAAACCGTACATGCAAATTTTTCTCTTATCTTGATTCTGACAATTAAAATTATAAAAGCTACCTTTGCCAACCTTTATAAGGCTTCTATTAGTTTTAAAAGGTTCTGCCTTTGGCATTGAGCCTGACTGAACTTTTCTTATCTATTTATCTTTACCTGAAACGTGACGCAGACATGAAACAAATCTGGCATACCAACTGACTGAGCTGCATCTACTGATAAATTACTCGTGCACATCATTAGGAAATAAATACTGCCACTGAAACAACCATAGTTTATTTAACTCAAGGGACAGTAAAATATTTCCATCAACATTTAGCATTTTTCTATTTCTTCCCATACATCGCACGCTTCTTTTAACTACCATATTTATGTCAATGATTTTCAAAATTTTTTCTCATGTTTCTTAGTTACTGTGTAGTTTCATTGTTGGGTTGAAATTTGACTCTAACTAGGCCTTCTGCTATAAATTAATTGCTAATATATGGCATTGACTTAAGAAAAAATCCAGCGCTTAAACTATGTAATTTCACTAACCAGTTCCTGGAAGCTGTAATAAACTGAATGACTGTACTTACCCTTTTCCTTTTCGTGGTGACAAATCTAGTTTTATAACTGTTGAACGCTTAGCTACATTTTCTTAACAATAATAATATCTTCTGACCAAGTAAGGTGAGATTTTGGATTTGAGAGTTTTTTATCAAGAAGGAGTTCTATAGTTCTATTTTTTTTTTTTATTTTTTATTTTTGCAATGAGAGAGTGTTTATAAAAGACTACATTCCTGGCAGCAACAAAGTGCCTGTTGCATTGGCTGCTTGCAGCTGCAGAGAAATTTTAACAGTGAAGTAAATACAAACAGTGAAAACAGAATGTAGCCTATGGAAACAGTGGGAGATAGGATTGTCTGTTAGCTGGGGCTGTTTCTTCCATACATGGATGGCTTTCTTCAGGGCTAAAAAATGATTGATTTCCCAGCCCTTTGCCTAACAGGCTTCTTTTATGCTGAGAAAATTCTTCAGTATCATCAGGTAAAACCTAAAGTGAAGGGGAAGTCGTCAAAACTGCCATACAAATGTCAGAACAGTCTCAGAAGTCTGAGTGTTTAAAATGTGACAAATATCAAAAATAAAAGCATAAAATCAATATTAATTTTTTTCATGGTCTGTAAATTCTATAATATGGTTGTGGCAGGACATCTCCTGCCCCATCTCTCTCTCATGGCTGGTGCATAGACAACTCAGATTGAGCCAAAAGCTCATCAATAAGTTATCTCTTGGTGCCTGAAAGTCTGAGATCTCCAACCTTTAATCCACATCTTGGTATGGAGAGGAGAGATGAAAGAAATGAGTACGTGACCAAGAGACACACTTTTACACTATAAAAGACGCACGAAATATCACAGAGGTAGAAGCTTTTCTGCATGGACACTAGAGCTTGAAAAGGCTTCTCCCCAGAGACTGGACGCAGTTCTGGGTAGGACTGAGTGAGGATTCTAATGTCACCAAATTGGAGTTTGGAAAGATACACTGGTTTCCTAAATTGTATTTTTCTTTGCTAACAATAATAATAATAGTAATAATAATAGTAATAATAATAATAATAATAATAATAATACCTTTTTGCACACTGCATACTTAGCTACTCGTAGTTTTGCTATTAAGAGGTACCTTTTCACATGCTGCATTTTTAGCTATTCGTAGTTTTGCTAAAGAGGTATCTTTTCACGCACTGCATTTTTAGCAATTCGTAGTTTCGCTAAATAGATATCTTTTTACACACTGCATGTTTAGCTACTCGTAATTTTGTTCTGTGTAGCACGTAGTTTTGTCCCAAGTCTTATGTCTGTTATCTACTATGTCTAATAAATTATATTTTATGTCATATTAGACCTAATCAGCCATCATTAAAGAACTTGAGAACGCGACTGGGTCCAGGGGTGCTGGCCACCCCAGCAGGTTAACTGTCAGCTGTCAAAAGGCCTAGGCAAAGGGCAAAAACCTATCAACCTCTGTCTCCATTCATAACAATGGTTAGTAAATAAGTATCCTGTGTTCTGAAACCAGTGCCCTCCAAAGGTACCGCTCATTCAGAGAAATCATCTCCTTAACCTGTGGCATCAGGTAAGAGAAAAAAATTGTATTCTCTGACCATGGTGAAATGAATCAATATCAATATTATTTTAGCTATGCAAAATCTTTCGATAAAAATGTAATTCAGGGCATGTTTATTTGATTTCCTTGCAGAATCAGGATCCTCAGTAGTGATACTGATCTATCCAATGAAGTTTTCCTTGAACATTTACATATTATTTCTACTATAAATAGTTTGAACATCTGCAGTGATAATTTATAAACCTCATTTATAATGTTATTAATAGTACTTTTTTATTAGTTTAATGCTAGTTCTTTAAAAAAAGAAATCATTGATATGCACTGGAGAACTTTGAAAGTAAGCAAGTGGTACAAAACATGTTTGCTTGACCAAATAAAGCAAGCACAAATTAGTAAGGAAAGCATAAATAAATAAAGGACTATAGACTAACTCAATAGACATAATGGAGATAAGCATTAAACATATGTTTTTAGAAATGAAAATGCAATTGAATTTAATTTTAATATTGAAATTAGGGCTTGAGATCTGATTATTTTCCCTGCATTGTTCCTCTTTTATTTCTAACTTTTGATAAAATAAAACAGACTCTCTGTATCAGTGGCAATCCCAATTTTATTTGTCTTTTGCTAGTGCTTTCTGAAAAACATTATATCTGAATCTTGATTTCTTTTAGGAGTTTTTTCTTAAGTCAAAAAGACAGTGTAAATATCTCAACATTATTTAAAAGCTTTTAAGATAAAAATAAAATTACAAAAAACCCCAAAACCATGAGAATTAAATCAGTTTCTATATCTTCTTTGTAATTTATCATACATTTCAGGGTAAAATATGTAAGTCTATTCCTACCTATCTAAACTAAATAAATTTATTCCACTCAAAAGGCTTGAAAAATACATGTTTCTGTATTATTTTAAATATTAAAAAGTTTTCAATTTACTTGTCAAGATTTAACAAACCAAGAGACGTCTGAATAGTTTAATAAAAATATACAGAATAAATCTTAAGGTAGCTTACTATTCTCATACAGAGGGTAAAATTAAATAAAATTAAAGCATATTATATTCTCTGATTAGGTGAGTACAGAGAATTTTATCATTTTTATGTGTTGCACAATAAGTAAGTAAGGTAAGGTTAGTATAAATTAGTAAAACAAATTCTGCACCATGGGCTCTCAAGCTTTTCAGGAGCTGAATTTAGTAGATCTTGATAGGCTGCTTCTCCACCCATTCATGTTTGAGTTTTAATATTGCTGGTTCATTCTTCAACCCACCTTTTTTCTAAACTCATAGGAAAAAAGACAGATTTCTTGTCATGTCTACAAAATTAACAGCAGTCATATTTTAAAGGCAATTTTTTTTTCTCTGTGTTGTGATCTATCATATGACAAGAAAGACAGTGTACACAGAAAAAAATAATTTCCTTTCATAATCAGAAGACAATTTAAAATTCTATAGACATGTATGTTTATGCTTGGGAAAAAGTACTGAACAACTTAAAACATTGTTAAGACTGGAGAAAATTTTTGTCTCATATGTGTGGGAATTACTGCTAGGAAAGACAGCATGGGTGTGGCAAGAATGTGCTCCTCTCTGCTCATTCACAGCCTTGAAACAATGTCTTCATAAATGGAAAAAAAAGAATACCACCAACTCTGTTGTGGAAAATGTAAAGGATGATTGGGAAAAAGATGGCTTTTCAGCAAGGAAAAAAAACAAAACCAAAGAAAAGAAAAAGAAAAAAAATCAACCAAACCCAGTACCTATGTAATCTACTAGATGCATTGTCTGGGAGAAAAATATTCAATTTCACAAAAAATGTTCCATGTTTATAAATATATTTAGAAAGGGTCTGTTTTTAAAAAAATCTATTTTGCAAGGGAATAGGAGTAGGAAAAGATGGGAAAAGGATTGGAAAAAAGAAGCAATATGTGTTTGTGAAGTGTTTTGGCTCCCAAATAGCATATTCAATCAAAGGCATGACAACCTCCACATTGGAATCTTCTGCTTGTCAGTGAGAATACCGTGAAAAAGAGAACAGTTAATATAATCAATTCAGACTTTCAGAAAGTCCCTCCTGATGTTCAGTTAAGGAAATCTGGTGCTATCATTTTGTTCCAGGAGCTAAGCCTAGTAAAGACCTCAAACTCTGTCTAAGTAAAAGCTTAGAAATGGAAGACTTGGAGACTTGGAATCCAATAAATATCTTTGGTTGTTTGGTTGGTTGTTTGGTTTTTTATTTTCTATTTCTGAATAAGGAAAGTAATGAATTTCATAGAATCATAGAATGGCTTGGGTTGGAACGGACCATAAAGATTGTCTAGTTCCGTGTCCCCTGGGCAAGAGCAGGGACACCTTTCACTAGACTTGGTTGCTCAGAACCCCATCCAACCTTGCCCTGAACACTTATGGGCATGAGGCATTTACGAACTGCTCTGGGCAACATGATCCAGTACCTCATCACCCTCACAGTAAAGAGTTTTCCTAATATCTAATCTAAACCTACCCTCTTTCAGTTTGAAGCCATTGCACTTGTCCTGTTACTGCATGTCTTGTAAATAGTCTCTCTTGATCTTTCCTGTAGGCTCCCTGAAGGTACTGCCAGGCTGCAATTATGTCAAAGCCTTCTCTTATCCAGTTTGAACAAACCCAATTCTCCCAGCCTTTCCTCATAGGAGAGGTGTCCCAATCATCCTGGTGACCCTCTTCTGGACACACTCCAACAGGTCAATGTCCTTTTTGTGCTGGGAACTCCAGAATCATATTCAGTACTCAAGCTAGGATCTGACAAGAGCAGAACATAGGGGCAGAATCCCCTCCCTTGACCTGCTGGGCAAGCTTGTTTTGATGCAGCCCAGGAAACAATTGGCTTTCTGGGCTAGCAGCACATATTGCTAGGTCATGTTCAGCCTCTCACCCACCAGTACCCCCAAGTCCTTCTCAGCAGGGCTGCTCTCAATCCATTTATATCCCAGCCTGTGTTGATAATGAGGATTGCCCCGACCCAGGTGCAGCACCTTGCACTTGGATTTGTTAAGCTTCATGAGATTCCCATGTGCACACTTCTTGAGCTTGTCCAGGTTCTCTGGATGGCATCCTGTGCTTCAGGTATGCCAACCATACCACTCAGCTTGGTGTCATCTGCAAATCTGCTGAGGGTGCACTAAATCCCTTCTTCTGTGTCATTAATGAAGACATTAAATAACACTGGTCCCAGTACAGAATCCTGAGTGACACCACTTTTCATTGATGTCCATCAGGACTCTGAGCTGCTGACCATTACCCTCTGGACATGACCTTCCAATTCTTTTTTATCTGTCTAACAGTCCACCCATCAAATCTGTCTCTTTCCAATTTACAGAGAAGGGTATGGTGGAGGAAAGTGTCAAAGGCTTTACAGAAGTCCAGATAAATGACATCTGTAGCCCTTCTCTTGTCCAATGATGTAATCAATCCATTGTAGAATGTTTTTTCATAGAAAATGAAGGTTGAATTTCAAATGAAAGAAGTAATGCAATGATTAATAAACAGACTCAGTTGATAATTTCCTTGTTTGATACTTGTGTCTATAGTTGTCCATTACTAGCTTATAATTTAATGTACAAAGTGAATATTACAGTATTTGAAAAGGTTAACATATGGGGAAACAAATTGTTTACAAATAGCATGATATTATATTTCCATCACCCAAAATCTAAGAAGAATTAGTAGGACATTGAGAGCATGTAGACACAGGAAGTAAGGGAATAACACAACAACAGAAGATGCTTAATACTGACAATTTGAGTCAACCACACACCCTTTTTCAACACTTTGGTCTATTTGAGAGCTGTAACAGACAGAATGAGTATTTTTTCAAAATATATTAGCACAAATAAAGATTGATATAGAAAAACAAAAAGAAAGGAATCAGTGTGATTAATTTCTATAGTTATAATGATTCTTCAGCTGAAATACTGGATTTAAGTCAGACAGTTCAAACATATTAGAATTTTGATTTAATTTGCGTATTTTTTAAAGAAAATAAGGCAAGAGAAAAGTTAGTGTGAAAACACTGGTTTTATTTGTGCAAGAGTGCACAACAATAAAGAGTAGCTTAAGAAGGCATATCAAATAATGGATGGCATAAGTTACTGTATGGCAATCCACTTCTCTTCTGATTTAAGTATAATGTAAGATTATAGAGACATAAATTGAACTGCAAAGTAAAAAAACTAAACATTCCACAAAATATTATATCCTTTTAATTAACTTGTATTAATTATTACCAAAACTTACTAGAGGCTATGAAACTAAAAAGAAGTAAAATTCATATTCATATGATTAATAAAAACATCTATAGCTATGTTAGACAGGCATACATATTCATACATGTATGCCTTCATGCTCTAGGGAATAAAGACCTAAATACAATAAATGTAAAACAAGAGAGCTCTCTTAAAGTCTTCTTTTCATTACTTGTGTTCATTTTTCTAAGAGAAGATTTTAAAGAATTTTGCATAAACAAAATGAGTTATTTGAGTTCTTATCCTTCCCAGTACTTTCCTGATCCTATTCTAAGATTTTTTTTCTATTCTGGGGTAAAGTAATTTCCACTCTATCTGTATTTGTATAATGTTAAATCTATCCATGAACTGCCACTTCCTTGTGTTACCATATAGAATAGATTTGGCCATTTTCAGACTGGGAACAAGTCTTCAGAAAGATTTGTTGTGTGAATTTTTATTTTGCAGCTCAGAAATCACCTCTTTGTCATTTCCTTGACAAGTTAATTGAAAGTTGATAACATGACAAGTACTAAAAACATCCCTTTATTCTACCATAGAAGAATAGATTATATTTTGTATATGACTCTTTTAAATTATACTTTTTCTTATTTTTTCCTTTTTTTAAAAAATGTGGTTATTTATTGAAATTCAGGTAAATTTTAAGGCATAATGCATAATTCATTACATTTTTTTATATTTGTTTTAACCACCATGTCAGCTCTTAAGTTTGAGGGCAAAAATAATCACTGTGCATGAGTTCAGCTGTGAAGAGTAATATTTTTACCTAGGCTGCTCTTTATATGTTTTGGTAAATATTTGTCTCAGTATTCAACAGTGTATTGAATAAGATTCACATATTAAATTGTTAGAAAAAATTGCAAAAAAAAAAAAAATTAAAAGTTAGATAACTTTGGCAATAAATGTTTCACATAATTGTAATCTTTTTGCTTGATTTTTATAGTAATTTCTACTTTAGGGTTTAAGTTCATTGGGTGTTATTTTAGGCTTGGATGTAGTTGAACCTGTGCTCTACAAAGGAACAGATTCACTATAATGTCAAAGTACTTAATTTCCATGACTTATAACATTATTCTTTTCTATCATTAACAGATTTTTAGTTTAAAAATAGCTTCTTACGAATCAAGCCTTGCTGAATAACAAAGTAGGAGGAGCAGCTGGACTGAGGAAGGAAGATTTGTAGAAACAGCTCTTGTTGATTAATAATGGCACATGAAGTTATCCTCTTAATATATATCCATAACAAAAGTCTCTTTTTAAAGCAGTCATGTTATTCTGATTGTTCTTTATTTTCTTTTCCCAGACATTTCTTAAACAGGCAGCTATTACAGAAGCACACACATGTCTTTATCCAGGAACTCCTGTCTTGAGCAGTATGTGTTTATGAGTGAAAAACAGGTGCTCTCCTTTTTGCTCATCACCACTTGGACTGCTTTCAACTGATAATGCCTTTAAAAAATGTGAAGAACACCTGCCATCTTTATACCAGAACTGGTAAAACTAGTCATATTTTTATTTTTATTGCCAAGAATATCTTGTTTCTTGAAAGCTTCTATTGGACTCCCCTACCACTGATGTCAATCTGGATCAGTCCAGCTGTACAGTCAGCATTTCTTGGCAGTATGTTGTGAGAAGCTGGCTATACATGCTCTTTGTCTTTGAAACATTTAAACTACAATTTAGGAAAGAACTCATTTTGCTTTTCTTCCCTTTACCAGAGTTTTTCTGTATTTTACTGTAATTCTTACCAGCTGGGTCTCGTGTGATTATTATTTATTACCTACAATGCAAAGAACAGTTCTAGGACTAAAGTATAATCTGTGTTTTTGCTGAAGAGTTTATCCTAGATACAGATTGAATTCCTTATTCTGATATGTTTAGGTGGTATTCAGCTATGTACTGTGAACATCTGAAGGTTGGACTTCTGTGTCTAAGTGGAATCCCCAGGTTCCTGTTACATTCATGTAGACTGAGGCTCAATTTAGTTGCATGTATTTCTGTATACATCTAGAGTCACCTTAGGAGTCTTAGGATATCTAAATTCATGGTTCTCAGAGATATAACTCAGTACTATAATGAGATTTGTACCACAGTAGTATTTGGGAATGGGCAGGGGACCACACTCTGAATTCAACATCTATGTGTCAACTGCTAGAAGTTTAAGCCTCCATTATGATCTGGTGAAATCTAAAGTTTGATTGACTTGCTTCACAGTAGTGTCTATTGCCATCTGAGAGGCTTCAGAATATCTTTTCTCACAGCCTGATTCCAGTATAAATCTGCTCTCCTGAAATATCTACCAATCCCACATGTACATCTCTGATAAAGTCAAGTATCTTAAACAACATGAGGAATGTTGGTGTGATCAGCTTAATGGGATCTTTGTTGTCTATGATCTACAAATGAATTATTTACTTTTAGAATAATACATGTAATTAAATATTTCACTTTTATTCTAAAGAATATCAGTAATCCTTTTCTTACTCACTGGAATGTTAGAATGGGATTGAAGAAAGATTAATAAATACAAAATCTCCCTGTCTTTAAAAATTAAATATTTCCATGCTGGATTATATTTATAGAACCACAGAATAAATTTCCCCAAGTGTATAAAACAATGAGAATTGGCTATTATGGTGACTATAATTTAGAAGTAGATGTAAGTGTTATAAAAATGTATTAAATATTTGAAAAAAACCCCAAAACTCTCCATTTCTTCATGGGTGTATAAATCAACCTTAGGGAAACCAGGGGTATATTTATTTGAAAATGACAGTTTGCTTTCTTAGAATTAACATTCAAATCAGATTTTTAGATTCTTTAAAAATCGAATTATGATTCAAAGGATCATGAGACATATTCCCTTATTTGGTGTATACAACTGACATTTTGACAATCCAGTTTAAGCCAGTATGCTACACCATATTTATTTGGGTATTGTACAATACCTTCCTGTTAAATGAATCATATGGGCAAGATCCATGACTGTGTTTATATATTTCTTAAAATGAACCATAAAAACTTTGATCAGAGCCACACATTGACTTCCAATGATCAGCACTTCCAATTTCTTCTTCAGTGCACAGAAGTTTTTTAAAGTATTTCAATAGGAAACTTACTAACATCATGTGACATATAAAATAAATGTCATAGGTGCTTCTTATTTCATTTTCCAGAAAGTTCAGAATTCTAAAGGACAGTGACGAGGCAGAAATGCAGTGATGTGTGAATTAAATCTGTTGAAAAGGCTTGGCAAAATCCATGTACAGTAAAACTGATGGACAAATTAAGGTTAGTGAGACTTGGATCCATTGAAATTTCAATCAAATTTCACAAAGATTACTCCAGCTGTATCCTGCTCTCACACAGTTTTGTTCCCCAAGAATTGAATCTTTCCCATGACCCAGAAAATACCTCTGTCTGCCTTCTATTTGAGCTCTTGATTTTTCTCCAAGGTTAAACAGCTCAGTTTAATTTAGTAGAGCATTGGCCAACATCAATCAGCTATGCTACCACAGCCTTACTACACATCTACTTCCCCTTACCACCACCTGTGACCATGTTCTGAGCCTGGTGTTTGTGCTTTAATCTACCCCATATTCCCCAAACTTGTACCTGTTACCCAGGATCATGCAGAAAGGTAAGCATCAGCAAAGAATGAGGCATAGAAGCCTTTCAGCAATCAAGACGGGGTTACAGAAGGGCTATGGTTTGTGGTTTTGTTGCAAGGTTTTGTATGTCTGTCCCATTGATTGGAAAATGAAACTGCCATCCACATTGGGAATGCATGTGGCATAGCATGATCAATAAAGTGTGTTTTCTCTGATTAAGAGGTGTGCTCTAGAGATGATCATTCTGTTGGCTAACTAGCATGAAGCAGATATTCTGCTGCATGCAGTCTGATGCCTGAAACAGAAAACATGAATCTATCTGTTTGTGCATGCCAATGCTGCTACATACCACTGCATATCTTTTCTTTTTTGTATCAGGTTTAATAGAAGTAATAGGAAATCTTAGTGGTTTTGCATCAATATGCACAATTCAAAAAAGATTTTACAAATAACTGTCCTTTTTAGGTTAACTGTGCATTTAAAGTAATGCCATTGCGCTGTGAGTTGAAAATGCTCCCATTAACACATTTTGTAGCTCCTTGCAAGGATTATACAGACAATGTTTAAACCACAACACTCTTAAATAAACCTTATGTGGCTATCTGGAAAACCTGTGAGTCATGCTGTATGATTGATTTCAAGTACACCCAAAATAAAAGCATCCCACTGACAGTTTCACGTATCAGTTGCATCATTGACAATTACATATTTTACTAAAAGTAACAGTGGAGGCTATGAGGACTAAAGGTCACTAACAATTACCAGTCAAAAGGAGTTTTTTTCAAACTACAATAGTGTATTAGACACCTGGTATTTTGGATACTTAAAACAAGTTATTTGTATACACTTTCATTTTACTAGCTCTTTTTAAAAGAATATGAATAGTGTAGTAAATATGAAAAAATATGGATACAATTTTAAAATTGTGAATAAACATTGGAGAAATACATAATTCTATTTATCTTAAAATATTACTTTTTTCACAGCATACCTACGTAATTTGAAGTTTTGTGATCTTTCAAGTTTTTTTTGTGCATAATTACTAACCTGATGTGACAGATGCTGATACTTTTAGCATTAAAAAATAAGCATAGATTTTAAAAGTTCAAGTGAAGAGAAGGATTTTAAAAATTCCAAAAGCAGGCTATACTGGACTGAGTACTGAAACTAGATGCTTAAAAAAATTCCTGAAACAGACAAAGAAATGAACATACAGACACAGACAAAAAAGAAAAAGACAAAAAAAAAAAAAAAACCCAACAAAAAAACCCAAAATCAAAACAAAACCACACAACACACAAAAAACCACAAATAAAACAAAAACCTAACAAGCAAATGAGCAAAACCAAACCAAACCAAACCAAAATAAACAAAACCAAACAAATGACACCCCTCAAAATAAAAGCAAGCACAAAAAATAATAACCAATAGATAAACAGCTGTGATAATTTAAGAAATTGCTAAAGAGTTTAAAAATTACTAATTATTTTATAAGTCTCATGGCATATTTTTTTTGGCTTTGCTCTTTGAGAAGGTTTCACTTGGGAACAGAGAGTTAAATGGAGAAGACAAAATATTCCACCCATATTTTTTGACTCACCAAAGTCAAGACATAAAAAGCGTTTTCAAAATACTTTATGTAAAATATCCATTTTATTGTGTTGCATTTCATGGATTAAAACTACTTCTCTTTCTGAGCAATTTGCCAGCAATTTCATTCAATACAAGTCATCAAAGAGTTTTCAAGTGACAAAGGAATTTAGAAGCACATATATTTACAGGATGCACTTTTGGAAATAATTTGATCAAATTCTTATCTCTAGTATTGAGATTAAACTTAGCTCTAAGTTCTTAAGAACTTTATATGAGGATTTTAAGAATTCAGCTAGGATTTAATCCTACTTTCCACCAATATAATTGAGAACAGTATTCAACTTACCGTTTTTGTGAAAAAAATGTCTCCCGTGGCATAGCTTCTCCTTTCCCAATATTGAAACAAATCAAAACCAGGAGAGTTGAAAGCATGTACTTTCCTGAAAACAAAATGCTTAGCTAATGCTAATAGCAGTCAGCTTTAAGCTGCTTCCAGAATTAGAGACAAATGTAGCCAATACTCTGGCAATGGCCACAGGATAAAAACTTCCAGTTACATGAGCAGAAAATGCCATAAGAACCTATCGTTCCTTTTCTTCCAGCCATGTTATATCCCACCTCAGAGACTGAAGGTGGATGGCTAAATGATGACAGGGATTGAGCTTGTTCATTTAACTCAGATACTCCAAATTTCATATCAGTCTGTATGAACTGTAGTTTCAGATATTTTTACCAGAAGCTTTACAGCTACTGCATTAGTTGCTTCAAAATGGGTAATTTGGGTGATACAAGACATTTTGCAAGCCACTACCTATAAGTAAATTGTATATCTTTAGTCTCAAGATATGAATTTATCTGCACTCATCTATTAATAATCAAGAAAAACATAGAGCAGCAATATGAAAAAGCAACAATTTGAGTTCCATTGATGTCAAGTGAATCAATACTAGTGTCCACACCACTACATCTTTAAAAAAAATCATCACAATTACCATTTTCTGACTTGAAAAAATTAAATGTTGAATCTGACACAGAAAAGGGTTTTGCAAGGGAGATGCAAGACAGATTTGGCATGAGGGAGATGTAGGTATGCAATCATGAGCAGAATCTAAGAATATGACAGCTGGACACAGAGCAATATAGAGACCTGTTAGACAAAAAAACCTTCCAAGATAGAAGAAAAAATACAGAAAACAGACTGAATATCCAAAAGTTGTTCCACCTTTATTTCCACAAAAACATGCAAAATGTAAAGGTGTTCTCTGGGAAACAATTTCTATTACTGACTTAGAATCTGTATCATGGAAAACATTCTTTTTTTAGTTGATGGGAAAGTTTTGTTGTCATGTTTGTGATTGCCTGTGATTGCCCATCTTTTTTTATTGAAATTGATGTGGGTGTCATTAGTTCTACTTAACATAATCAAATAATTGCTTTGTAAATTCTGCTTGTTTTTGTTTGTTTTTTTATCATTGCTTATAGTTATTTATTTTTAATATCAGTGGTAAATATATTAATATTTATTTTAATTGGAATGATCAGAATTGCCAAGTTTCCTGGATAATTTAGAATCTGAAAATAATTACTTCAGATATTGGCCTACTGAGGCTACATGATCCTCCCATATATTAAAATACATATAATCATAGAGAAAAAATTAAAACATATTACCAATAAAAAATTGCTAAATATAGGTTAAATATAGCCCCATTTTTAATGAATAATTTGTTTTTGGTTTTTTGTTCTGAGAACATTGGAGTGCTTAGCTACTTCCCAGATTCACTGTTAAAGTGGCAATAATGTTGATTATTTTAGTAAGTTTGCAAGTATAAGAGTACAAGGATTAAAATATTTTAAAAAAACCCCCAAAATTAAAATATAAGAATTAAAAATGGGTGTCCAAAAACTTGGCATACTTTTTTCCAGCTTTATGAATTGATCTAATAAATTTAGAGTTGTAACATTCTAGAAAGTTTGTCATGATCTGTAGTCTGATTTTATTCCAATTAAGGCTATTTATTATAGGTGGGATTATTGCACACTGTGGCCAGAAGTATGTAATACAGGACTTTCTTACTGAAAACAACTTCACACTGAGAAGTTAGAAAACCTTTGAAGATATGGATAACTAATAGGAAATTAAAAAGATGACACAAATAATACTTTTGTAATTAACTTGTCACAAAAATCAAGTTATATCTTGAGGCTGTTAGAAGTTAATACTACAGATGAAAGCACCATTTGGAATTTTCAATTCTGTGAATGATAACATCACTAGACCAGTGGTTTAATTCTTCTGATGTTAGAAATCTGGATGCTTCTACTCCCTGAAGCTTCAGTCAAATTTGGATGAACTCACAAACAAACCAAGATATAAATATTAAACTGAATTAACAAAAGTAACAAAAGAGATTGTATGTTGAGGGTGGGAGGTAAAGGAGTAACACTTCTTTGAGGTAGAACCAATGGTGCTTTTGTATCTAATTTCCATCTATGACCCAATTTATTTAAACTGTTGTTTATGGTTTAAATAAGTTACAGTTATCAGAATAAAAGTCTTCCTACTTAAGTTCCACTTCTGTATTTCTCTGCCTTCATTTCATTCATCTGCTGCACATATAATATTACCTTTAATGGTTTAAAAAAAGATAGTTAAGCCAGTGTTTTCTAATGTAGAACTCTAGATATGTAAAAGAACTAATAAGTATTTTATCTCCCTTCAGTAATTTCAATATTCTTATATGAATTTAGGTAGCACAATGCTACATAAATATGCATAGGTTATACTTAAACTGGAAATGTGTAGGAGGAGGGCATACCTTATTTCAGTAATGACAACCTGTCCTATATATATGAATTGCATTGGAAAGAGTTCTAAATGGACATACATGAACTCAACTCTAGCTCAAACACATCTATGTCACAGACTTCACCTCTGCGTGTAAAGAAACCTGTAGAATTTGTAACAGAAGATTTTATCCAATTTTAACCTGTCAGTTCCTGTTTCCCAAAAACCCCTTCTTTTTGAATGTCACTTTAGGATTAGGTAACACAAAACAAGTCTCAATCCTCTTTTATTTTAAGACCTTTTCTTAATACACTGCCTGGGGCAAGAGCAGCATCCTCACCTACCACATATTCAAAGAGTTTCTCTAGTATCAGTAAATACTCAAACATTTGAACTTGGGTAGGCAATTCTCAAAACCAAGGGAGTAGGCAGATGACCTGGTTTTAGAACTCATTTTTAGAAATGGTTTAGGACCACATTTATAAATTTAGCATAACTGACATAACACTTAGACAACTTTGAATTACTATGAAAAAAAGAAAAAAATCTGATCTTGCTTAATCAGATGGCAGCAGATATAAATAAGAAACGGTAATTCAAAAGTCCCAGCGATTAATTCCAAATAATTTAGCTCTACTTGGAATTTCTATCAAATGCTTTATGATGAGTTATACTGAAAACTGCCTCCAAATAAAAAATGGTAGTGATAAGTCTCTACGTCAGTTTATTTCAGTGTCGAGGCTTCTATTGTTCTTTATGGCCTGTGCCAATTATAACTCACTGATAGATCAATATTTGTCCACTAGAGAGTCACTAAAACTAACACGTTTGGTTCAGAAATACTGGAGAGTTAAAGAAATGCATTCCCCTCATTGTATTTGTGTATTTTGCATGTCAAATGTGAAATGGAACATTAAGTTAGAAGTTAAAGAGAAAAAAGTTCCTGTGACAGGACAATGAAATCCAGCATATTAATACTACTATGTGTAGTTTTTATGCAAAGTGTGCAGGATGAAATGGCTAGAAATGGCTAGAAAACTGTCTTTGGGGATAAAAATTCTGTTTTAAAGCTTCATTTACAGTATTTCAATAGTCCATGACTTATTCTGAAGGCATATTTATTCATTAACAACCCTATACATACATGTTATAACAAAAACAAATCAACATCATAAATAGAATTTTAATAATGGAAGTATTTACAGAAGGATTGTGTAAGATATTTTAAAAAACACTTTGTTATCCTACTATGCCCTGGGAATCTATGTGCATATATTTAATTATGTATTTAAGCTTCTTGTGAAGTGTTCAAAAGATTGGAAATTCTAAAATCAAACGGTGTGGCTGTACAGTCATTGTTCATTTCTTCCTGGATTACGATGATGTCCATATATATATATGTATTTCAGAGAATTTAGAGTGCTTTTTGAATTGGTTAATGAATATTCCTTCAATTTCACAATGTTTAAAGTGTGAGCCTGAGTATTGTTTCTACTCCCTTAATTGTCCTCTGAAAATTTCAAGATAGATATTTATTTTATATATAAGATATATATTTCAAGATAGATATATTTTATATTACAATTATTTGACCCCAGCCAGCAACTAAGCCCTGCAAAGCTGCTTGCTCACTCCCCCTCCACCTGGGAGAGCATGAGAAGGGTAAAAGCTAGAAAATTTGTGCGTTGAGATAAGACAGTTTAATAGGAAAAACAAAAGCTATGCACACAAGCAAAGAAGAACAAGGAATTAATGCATTGCTTGCTGTGGGCAGGCAGGTGTTCAGCCCTCTCAGGAGGGCAGAGCCCATCACATGTAATGGGGACTTGGGAAGACAAACACCCTCATTCCAAACATCCCCTCTTCCTCCTTCTTCTCCACACTTTATATACTGAATATGATGACATATGGTCGGGAATATCCCTTTGGTCAGTTGGGGTCACCTGTCCTGGCTGTGTCTCCTCCCAAAACCTCATGCCACTTCAACCTCCTCACCAGTGTGGCCGTAGGAAAATCAGAAAGGCCTTGCCTCTGTGCAAGCTCTGCTTGGCAGCAGCAAAAACATCTCTGTATTATCAACCCTGTGTTCAGCACAAATCAAAAACATAGCCCCACACGGTCCACTGTGAAGAAAATTAACTCTACCCCAGTCAGTATTAGCACATATACATATACATATACATATACATATACATACATTCAAATATATATATATATATATATATACATATATATATATATATATAATTCAAAGCTGGGTTGGATGGAACTCTGAGTAACCTGATCTAGTGGAAGGTGTCTCTGCCCATGGCAGACGATCTTTAAGGTCCCTTCCAGCTTAGGTCATTCTATGGTATGATGACATACATTTTTAATTTAGGATTTCATACCTTTTTAGTTTAGGATTTCCTATGGGTATGCTTTTTTGTTGGATGGTTTTGTATTCTCCTAAAGCAAAAATCCACAGCAGTCTCATGTTTGATGGTGTGGAACACTGTATTGGGAATCTCTTTTGAAAATTTTAAATAAAAAAAACATGAATTATGAACCTGAATTCTTTGTGCAATAAAGATAGTATTCATTATGCTTCACCTATGTGGACCTAGTTAAGAGTTAACAATGTTGGCTTTCTTCAGTAAATGTGCTGTCCAGTATTTTTTTCCCCCACCTTGTACACCTATTAGAAGCTGGGTTCTATGCACATGTGAAGGCATTTATCTCTCATCTCACCTCCATATTTGATCCATAAAAGACATCACTCAAAACATAAAAGACACATCTTCTGGACACAGCAAGTCCAAAAGAAGTTTTTTTTAAATTCTACTTTCCCTTCAAATCAGACAATCGTTTAAGGTTGCAATGTATCTTTTTTAGTAAACATTAGTAGCTTTTCCTTTTAAAATGAGCATCCTGTAATGGTTGTGTTGTTACTCCTGCCTATGTGTTGTAATACAGCAAGTTACACTACTTGTTCGACAAATTAGATTTGTTCTCAGTGCCCTCTTCCACCTGAACAAATTTGTACTCATCTGCTGAGTTATAACTTGGGCTTGTAGCCACCACTTCTGCAAAATCTAGCCCATGGTACAGCGGAGGATACAAAAGCCATGAACCTTTGGAAAAGCAATAATGAGCGTGACCCTTGCATGCTGATGAGGTGATTCTCCTGAATTTTCTTCCATCAGTCTTCAATATAAAACCAGTCTTGAATAAAAAATGCTGAAGCACTCTGGAGCGAGGACATAAACTGGATTTTTTTCCCCCAAATATACTTCCATGAAGAGTACCTTTATTGTTATGCTTCATAATCATGCTATTTATTTACATTCCCAATAAAAAAATATTTTCATAGACAGAGAGGATTTGGGTGATTGAGAGCTCACTAGGCAGTGCAAGGTTATTTAATAATGTCACAGAGGATGCTGAGTTCAAATCCATGCTCTTAGTGTGCACAACTGATCTCTGTGTCCAAATTAACCTTGAAGATTAAGAAAATCAGAGTTACTAATAGTGAATAGCTAGGGTGTATCTGTGTATTTTATGGTTTTCTTGGTTTCTTACTTCTAAAGGAAACAGGGCAAAAATAGATGCATTTTCCCCTTTTTTGTCTTTGTAGACCATGCCAAAAAAGAGTCAAAATCCAATGCTGTCAAGAAAATTTAGTCTTCCTGTTTGTTTGCTCCTTCATCTAAAAAAAAATTAATTGCAGTCAGGTATGAAAAAAAAGGACAAGCCATATACTGTCTGATGAAATGTATTTATAATAGTTTAAACCTTTTGCCATCATTATATATTATGCTTCATACAACAAATTTCAAGACCATATTCACGTAAGTTTCATTAGAAGCGATTTATAGGAGCAAGGGATTTTTTGAGTAAAACATGTTTAAATACTCTTGAAATAGGTAAAATAATGTGAGGATTTTTAGTACAACATTTCCTCTGATTCTCACTCTATGACCTAGAGTCCTGTCACACACCCTGAGAAACCAGTTGTTGTATTATGGAGCGTAGTTACTATGTCTATATGTGCAATGGAAAAGCCTTTTCCATTGGTGTGTTTGTAGTTTATGACTGAGATAATAGTACAAAATAAAACAAAATAAAATATTAAAGAGTAGAAAGAACATTCAGAAATCCTCATGTGAATCCAAGATCAGTGTTTCCAAGTCTAAAAAAGAGTTGCGCAAGATCACACCATCCTAGATGTTCTTGGCTAGACACTTGAAGTAGAAAAACATTCAGCTGAGATTTCAGAACCACTAGGAATGCTGTAAGTGTGACAATCACCACACATGAGGAAAAATATTTTCTATTTTATTCTGTGGAATGTTATCTAAACTGGTTGAAGCATCCTTAAAAATTGCTATCATATGTATATTAATACTTTAAAAACAATCACAATGAAACTGGATGTGATCTAGTTTTGCAGGTTAAAAAAAAAAAAAGGATATTATTTAGGATGTCAGTTGGGGGAAAAAAGTCAACAAATTAAGGCGTTCAGGTAAAAGTTACAGTTAAAGAAAAAAACAAGGGCATATTAGTAAAGATCTAAAGCTTTTAAATAACCATTTTTACTACCAGAAATCTTAAACATGTACAAACTAGGTGAATCAAGTCAAAATGCTGAGATACAACAATTTTTAATGCTTTTACTAAGGAATTGATAGATTGGTATTGTTAAATTATGTTAATGCTTTAATGCAATGCTGTATTATGCATAATTTATAACTCTAGTGCCAAAATGCATGAGCACAGTTTTCCTGACTAGATATTTTAAGAGCTGAGAAATCTGCAAACTCTCAGGCTGACTTTATTTTATTTAGCAAATCTGCTAATGGAATGTTGTTTTAACATATTCACAAAGAGTAGATTTTAGAAGAATGACAGATGTTTCAATAATTTTTGTTGTGAGGAGTGTATGTGGATAATCCATGACAGCATTAATTACTTCAATGTATGATGTTAACAAAAAAAAAAATTAGGAATAGATTATCGCAGACTACTACACCTGATTAAGATGTCTCATACTTTTTTCTGTAGAATATGTAAAAATTCTCTCTGTTCTATGCATTTAAAGATAACAGCATTACTCTGTTAAAACTAACAGAATAAAGTGTGAAGTGTCACTTGATTCTGAATTTTAATGCTGAAACCATGCTATTTTTTATTCAGTGAAGTCCTTCATAAGCGTTTCAAGTAGTGACAATTTTTTAGGAATTCTGAATCTCATTTACAGGTGAAATAACCTACTTTAATGCTGCAGAAGCAATTGAGGAGGTTTGTCAGTAAAGATGACATCAGAAGACAGTTTCAAAAAACTAGGCTTCTCTAAATTTAGGTCATATATTAGGCTAGATAGCTATGGTCTGAAGAAACCTCCTGGCTTATTAAATCCAAATGTTCCCATCAATTATTTTACTATATATTCCTTCAGGTATAACAATCACAATCCATTTTATATCAATATAGGGAGGTTGACTCCCCTGTTACTATTGGAAATCCACATCAGAGTGTCATCATTCCAACAAGTGGAAATTTCTAGCCTAAATTTATTAATAATTAGTCCATTCCTATCTGTTCCAAACCACCAGGTTTCTTTGAAGATCCGTCCTCAATTGTTTAATACTCTGGCCATTCTTATATTTAGGGTAAGTAGTCAAACTACACTCTTTTTCTGTCCAATTTTAGTGCCTTTGTTCAGTAATATTCACCTTTTAGCTTTCTGAATATAGTGACTCAAAACCATGCAAAATTACAGAAGAAATGCCTTATGAACCAAAAGTAATGCTTTCTCTCTTTCCTGAGAAAACTTTCTCTGAAAGACCAAATCTGCCTTTTCATTACCTTGTGATCAATATTAATCAGGCTGCCGTGACTCTTCTGATACCCTCACTTTATGATAATGTTTAAGATTTCAGCAATTGTTTGTCAGTCCATTAATTTCAACACATGGCATGTTGCATTTTGAACTATGAGGTTTTATTCAATTCTTATTAATCCAGGTCAATGTTCTTCCTGCTCTCCTTCTTATTTTATATAATCTGAAATCCATTTCCTCCCCAGCAAACAGATAGGAATGAAAAACCACAGAGCTGCAAATAATGGAAAGCTGTAGAAGATCAAGGTATATTGCAGTCAGACTAACTCATCCAGTCTGAAACTTCTGAAACACTTGAAAATTTTCCTTTAAATGGTATATACAACTAAACTGGACCAAATTCTGAATATACCAATTAATTGTTACCAAAAGGAACACTTCTTTTTTTTTTCCTTAGATAATAACAGTTTAAGGTTCTTATTGTTTATGCCTGAATTAATTTTTTTTTGTGACACTCCTCTTGTACACATAATTTATTTTGCGATTATAAAGATTTATTAGATAAATCATATTTTCAGCAGTTCTGATAAAGAAAATATTATGTAGTACCTGACTCTTTATCAAACTATACAGAACTATTTAAGGACAAGAAAATGTATTGCTTTAATACATTTTTCATTGACTTTGGATATGACATCTGCCAGAACATGTAAAGGAATGTGGCTTGAAGAGGCAAGGGAGATATGATGCGATATTTGGTGAGACTGTGGTTGTGAAAAATTTATATCTAAAGAGAAACTGTAATATTCATACAGACATAAAATATTTTAAGAAACGTAAGCATATAACTATCTCAAACACATGCCCTTCTATGAGCTACAACACACCTGATAGTTTCAGTTGTCAAGAAAACTGAGAGGTTTTTACGTCCTTCTTAGGTTTTCACTTTATTGAGAAAGCCGCATTGGATTCATTCTCACAAGAGCATTCACCATTATGATTTTCTGACTTCTAATCCCCCTAAGGAGAAATTATCTACAAGTACAGTTGCTGAGACACAGCCAGGCAAGTATTTTTTAATTGACTGGTTCTTCACTTAGATTTCTATACAGCTAACATATGTGGATGAGCCCACTAATCTCAGTAAAATGATATTTTTAAGTACATTCAAGAATCAAAATAAATTTGTATTTAGTGTGTTCAGTTTGCCACTTATACATAAGGCCACTTATAAGTGAAAAAATGATACATACCTCTCTACTCTCTTCTTCAGGAATGAGTCTCTCATCTAAAATTACATCAGAGTACTTCAAAACATGTGAGTGATCTGAAAGAATCAGCTACAGAGGACCAAAATAAAGAATATCATCAGAAAGAGTGTTTCTGGAGTCCATTTCTTTCACTGGGACAGTGAGACTACACATGTGCCAATTTGTCATCAAAAGAAAATGAGAGAGATAATTTACTAATCCGTGCTGATAATTAAAGGAGAAAAAAATAATCATTAATTATAATGAAAAAATGTATAGAAAAAAACCCTATAATAACTGCTCCTCTACATAAAAGGAAGTGATGAACCATTGGATTCTTGCCCAAAGTTCAGGGGTAAAATGAGTGAATATAATCTTTCCATTTAAATTACTGAGAGGGAGTTATCTTTCTTCAGCAACCTGTTACACAGATGATCCTCTGTCTACAGTGGTAAGGAAAGAGAATCCTTTTCATCCCTTCTACTAATCATCCTGGAAAATATTAAAAACTCCTAGTAATTTATATCTGTTAAGATGCTTTTTCTTCCTTTGTTTTTTTCTTGTTTTATTTCCCTGAATTTGATTCTTACACTCAGGAGGAGTGTAAGAATTTTAACTGTAAATTTTACTACATACCTCCTCTTACACAGAGGATGTATGTAATAAAAACAAAAAAAAATATATCTCCCATTTTCCAGGATGAAATCACTCTTCTACTAAGGTTGATTTTTAGGAGAAAAGCAAATCAAGAGGTATTTTGAACAAGCTATGATTTCCAATAGCTGCAAGGTGAAGGGGTAAGGATTAAAGACTCACCAAAAAATAATTTCCTTTTTTAGATGGGGATAAGATTTCATTCATTCAGTCTTGGAAATAAGTGAAATAGAGGGAAGAATTTTTTTTTATCAGTTAGTGCTTTCTATTTACCTTTTTAGTCAAAGGGAAGAAAGCTGAAAAATTAATAAAAAATATCCAAAACTATGTGAATATATAGTTTGAAAAGATCTTTAAGATCACCAAGTCCAATTATTAACCCAAAAGTTCTATCTACACGGTTTTTCAATACCTTCAGCAAAGGTCATTCCACAACTTCCCTTGGTAGCTTGTGCCGATGCCTGAAAACCCTTTTGATGAAGAAATTTTTCCTAATATCTGATCTAAACCTGCTCTGGAGAAACTTGAGGCCACTTCCTTTTGTACTGCCTCTTTTTACGGGGGAGAAGAGACTGACATGCACTGTGTTGTAATCTCCTTTCAGGTGGTTGCAGAGAGCAAGGAGGTTTGCCTCTGAGCCTCCTTCTATCCAGGCCAAACAACTCCACCTCAGATGCTCCTACTAAGACTTGTGCTCCAGATTCTTCCCCAGCTTTTTTGCCCTTCTCTGGACTCACTCCAGCACCTCAATGTCTTTCTTGTAATGAAGGACCCAAAACTGAAAGCAGGATTTGAGGTTCGACCTCACCAATTCCAAGTACAGGGTACAATCTCTGCCCTGGTCCTGCTGGCCACGCTATGGTTGATACAGGCCAGGATGCCATTGGTCTTTTTGACCACCTGGGCACACTGATAGCTCATGTTCAACTGCTGTTAACCAGCACTCCCAGCTCCTTTTCCTCTGGGAAACTTTCCAGCCCCTCTGCCCCAACTCTGTCATATTGATGGGGATGTGGTAACATAAGTACAGGACTTGGCACTTGGCTGTGTTTAACCTCGTGTAATTGGCCTTGGCTTATCATCAATCCGGCCTGTCCAGATCCCGTCTATGACCTTTCCTGCCACACAGCAGTTCAACACTCTTGCCCAACTTGGTGTTGTCTGCAAACTGACTGAGGATGCATTCAATCCACTTGCCCACATTGCCAAAGATTTTAAACAGGACTGATGCCAATACTGAGCCTTGAGGAGCACCACCAGTGACTGGCCACCAACTGGATGGAACTCCAGTCACCACCACTTCTCTGGGATTAGACATTCAGCCACTTGGCTAAGCCTGATCCCTAGTTGCACATGTTCATGGTGGCACTCAAGATGATCTGGTCCATGACATCTCCCAACACCATGATCAAGCTGAAAGGCCTGTAGTTCCCTGGATCCTCCTTTCAGTCCTTCTTGTAGGTGGGCATCACACTGGCTAATCTCTGGTCAACTGGGACCTTCCCGGTTTAGTCAGGAAGGATGATAAATGGTAGACAGTGTTCTAATTCTGGTTTTGTGTTTTTGTTTGCATTATGTCCAAGACCACAAGGACATGTTACAGGATATAATCTCTCCCAATCTCATTTTGGAATGAAACATCATGCAGAGAGATCAATAGAAATTTCATTGCAATAATTTTTTATCCAATATAGTCAACAGAAGAAAAAAAATGACAAATGTGCACCGACATTTTCCCCTTCCAAAACTTTACCTTCTGTTACTATTGCTTTTGATGACAAGCAAAACTGGAAGCAGATAAATTGACAACAGAGAACTTAAGAAAAAAAATATTTTAAAATCCCCTAAATATAAGAGACAAAGCTTATATATATTCTATATATTAATAAAGTAAAAACTGCTGGCTCAGGAAGATAATTTTCATCAGATGGATGTACTTAAAACACTTGCTGAGGTACTTAGAAAAAAACAACAAAAAACTCAAACCTATTATTATTTCTTTGCATCGGGGCTGGAAATGTCATATTTGTCAATAATAGGAAAAAAAAACATTAAGGAAAATAAGAAAGAAACAGTTTTAAGTAGAGTGGAAAATGTACATATAGGCTTGAGCCACATTTGACTTTATTGGTCAGTATTTATTCCTGTAATGGATGTTACAGACATATTATGAAAAAGCCCACAAAAAAAAGAAAAAGAGGAAATACAAATACCCAAACTCCACAACTTTCCTATTGAACAATTTGCCTTTTTTTTTACTTCTTGTAAATTGATTTGAAAAATAGGCTACATGGCATCCCACTGTAACAGATACAGCTGATTTCCTGCCAGGAAGTTCAACTAAGAAATAATATTCTGACTTGATAAAGTAATTCAAATATCAGTGTAATTCTCATTAGAAGTCATGCATGCTTTGAGAGATAATCCTAATATTTTCTTCACTCAATGACTTTCTCTATTTAATTAAACTAATTTGGAGTATTTTTTTATACAAAAACCAACAAACCATACAAAACCCATGGAATGATCAATAGTAAGGAATTAACAATTCCAAACATGTTTGGAATAGGTGAATAAATATAACATGATATTGCATTGTCCAAAATACTAATTAATTTCATTTAGTGTTTCAGTCAAAACAGTTTGTTGTTTAGATACTTACAGCGTTTTTATATGTGGCTAATGAAGAATATTTTCTCTGTATAGCCATCATGTAGAATGGAAGGCGTACTTGTAAATATCTTAGTATTAGTTGTCCAAAGAACTACTGAAATTAATCTACTCAGAATAAGCATAAACCACTCATTTATTTTGTTAAATAATGAATTATGCTTTCTTTTTTCTTTATTTTTTTAAATAGGTTATTTTTAAAGTCAAAAATAATCATTCTGTCTCCAACACTTTGAGATTAGTTAGAGAATATGCAAAGTAAACTATACATACTGGAAAAATTAAAAGTAATAAAAATTTGTAATGATGACGTAGAGAGTGAGGTATGTGAAATCAATCTGGTCTCAAGTTTCAGCTCACTCAAGACAGTTGATTTTATATGCTGACCTTTGTTCATCTTCACCTTTCACCAGTTGCATCAACTCTGTCCTTTCACAGGAATGAATTTAGGGTTTTAAACTAACACCACTTTTGAACTTAACTGTGATTATTTTTTCTAGTATGCTTACTGCATTTGTCTTTTCTTGTCAGTGATCATGTAACAGTCCTCCAGTGCCCTCTTTGAAGAGCCTATCCCAGTCTCTCAGCTTCCACATGGAACTTTGCATAGGCTCTTTGCAGCTGCTGTTACAGCTGCTCTCATTTAGCCAGACCAAATTTTAGCCAGGCCCAGGGAACCTTCTCCAGACCAATTCTTCAATCTTTAAAGGTCTTAAATTAATTTAAATGTGATTGACTGAGCTTTTCCTAGGTCTCTATCTACCTTTCCTTTAGGATCTATCTGATTTTCAAAATATGTATTGACTATGAAAACATGAGAAGAAATTTGGAAGGCAGAAGGCCTCTCTGAAAAAAGAATTATTATTGGAAACATTTTAATTTACAGGCAGTAAACAGCTAGACAGTGAAAAGTGTTGGCATGGCCCAAGAATGTAAGGCATTGTTTTATGCCTCCCATTCTTGTTTCTTAGGGAGTTATTATCACCAGCTAGCATCTATCCATCCTTTTAGACTGTCCAGTGATTTCACAGGACAAAGATTTTCTTAGGGTGGTTATAATATAGTGCTTACTATTTGTTGGGCACCAGAGAATTGCCAAAGACATCCATGACTTTCCTTGACACATTTTCCCCAAAAAGGCTTTGAGGACATCCATGTACTTGTTCAATAGACATCCAATGGAGTCTGAGTCTGTGTAAAGATGAAATATCTTTCTTTGTAATGCAAAGCCAGGTCAATTTATTGGGCAATAACAAGGCCAGGTTGGATGGGGCTTTCAGGACCCTGGTCTAGGGGAATGTGTCACTGCCCATGGCAGGGGGGTTAGAACTAAATCCCCTTTAAGGTCCCTTTCAACACAAAGAATTGCGTGATCATAATACTTTAATACATCTTGTCAATGATGTTGTTTAAAAATTCAGAACTCTTCCATTGGGACCAGAACACAGTATATTATTTGATTTACAGAGGAGATTTAGTGACTTTATTTTCTCCCTCAATAACTTTTTCTAGTGGTTCTACTCAAGCAACTCTACCTATAACAACTTTAATATCAGTTGCTCCAGAATAACAGTAAGAAATGTATTCAGATTGCAGATAAGATTTTATTTTTTTCTTAATTATCAGCTCCTAAATCAAGGTAGTTATCTCTGTGAGGGTGGTAGGGACTCCTTTAATCAAAAGAGGGATGAGCAGAGTAAAATATTTAGCATGTGAAATCACATAAACCAGGTTCTGGTTTTAAGAGAAAGGAGCAATGTGCAAGATGTCACACACCACCCTTATTTTAAGGTACATGCATACTTTTGTTTCTATATTTTCTGAAATTATTTTGTTTCTCTGTCCCCAGATGTCAGCATTCCTCTTCTACAGTCATTATCCTCAGCTTTCGCATTTTTACTATTTTTTGAATTGTTGAAATATCCCTTGACTTGCTTCTCATCTTTTGCATTCACTCAGGCTGAGCTGTCTCATGAATCATTCCTCCAATAGTGTATTCTCTGATTTTATAGCTTTCAGAGCTAAAGGCTTGCTAGTGTGACACAAGTGGTCAAAAAGCCTATCACTTAACAAAAATGAGATGTGAATGAAGCCAAGGAGGACAGGTCTTCCTTTGCAGCATGCAGAAAATTTTATTGATAGATACCATGATTCCATGAACTTCAAGACACCTAACAGACACACTATGTCTAGTGAATTGTAGTATGTATCACTCCATATGTCCTGCTTATCCCAGGCTGAAGATAGGTTAATTAAGAGAAAAAATTGGCCACTCTTTATCTTCAAAGAGGAACTTTAATAAAGTAAATAATTCAAAATTCACTTCAAGCTATGGCCAATTCTTTCACAATATTAACCATCACCAAATACACAAAGGCTGTCATGTTTAACAATCATATTCCAAATTACTTTTGAGTATGCAATACCACAGAGCTAATACTGTACACTTTGCACTGCTGGTGAAGAACCTTGGTTGTCCTGAGCACCAAAGTCGAAGTGATGAAGCTCAAGATCTTATTGGCAAGAGAAATTGGAACTGAAGAGGTCTTGCCGTTCTTCATTGTTTTTTCCCCAGAAAGAGATGTGGAGTTGGTATGTCTCCTCTGCTCTTATTACTAGTTATTTCATTTTGTCTTGTGTGTTTGGGAGAACGTCCTGCCTGTTAACAATCCGTTGTGCTTATCCTGGCCTTGGTCTGCAATTGTTTGTTGCCTCTTCAATCCAGCTTGTCCTAGTTTCAGCTGGGATAGGGTTAATTTTCTTCTAGTAACTAGTACAGTTGTTTGTTTTGGATTTAGGATGAGAATAATGCTGATAACACAAGGATGTTTTCATTATTGCTGAACAGTTCTTGCAGAGTTTTTCTTCCTCTCACCTCACCCCACCACAGCTGGGATAGCTGCCCCCAGCATCAGGAATATTCCATACCATAAGGCATCACACTCGGAATAGACAGCTGGAGGAAACGTGGACAAGGGGCTGCTGTTCAGGAGCAGGTTGGGCATTGCTTGATGGTGAGAAATTGTTTTTCATTTGCATCACTTGTTTTTCTTCTGTTTTCTCTCTCTCTCTGGTTTTGGTTGGTTTGGGGTTGTTTTTTTCTCCTATTTTTCCCCCATTACTATTATTACTACTACTATTATTATTATTTATTAATTTATTTACATTATTAAGTGTTTTTACCTCAACACATGAGTTTACTTACTTTTACTCTTCTGATTATTTTCCCAGTCCTACCAGGGGGGAGGGTGTAAGCAGCTATGCAGGTCTTAGTGGTAACCTGAGGATAAACCACAACATAATTATATCTTCCTTTCTTTGCTTCTGTGAGGATGATATTGTTTCCATGCATATGTAATATTGTATCTGACTATTCTTCCAGAATGTTACAAAATACTTAAAATATCATTTTTAGTTACACAATTTCAGTATGCTTCCCATTGAGTTCAAGGTAAGCTCATTTTAATTATATATTTTTATTAGTACACATATTTTTTCCATGTTACAGGTCTCTGATTTGGATAAAAGTAACTGGAAAGATAGTGCTCACCTGATCAGAGAATAAGCACAGCTAGGAAAGGTATCTGAAGAGATAAAAAAGCCATAATGTGATAACACAACTTCTTAATGTTAGAAGCAGATGGGGAGATACTATAATATCTTTGGAAGTAAGTTCTGAATAAGAAAGGGCAGGCTCACAAACTTCTTCAGTCTCCAACAGGTTTTTGTTTTGTTTTTCTTTTCTTTCATTTGCCTACAAGAGAAAAATAAAATGCAGCTTATAAATAAAGCACTTTAAAGTGATTGATTGAAGTTGCCAGGGAGAATTTGATTTTCAAAACACTATTCCCACTTTAATTCTCAGGCTCAAAAGAGAGAACTGTGCCTTGTTACATACTTCAAGCCACACTCTCTTCCTGGTTTAAATAAGTAGAAAGAAATTGTTAACTAAATTTCCACTATAAAATGTCCAACACATTTCCAAAATAAACAGTAAATCCTGTCAACCTGTGAAGCAATCATCCTTTGGATGTGGATATTCTAATAGTGAGTCACTGCTGCATTTTGAACTTTAAAAAGATGACTGCCATGGCTTGACCACTAACCTTCCCTCTTTTTCTTCTTCCAAAAGCTCAGTTAGCTGAAAAGGAGACAAGAACAGCTATTAAGCAAGAAATGGGACTAAAAAATCCTCAGTCTATATTCAGTGACTTAAATAAACAATTAACTCAGTCTTTAAATGTGTTGAGTTCTTGCATGTTCCACTGCTGAACAAAAAGCATTTTCAAAGACAAATATTCAGTATTATTCTGAAAGAATAGGCCAAATTTTTGCTTTATAATTTTATTATATTGGGATTTATATATCTTTTTAGATACAAACCATTACAATTTTGTATGTCGTTTGTGACAATGCATTTCTTGCAGAACCTCTTGCGTGACTGTCGTGGTTTAATCTACTAAGAAGGAACTCATCGCTCTTTTTTATCTATGAGTAAAAAAGCACAAATCAAAACTGAGCTAAACTAAAACAGAAAAAACACCAAACCCAAACCCAAAGCCAAAGAACTGGTATGATTTGAATTTATTTATATAATCTTGATTCAAATCAGCCAATTTCTGAGCTAGGAGCAGCAACTTCTCTAGGAAAATGTAATGTTTTTATTCAAAAATTGGGATGTGCTCTGAAGTTCTATAAAAAAAAGGTAGGGAAGAAGTCTAAAATTACCTCAGTTCTCCATCACTAGGTGTTTTATGTATGTCACTAATACCGCTGGAGCCATCATTGTTGGCAAAATAACATTCTTACCTTAATTAGCACCAATTTTGCATGACTGCCATATATCAGCTGAAAGAAACCCTAAAATCAAACAATGCCCAAACTCTTCCTTGACAATAGTTTAATCAATGAGCTAAGTGAACAAGAAAAATAATGCAAAGGAATTTTTTTTTGTCACTCAGATAATATAATAGATGGTAGCTTTCCTTTTTTTAAACATAGCTGTAGGCAAGATTTTATTAATTTTGAGCGACAAATGTTGAGTTTATTGAAAAATGTCACTATTTAATTAACTTCTAATGTTGTAAAAATATTATTTCTTATTAGCTTTGCTAATTTAGTGCACAGAAGACTGAACTGTAATCAGTTTTGCAATCATTTGTCTTACAATTCTTATTAGCTCATAAAAACCCAGTTATCCTATTCTTGGTGTATTTGTTATTTCAGCAATACCAAAAACCTCTTTTTTGCTGGCTATGCTGTTGTTATAAAAAAATCTTAATACTTTTAATAGAATACTTAATAGAATAGTTTTTTAACGTAAAAAGCAAAAAACCACAATTCAGCAAAACTATGTATCTGAATTCTGAAACCAATTTTATACTCTAAAGAAGATATTTGCCAAATCAACATTTTTTTCCTGTAGCATGATGATTCTTTTTGACCTGCAAGGACACTCTTCCACTTTCCACAAAAACAAAAACAAGTTAATATTCAAGGTAGAATGGAAATTATCAAAAGTATTGAAGTATAAAACCAGCTTGACAAACAACCCAGAAAATGCATAAAAATGTTCCACCATAGAAACTGAATATTCTGTCCGTACAAACTGTTTTTTAAAGAGTCTGTAATTTCAGCCATGTATGGGACACCTGTAAACACAAATGAAGGATGTCAGAGAATCATGGAATCATAGAGTGATTTGGGTTGAAAAAGACCTTAAAGATCATCTAGTTCCAAGCCCCATCTGTGGGCAGGGACACCTTCACTAGACCAGGTTGCTCAAAGCCCCATCCAACCTGGTCTTGAAAACTTCAGGAATGGGACATTCACAAACTGCCTTGGACAACCTGTTTCAATGCCTCACCATCCTCCCCCCCCCAAAAAAAAAAAAATCTATGTCATTATTGAAGATATTAAATAACTCTGGTCCCAGCACAGACTGTTGAAGGTCACCACTTTTCACTGATATCCATTGGGACTCTGAGTCATTGACCACTACCCTCTGGATGCAACCATCCAACCAATACCTTATCTATCCAACAGTCCATCCATTGAATCCATCTCTCTTCAATTTAGAGTGAAGAATCTTGTGGGGTACCATAACAAAGGCTTCACAAAAGTTCAGATAAATGACATCTTAACACTTCCTTTATTCATGATGTAGTTACTCCCTCATAAGAAGGTCACTCAGCAGGTCAGGTAGAACTTGCCATTATTTCACGTGAATAACACTTAGGAAAGTAGACAAATATGTTAGTACTATTCTGGGAGCTCTGAAAAGAGTGCATCAAAGTACTTAAATGCAATTTAATTTGTTTTTTAGGTTAAACATATTTTGAACTCTTTAGGAAGAATTAAAATATCAAGATGAAAATGCAAAATAAATATTGCGTCTTTTTAATGCCAGGAATATCCGACAGCCTACTTGCCTCCACCTCCACCTATTGGAAATATACACAAAAATCAGTAGATCCAAAACCAGGAAATAAGTCTTTTCTTTACTTTCTGAATTATTTTTCTCCATTCACAACAACCTAACGTGTCATTAAACAGACTTATACTGTTCTTAAAATGCTGTCAATTAAAATATGACTTCATATGTTTGTCTTCCCCATTCTATGATCCATTATAATTTATCTTAATCCATGAGACAGTCATTCAGGAATTAACTTTAATGTTAAATGTGGCTAGGATCATAAACTGCTGGTATCAGTACTGTTATTCCTCATATGTCAGGGGAATATGGAATCCATAACATTTCATTACAATTTCTCCAAAACCATCTCAGTTTCCGTTTCCATTGAGCTGCACTTGAAATCAGAACCAAGAAAATATCTCTATTTTTCCCTGAAAGTTAATACATTTTTCAGTACATTATTGGTTGATCTGAAGCCATTTAAGATGGCATATTAAGTGGAAAACCAGGAGAAATTATGGGAAGGTTACCAGAAGATTTACAGCCAGGACAGTTTTTCATTTCTTCAGTTTTCTTCAATAATCTGCTTTATTTGCTCCAGTAATGCTGTTGGTTTTCAAGTGGGTGGACGAAATCAAAGCATAGTTAGAACTGTAATAGAGTGAAAATCATTTATCTAGTTAGGAACTTAAAACTAGAGTTTCATACTTTATTTGTTCAGAGCACAAAATGGCTCATTCAAACATTTGAAATGAGTATGTGTGAGCACTTTCTTGCTAGTCCTTAATTCTCTCACTGCACATGAATAAAAATTCAATATTGACTTCTCAGTGTAAATCTTTTTCTTGGGCATATACATAAGTTTTTGTGAAGCAATTTTTTGTTCTGGTATGTACCAATGAGTCAATTTGTTAATTAATCTTGAGAAATGAAAGACATTTTTTCACCCTATCATTTATTAGCCCTTATCTTTAACACTGTTTTTCTCCACAAAATGGGTAAATTCAATAAATATCAAGTATCAAAGTGGGTCAAATTCTCTGTATTTTACTGAAAATACTTCATTGCAGATATCAATTTTTGTATGCTTTGAAAAAGAAAAATAATCAAGAATGTATATCATTCTATATAGGAAGTTGTTTATCTTAAGTAACTTGCACAGTATTTTGCATTTACAGAATCATGGAAGCAAGTCAGTAACAAAAAATATGCTCTCATTTTCATATTTTCAATTGTATTCAAGTCCTGAGACTTAAAAGAGTTCCTTTTATAAATCCTTATTTTAATTCCAGTGGCTTAGCAGGGGTGCTGAAGATATAATTATCTGAGACCTCAAGACTGGTGATAATCTGGCTAATTAAAAAAGGAATATGTTGCATGTGTTTTGAGAAATTTTAATGATTTGAAAAGCATCATTCATAAGACTACTGCAATTTCCTAGTATTTTGGGTATATATTTAAATTTTTACGAGCTTCTGCATGTCAGAATAGGTCACACCTTAAAATAACAAAATTATAGAAAACAACTTTTTGAAAGCTACATCATTCTAAAATTGGCAAATATGTTAAAAATACCAGCTCACCATACAGACACTGAAAACTAAAAATTAATATTTGTACCACTGACAACATTACTTCCTTCTCACTTTTAAATGTTTTTAAAAACATGTTAGAATTCATTTGCAGCTGGAAGAAAAACAAAATACATTAAGGTATATAAAAAGACACAAGGCAATCAAGTTTAGTAAGTAAACCCCCACTCTTTTAATGCAAATTTATTTATTTATTTATTTATGGGAAAAACAAAACAAACAAACAACAATAACAACAACAACAACAAAATACAGACATTGAATTCAAGATTTTGCCTTAGCTTAGCTGAGGAAAAGTTAAAAAGTATTTTTAACCTATTTATATTGAAATTGTTACTTCATTGTCTTTCCTTTCTCAGCTATCAAAAGTTCATACACACATACAGGTAAACAAATGCACATACACACTCACTTTATAAAATCTATCCTGGTGAAAAAGGCTTTGAAAAGAAATTATTCTTCCATTTTTCAAAATAAGTCTTAAACATCTAATGTAAACACAAATATCTTGTATAGTTCAGTTAGAGAGGAAGTGTACATACTGTTGATTAGTGAATTATACTTACAGTTCTGCATTTAGAATTTTTGTTCATTACTTTTCTCATACTCACTTCTACACTCATGCTTCCATCTTTAAATAGAAAGTTTGCTTTGAAACTTTTCAAGGAGAAAAAGTAAAATAAAATAATAAGTAGGACAAGATTATAGGCTCTCATAAATGAAGAACGCATCTGTGGGGATCGGTGCTGCACAGAGTCATAACAGCTCCTTACTAAAATACAGTGCATTACAGTGGGAAAACAACTGTTTGAAATTGTGTCTTTCAGAGAAGGTATAAACATTTTCAGAAAAATGGCTGATGAGGTTGTTGGACAAGCACTTAGGACTACTAAAGAAGAAAGCAAGAGGTATATTTTCATCTGACTTCTAAAGTGAGGGTCTTTGAAGGGAAGCAGGTCAAATAGTTCTTAATATGTACATATCCTACACGATACCATGAAAAAGTAGGTATCTTGTTGAAAGAAAAAAGAAAGCCTAACAGATAAACCTTCTGAAGCATCAGACAGCAGGTAGTGGATTTCTAACCTTGACCAGTAATGGATGAAGAGCTGGGAAGTGGTATGAGAGACAAGAAGCTTCTAATTATTTTGTGATTTTATTTAATTTAAATCAGACTTTAATTTGTTGTCACAACAGATTAACAGTGGCTGCACAAACAAATGTAATGAATTCAGGGTGCTTCAGAGCCAAAGGCTAAACCTGGATTTATTGTAGGCATGTGCTTTCTTCATCTCTCTAGCCTGGGTAGGACTTGTTTCTTTTTTCTTTTCCTTTTTTCATTCCCAGAGAAGTCAGTGATTTAAAGCAAACTAATGAGAAATAAATAAAATGAAGCAAGCTTCAACTTAACTTGGGGATTTGTATTTGTGTGGTTATTTCAAAGTAATGCCATAAGCAGCTGCACCTTATTCCATTTATTTATTTATTTCTGATTGAGTAAAGAGAAAAACTGTTCTCCACCATAGCACTGATTTGGACCTAATCTGAAATAGCCTTTTTATTAATATTGTACTAAACCTCAGGAAATGATGCCATAGGCCACATATTAGTGCCAAAATACATATTAAGTCAGTTGATTCTATTTATTAAGACCATACAAGGCCTTTGACCTCCTTACAGTGCACAAACATTAGGCCAGCTGGCTTACAGACATTCTTTTATACTAAATCTGCACACTCATATCTGTTAGCGACTTTTCATTTCAACATGTCACAAGGAGTACCAGAACTGTAGCAGTGGTTTATATGGTTTTATTTATCCTGCGTGACTGGCCAGTAGAAGTACATACTGTGTCATTTTCATGCGTTCATTAGTGGTGGCTGATAACAGCTATAACGCTTCTTTCAGGCAGATAAATCATATTGAATTGAGAACCCGGGAATTATTAGATTAGGGATTAACTCTGAACACCTATCTCACTATAAAGCACAGAAATATTTAATTTGGCAGGAATTTATCACTGAAAAAAATCTTCTGGGTGTAAAAACTTTTATAAATGTAGTTTCCAAAGCTTGAATAGGCACAAATCTCTTTCTGAGGAGCAAGTATAGAATAGAAGTATTATTGATTTTCAAAGAGATTACTTGAATCTGTAAATAAAAGGTGCAAAGTGACTTTGTTTAGCAGACATAATGCACATTTTCTAAGCCCATCAGGTTCTGCAAATTGCAAACAAATGCAATCTGCTTATTTCATGAATGGCCCGTCTGTTCACAAGCTCAAGGTCTCAACAGAGACCAAATTCAAAACATTTTGTCGCCGTTCATATTCCTTCACTAATTTTCCAAACCTGTGTGGGAAGGTATCATATTTCTTTGTGGGGCTGAGTATGTAGCATCGCTGTAATTATGTTTTGTCTTATATTTGGCATAAATGGCAGACTTTTGGTGGCAGGGTGAGCTGTGTGGAGGAAGGTAGTGAACTGCCCTATGCCAGTCCCCAAGAGTTTCCATAAGGCTGTGAAACAGGCCAAAAAAGATCATTGAACAGCTGAATTTCAACCAGGCAGAGGAGTTTATGGTGCCTCTTCCCAAACATATTTAGAAAGAGCAATGGGTATGAGGGACAGGAGGCACAACTGGAGCCACCACTTTGGAAAGAGACTCTCAAGGATGGAGGAGATACCTCCAAGGTAAATGTTGCCATGAGTAACATACACCAAGCATGGACACCACTACGGGACCACAGACTGTAGAGGACCTTTGCTGGGATACGGACACCACCAGGAGGGCAACAGTAGGTGAACTATACCAGAGTAGGGGAGTGATTTAAGCAGCAAGAAACAGTGGAGAAAATAAATAAGAAGCAGGGAGCAGCAGAATGAAGCTATTAAGTGCAAACTCCAGCCTCCTATTCTGCCTGTTGTCTTATGAAAGGGATTGAAAGGAAGTATGACATATAGACCCTAGTATTCCTACAGTAAGAGTTATTAGGCATTCCTGTGAATTGATAAAAAAATCCCCATGTGATTCCTCTGAACTAGTAGTCTTCCCTTTATATAATGGAAGTAAAAACATGCAGCAGTGAACAAAAAAAAAAAAGGGGGGATCATAATAACTGTATGATAATAGGATCCTAAATCTCTATGCTATGAAAAACCTTTTTCATATAGAGGACTGAGTTCACCAATTCACAGAGAGGAGGGAATTATATTACGTTTATTGTTGTTTACATATTCTAAGATTTTGGAATCCCTAAAGGAATTCACAAACTCCATTTAAATCTTCTTTAAATCTTCGCCACTGTGACCTACTTTAAAATCTTCTTGTAAAGGGAATGTTAAAACAGGAAACATCAAGGCGATTTTCAACTTCAGTGTAGAAAAAGAGGGCACTCAGCAGTTTTCAAAAACAGGTAGTGTACAGCTCTTGTTCCTAACAATGCTTGCTAGATTAAATTTTAAATGTGTGTTCTGAATAAATAGTTTACATAAGGCAGCATAGATTCAGAACTTCAAGTTTTGCTTTAGCATTGGCTCTTTTCTTAATAATAAGATGGACCACCGCTGCTAGGAAGCCTTACCCTTGCTATTACACAATTCAGATTTTATTTTTCCCTCCTCCTTGTTAGTGCTGTTCCACATGGGGCAATGAAAAAATGCCTTTTTCTCATTATGACTCTATGTTAATGGAAATCCATGGAAATCAATGCAGCCACTTTTGATTGACAAAAGTAGAAACAGAAGAGAATTGAGCCTTTTGTTAAGTGTCCTAGCTCTGACCAACGTTTTCTGCTCCAGAGTTACCTCCAGTTTTCTTACAGTGGACTCTTAGCAATGAGAATTTCTGCAGTGTCAAAACCAGTTAGTTGAGTAATAAGAATCAGTAAAAAGATACAAAACAATGCTAGAAAGGGTTTGTCCTTCCATTTCTAAATGTCAGCAATGCTAAGCTAAGTGAATTTGTCATTGTTTAAACTAAGAGTCTTCCAACAGGATCAAGACTTCAATTCTAAACTAGTGTTGTCTTCCTCAACTACCCTTCCTCAATGCCAGAAGCAAAATCAATTATGAGACTTTTGCAGCCTATAGGGAAAAGAGTCATGCCTGAGTATCCAATGTATTAAAAACATTGCAGGTAGATCTTGAAACACAATATAATTTAATGTCTTTATGACATAAAATTTTCTGTTCGTTGACAAAATGTTTCAATGAATAGCTGAAAATGTGAACACTAAAAAAACATTGGTTTATGCTTGAAATTCCAAATAATAATTACATAGTAATAGTTAAATCCACTATTTCTATTTTAAGGTGTAGAAAGATACTTAACATTTGCATGAACTGTGGCTCAGGAGTTATGATGTGTTGCATTCCATCTGTGAACCCTTGCAACTCCCAGATTAGAGAGAATCTTGTTTTCTGCACTGTAGAGGTGTGGTATAATACCCTCAAAGAGAAGTTTGAATTATAGCTTGCAGAATAAATTCAAGCAGCTTTCCTATCTCATCTCATTCTGCTTTTCCACCCTTCATAAAAGATTTAGGAATCCTAAAGGATTTAGGAAAGAGGGGAAATTTAGATTAGATATTAGGAAGAAATTTTTTACTGTGAGGGTGGTGAGATGCTGGAACAGGTTGCCAAGGAAAGTTGTGAATGTCCCGACTCTGGCAGTGTTCAAAACTAGGCTGGATAAGGCCTTGAACTACTGGGAGGTGTCTCTATCTATGGGAGGGGGGTTGGGACTAGATGATATTTAAGGTCCATTCCAACCCCTTAACATTCTATGATTCAGTGATTCTCTGGTGCTATAATTATGGGATTTGATGGGAGATTAGAACTCCAACATACAAAATAGTAAGGAAAAAGCCATAAGAATGTGTAAGCAGAAAGTAATAATAGCCTGCAAGTGCATCTTCAATGGTGAAGCAGGGGACTCCTGCCCACATTTCAGCTCTCAGGTATTGTACATCCAGCTTACCTCTGGCATTCACTGTGCAGTTTCCACTTCTGTTTTCCAATATAGACATAACCTAGACTAGCCAAATCAGTGCAAATGAGACCCGGTCTCTGGTATGGATAGCTGGAACATCATGATCTCAGGTTTTATGCATATAGATAACCTTAGACATGTATATTCTTTTAACCTTTAGATGAATTATTGTCAATTAAGATTCTATTTACACAGTTGGACTGCTTTTGGGTCATGTAAAAGTAATGCAACATGAATTACAGATATTTCCTGAGAGCTATGAGAAAAAATAACCACATTCTGAGATACTTCATAGCTCAACAGGTATGTTTTTCTAGAATTTCCCACTGCCTCTAGAGAATATTAAATTTGCTGCTAATAGTGGAAATTTTAATTCGTCCTTTAAGCATACGTAGTGAGGGAGTTCATTTCCCACCTTAATACCATTCCCTTGAGCCTTCCCCAGTAATCAAAGGTGTGTACACTCTCATAAGAAAAGCCAATAGAAATCCATTCCTTAAACTCTTCCTTTTGAAAAATTGTTAGTGAAGATATGAACTGTATTTCAGAATATCATGAGACAGTGTAGGAGAAAAAAGAAAATCAAACAAAACTTGAAAGAAGGCTGTTCAGTGAATCCGACAGCAAAATTTTTGTATTTTTGTTTCCTTATTATAAGAACAATCCTCGTTGAATGATACCTTAGATGTTTGTTCTACTGAGTATTCATATAATTTCTCACCATTTTCATGTTTATGGCTATTATATCTTTATATTCTTTTTCTGAGGAAATGCATGTGAGAGAAATGGCTTCCTGAATAAAGTAATTTTAAGATAAAATATAATATATATATATATGTACATATTTCTGTTCATATTTTTGAGTATTTCACATTTACTTCCTATTGCATTAATTAATTCACTGTTGCTTTTGTAATGAAGACTTTTAAAAATATGTAAGTTGGTAAAAAATTCAAGGATTCTCTGCTGCATGAGGTTGAAAACTTAGTCTAAATTTGGCATTTCCATTATTATTTATTTTGGCAGAGAGGAATAAGCATAACATTCATACTATAATGTAAAAAAAAATCTGAAGAATTTCTTTCAACAGTGAATGATGACTTCATTAAAATAAGCAAAATGGTACTGCCCTACAATTGATCTTTGTATGTAGATGTGTGAAAGAAGTTAAAAGTTTTTTCAAACATGCTTCTTTCAACAGAGCTAGAGAAGCTCTGAACACAATTTCATGTTATGTAAATCCTGTTGTAAGATATCATACGTGGTACAACAAAGCCCTCTAAAACTTCAGTTGCTCTCTCTATCAGGATGACATTTTAAACTGATAGGTGAAATGGGTAATTAACTGCCTGCAATGTTAAATAAATGAAGAGCTTCAGAACTGAAATGTGCACTGGAAAAAAGGACAGGAACCCCTTCTGCTGTTTATTCCTATGAAGAGTGTGTTGTGACACACACCTAAATATAAGCATTTTGTCTATAGTTGAAAAGGAAAATGTCATTTCTCCAGACTAGACTCATTCTGATTAGGTTCCTAACTTTCAGGCATTTGAAGCCTGGTAGGAGGAACCCAGGCTCAGGTCAATGAAATTGACTTCTTATACCTTTAACACAGATTAGCACTTGTGAGGATGCAGTTCAGAAGTGCCAACAGCTTTTTCTGGGGTCCTTGCTTGTGTTTTCATTAAGCTATAAGACTAAGCTTGTTCTTGTGAGAGTAAGCAACCTTACTGAGATGAAAACACTGATAAAACCTCTTACTTTTATTGTTCCTGAATATCTAGAGAGTAGTATTTATTGTTTACAATGCTATCCATGTTTTTTTAGTTTACACTAAACATCTGTGTTGCCTAGCAATTTTATTAAAAACTCTGAATAATGCATGAGTGTTTGTATACAACTTACAAGCTCAGTAGGTTGTATTATATTAATATATGCATTGTAAATCTTTCCAGTTCAAGAAGTATTTGATTATCAAATCGTGAAGCTGGTGAATACACATGTAATCAGACTGAGTAATAATCTTCCACATATAAAATAATGATAATATTTTGCTCTTGTAGAGTAACTACCATCTGTGGACCTCAAACATTTAATATCTATTCACACCTCTGTACTGCAAACAATCTATGCCATTTTTTCTATCTGTTGCCACACACAACTATACATTGAGTAGTGTTTGCTGTTTTGGGCACCAAAATATGAAAAAGATATTAAATTATTAAAGAACATTGAAAGGACAGTAATGATCATAGTGAATGAAGGGCCTTGAGGGGAAACTGTGTGAAAAGTGGCTGAGGTCACTTGGTCTGTTCAGCCTGGAGGAGACTGAGGGGAGACATTGCATTCTACAACTTCCTCATGAGGGGAAGAGGAGGGGAAGGCATTGATCTCTTCACTCTGGTGACCAGTGACAGGACCTGAGGGAATGGCGTGAAGTTATGTCAGGGAAGGTTTAGGCTGGATATCAGGAAAAGGTTCTTCACCCCGAGGATATCTGAGTATTGGAACAGGCTCCCCAGGGAAGTGGTCACAGCACCAGTCTGACAGAGTTCAAGAAGCATTTGGACAATGCTCTCAGGCACATGGTGTGACTCTTGGGGATGTCCTGTGCAGGGACAGGAGTTGAGCTTTGATGTTCCTTGTGGGTCTCTTCCAATTCAGGATATTCTGTCATTCTATTATATGTATACATAATGTAATACATTAGCAACTCAGTGCCTATTAGATGTAGAGCACAGCTGGACCATATTATCATAACTGGGATGCTTTGGAGGTTTATCTCACCAGCAGATAATATTGACACAATGATTTTGTTTATCAAATCATTTCAGTGCAAGACAGTCTTATTTGTGACTAATCCTAAGGATTTTTCACCTCAGGACTAAATATTGTAACTAAGCCTCAGTGAAACAGAGCTTATAGGTTCCTTCAATCATTAGAATGCTATAGTTGGTTTTATAAAACCGGACATTAAAGCCTAGGAGAAAATAATGTAACATGATCTGGCATGGTAGAGCTCTTTTTCAAAAAGGTTTTGTTTTTTTTTTTTTGGTTTTTTTTTTTTTTTTGGGGGGGGGAGAGGTTTGCTTTTGGTTTTGGTTTTTTCTTTTGTTTGGGGGTTTTTTTTTAATACTGACTTTACTGAACAGCATATTTAGCTGATTTTCTAGATATTCAGAAAAAATCAACTTTTTTTTTTTTTAAAAAAAAGCATGCTATAATCACAGCTGTGTAGCATATAAATATGGGAATTGTACACATTTAACACCTGAAATTACTCCAGTTGATATAAATAATTGCGTAGCCCAGGGGCATCAACAGGGCTAGAATGTTGTAAGAACTGCTTTGTTGACAGAAGCAATATAAACAAGATTTGGTGTGATGATGCACAAATGTATGCAGAGGGACAGGTTTAAATAGATTGCAAATCTATCTCGTAATGCATTAAGTAAGCCAGAAGTAATGCAGGATAGTGGTGTAGGAAAGGAGTCTTCACAGGCTCACTCTTTGGCAGGGGAAATGTACATTCAATGAATTATAAGAAAAAAGTGTTTCTGTAATTTTTAGATATTTTAGCTTGTTGCCGTGTCGAGCAAAGCAATGCTAGGGCACCAGCATATTAATCACCTCAGAAACAAAAGCTGTAAAAAAATTCCCATTATTTAATATTGTGCAAATAACTAAACAGGAAGTATGAACAGAAGACTGCTATGAATGCTCATTTGGATTACACAATTCACATAGTTTCAAATATTAAACTAACTATAAATCAAAGGTTTTAAGAAAAAAGTGGACACAGGAAACCTTTTATCACAAAAATTACTTCCAGTATCACATGAATACAATTTTCACTACTTGCTTATAGTAACTTTGTTGTTAAGAAATATTTTTCCTATTAAAAAACTAAAAAAAAATTTAAAATCTATTAGAACTAAACAGCATAAGAGACTCCATAGATTACTGGACCAAATATCTACTAGTTCTTTGAAATAAAAACTATGATTAAAACACATACACAGTTACTGAAGGAAATAAAATGCACTGTGTATGTAATACAAATTAGTGTTTAGTTCCACTTCATCCGTCACACATTTGCTTCTGTATCTGCCATAGAGTGGTGAAAGGAATGCTGAGTGATGCCACAGACCTCTCAGTTTGTGACTGTGCATATCTTAAATTCATTAAATCTATTTCATTTGTGCTGTGTAAAATGACACTGATGAGCCTCAGAGCATACACATACCATTTAAACATTTGTCTGTGATTGTCCCCTCTAACATATACTTGAAATATACAAGGAAAGAGCTCAGCCTTGGCTTCCTCAGTCTTCTGTGCCCAGTAACAATAATTTTAAATAAAATTCCACAGTGAACCACACAACAGAATTCTTAAAGACCTCCTGAAGAGAGAAGCTTGAAAATTAGACTGAATTTGTCCTTATTATGAGATGACAAAGCATTTAGTTGAAAACTGAAAGTTCAGCAAGTGTGTTTGCCAAAGATTTCAGCTGTGCTAAAAAGCTGTCAGCCTCTTACTCTCTACACTCTCCACTGTTTCCAAAATTCACCTGGGAGAGCAGTGAAGTTACAACACTAAAAGGCTCTACAAATTCTCGGCTTTTGTTCTGTACCCATAGGGTCGGCTGACAGTTATGCATGCTTTAGAGGATTTTCACATGAAGCATTTCTGTGTTCTCTAGGTGAGAGTGAGAAGTGGAATGATGCTTTGCAGAGAATTAAAAGGAGACAGAGAAGAATCTCTGTCTACCCTTAGACTGTATAAATCAAACCCAGTATTTAAAACAGTGAAAATGTCAGTGTTTTTAAGCTCAAGAAGAGAGGACAGATGGATACCAGTTTTATAGGCTCAGCTTAGCTAGTGGTAAAATTTCAATTATTAGTAGTCAGATCACTGAATAAAGCCATTTGCAAGCATAGGAGGGCTTTTCTTCAAGATTTCTTTGACTAGACAGATTTTTCCTTTTTTTTTTTCTTATATGTCTCAATTTAACTCCCTCAAAAAAATTGTACAAGCACTCTGGAATACTGAAGTGAGCTTTCTGAATATATAAAAGATTTCTTCAAGAGCTTTGATGTAATTTGTAAGCTTTCAAAGGCAAGATTTATGTTATTATAAACTTCTTTGAGGTAAAATGACATCAGAGTTACCTTGTTCATGTGAAGTTATATGGTATTATGCTAATGGATATACAAGCATAAGACATAAAGCAGAAAAATAATGAAAAATATATTTAAAAACTAATTAAAAAAAGAAATATAAACTAGAAATAAAATTAATAGAAAGAGCAGACATAAAATATTTACACCAATTTAAAAGGTACTAAAACTAATAGTACTGTATAGACTTTCCATAAATGTTACATAATAAAAAAATGTTATTTTTGATACTTAATCGATAATCTTAATCATGTTATTGTATTAATAAACCTGAGGATTCTTTTGTACAGATACAAACACATATAGAATCACAGAATCATATAGCCATAGCACTGTTTTTGTTGGAAAGCCTCTCCAAAGTTGCCTGAATTCAACCTCTCAGCCATGCACAGTGGCACCTTTCACTAGATCAGGTTGTTCAAAGACAAATCTTGAACACTTGCAATGACTGGACATCCACAACAACACCTCCAGTTATGGGTCTCTGGACATCTTGTTCCAGTGCCTCATCACTCACATAACAAAAAAATTTCCTCTTTATGTCCAATTTAAATCTACCCTCTCTCAGTTTAAAAACTGTGCACCTTTTTCTGTCACCATGGGCCCCAGTAAAGTCTCTCTCTGTCTTTCCCAAAAGACCCCTTTATATATTGATAGGCTGTAATAAAGCTTTCCTCGTGCTTCTCTTCTTCAGTCTGAACAAGCACAACTCTCTCAGCCTTTCCTCACAGGAAGGGTGTTCAGCCCCCTGAACATTTTCATGGCCCTCCTCTGGACCAACTCCAACAGGTCCATGTCTTTTTGTGCGGGGATCTCAGAGCTGGACACAGCTGGAACACTCTCCATGTGGGATGACATGAGAGTAGTGGAGGAGAAAAATCACCTTGATTGACGAGTTGCCCATGTTTTCTTTTTTTTTGCAGCTTTAAAGATGACTGGATCTCTGGGTTGTAAGTGGGAACTGCTGGCTCATATTTAACTTTTCATTACTGATATCCCTAAGTTTCTCCAGGTCTACTTGCAATCTATTCACTACTCAGTCTGTATTGATATTGAAGATTGCCCCAACCCAGGTGCAGGACTTTTCACTTGGCCTTGCTGAACTTCTTGAAGCTTATGTTGTCTTCTTCTTCAAGCCTGTGAAGGTTCCTCTGGATGGCTTCTTCCCTCTGGTGTGTCAGCTTCACCACTCAACTTGGTGTCTGTCATGTGCAAACTTGCTGAGGGTGCGCTCAGTTCCACTGTCTATGTGATTAATAAAGATATTGAACAGAACTAGTCCCAACAGGGTCTGCCGAGGGACACCAGTTGGGACTTATATCCATTTGGACATTGAGCCGTGGGCTGCCATTCTTTGTGTGCAGGCATTACAATTGCAGAGAAATTATGCTACCTCCTGAACAAAGCTGAAAGAAATCATGCAAAATCATAAAGCTGAGTTTAGAAACAGAATGAGGACAGGCAGTGCTGATACTCTTTCAATGTGATTCTGATTACTGATCCATCTCTCTCAATAGAGAGAGGGGTAGTACTAATAGACAGTATAAGTTTATCAAGGGAAATGGAATTTTGATCATATACATTATAAAAATTATAAAAATCAATCTATCGAAATGTTTGAAATTTAATGTCCACAGTTTCTTCATTATTCGCTTTAAGGGATTGATTCCTTTTTGGTTTCATTTTTTGTGGGTTTTTTAATCTTATTGCAAAAAGATACAGAAAAGAAAAAGGCTAAAAACTGTGCATAAACATGTAGAATTATTTCTATTTTTTCCTTAATTTTTTAAAAGTGAGAATTAAATCCTTATTTTTTTTCTTGTTTTGCTCAGAAAGTTTGTAGTTAACAAGAGATATAAAACCAAACATTTATTTTTTTTTTCCCTCCTTAACTTTTTTGTCAGGTTGCTCTTAACCACTCCCCCTCAGAAACTTTGACCCAAGTAGCTGATTGCACTTCAGGTTTTTAATTTTCAGGCTGTTATTCACTGAAGTAGAAAAAATTGTGCACATATTTACACACGTGTTTCTTTACATATGCACATATATGTATATATATAGGTGTAAATATATATATATATATAAATGCATGTATGTGCAGTTGTCTATATCTACACATACACAAACATCTATCAGAGAAATATTATGTTAATATCACTGCAGGATACGGTAACATCAGTGTCAGATAAGCTATAAAATTAAATCTGGAAAGGTCTTGAAAAACTGTTTTCTTGCCAACTCTCTGATGTACTAAGTTATTGTAATTTATTGCTGACCTTGGTTAGCAGGTGTGAAATGCACCAGGGAAGATGTAGTGAATCATCATGATTTTGTTTTCAATTATTGTTTTTGCTGTCTGCAGCTGAAATATGAATGAAACATCTTTTATATAACTTTTTTCAATGATACCCAAAGAAAATACACACAAAGTAAAATATTTGATGATGTTTCCTTTGTATTTTTAAAATTTCTGCTATGAAATAATTCCTGTCAAAGTTTTTAGACACATTGTATGCCCTGGTTGTATGTACTTTTCCTGTGGCTATGGAAAAGAAACAATAGCAAGACTTCTATGATAAGAACATTCATTACCTTCCGCGCTGGGCAATGGTGGGGTGGAGTAGGTCCCTGCGTATTCCATGTGGGTCTCTGATATTGGATCACTCTGGCCAGTACAGCCTTGTATTGTGCAAGCAGACATTTTTCTCACCCGTGCCGCTGGAAAGCACAAACACACACACCCGAGAACCAGGTAGCTCACACGTTCTCAGGATATGAATTTCAGAGGGCCCAGTCACTTGGAATTCCGATGATGGTTTATTCTCGAAAAAGTCCAGAGGTGAAAGAGGAGGCGGGAACGGCTGGGGGCACAGGGATATAGCCTTTTTTGGCCAATAGGGCAGAAGGGAGGTCAGGGAGATGCAACCATCTCATGGGAAGAAGGGAGGGGAGGAGTGAGGGATCATGTTGAAACCAGCCAACTTCGGGGGATTAACATACAAAGGTTACCATGGTTTTGGGACAAACCATACAAGAAACACCCAGGGGGTTTTAACTGTCCCACCAGCATGCATCTGCTGGCTTGGGACTTCTCAGATTCTCTGAGACGGTAGAAATCACCTCTACAATTACCTGCCTCATATCATATTCAATTCCCAAAACTCTTGCCAGAGGCTTACATCAAATGTAGAATACTGTCAGATGTAAACTTAACAATTGCTCCAAACCATAGACACTGTTGCAGCTTTGACATCTCCAAACACAGTAAGATATATCATTACTTAAGTAACAATAACTAGAAGGATTCCCTACTACAAGGTATAAAAACAACATTGTAGACTTCCTATGAAATGATGAGTCTAGAAAAAATGGATTCTGGCTCTGAGTCACAACTGGCCAAAGTTTTGTTGGGTTATGCAGAATTCTGCAATATCCTTTTACTAGTAATCTCTTCCCTTCCACTAAATCTAATGAACATTACTCAGCAACACAAGTATGGAAAATGAAGCTAAACTCTTAATTTCATCTATTTTCCACAGTTCAGCTCCTGACTGTCTCACTGCTTTCAGGCTCAGGACAAGAGCAGCTGCACAGAGAAGCCAGCCACCTATCCCTTCTTTCATTGCCTACACCTGGATACCACCATTGCTGCACATAATTTCAGGTAAATGCACAGTCACAGAATTTTTTCAAGAGGCTGGAGTTTCTTAAACACATAGACAAATCCCTGCAGCTGTTCAGATGTGCTAATACTCTAGTTTAAAAGAAATAATATAATTTGAAAATAGCTAGTTGTTGAAATTATTTATTTTAAGGAAAGATCTCAGAATTTGATGCTGCACTAGTTCACCTTGTACTGACACAGCATCTTTGGTAATTTTCTCTTAAATCAGGCTAATGTTGTCTTTTCAAACTTATGCATCAAACTTACTTATTGCACGTGTTTTTACATTATACTCTTAACAAAATTTTTGTTAATCTTGCTCCAAAGCGTTAATTCATTTCTACATTTTTCTTTTGATTTGTGTGAAGATGTAGAAGGCTTTGGATATAGCAACCACGAACACAACGCACATAAATATATCTATGTATGTATATATATATAGTTATTTCATATAAGAAAGGTTAAAGATTATCTTTGAATAGCTAGTTAAAGACTTGCAGGAATTATGGACTTAATTTGAAAAATTCGAAATTTTACATACTTAAAAGAAAAAATAAAGAGTCACATAGACCTTTAGATTGGCCTTAGACAGTTTTGAGATACAATGTACTCTGACAAAAACTGGAGAAAAAAAATACACAAATATACAAGCCAAAAGCATGAGTTTACAATTAAAGCTACATTGTCTTATGAGATAGTTATCTCAAAGTACTCCATAAATGAGATTACCCCCGTAAAACTTGTATTTAGAGCACACATTTATTAATTTTATTAATTTTAATGTAAATTCAATTTCTTTTATTATCTAAATATATATATATATATGTATATGATGTGTTGAGTTAATCATATTGATTTGGGGAAAAAACAAAAGTTAATTTGTTGAGCTATTGTTGAATTGTCAAAATCTTAATATTTGGAATATTATAGCCTTTCACCTTAGTGCAGCCAGATAAGTACCAATGTTTTAGCTGGTATTTCAAAGCAGAACTTCTAGCTTTTACAACTTAATACATATGCAGTCAGAATTATTTTCATTCCATTCTTAATTTCAAAACCACAAACTTCAAAAGGTTTAAAAAGAAGTAATCTGCTTCTCTAGCAGTAGTATGGATAGTAACCATATATCTGCTGTATGTAGGGACTTGTTAACTAATTATTTGCATGCTTTCTTATTTTTCTTATTTTCATTCTTTCTTTCTTTTTTTTCTGCATTCTATATATAATTCTTTGAATTCAAACTCATAAAAAACTGTTGATGAGATTCAGCTTCAGAGGAAAAATTCTTGACTCATAATATTTCAAAAAACACATCTCTGGAAACTTTGCCATATTAAATCTTATTAATATAGGGGTCTGGCACAGTCATTATTGAGTTGTCATCATAGTCTACAGGATATAAATCTAAAAAAAATGCCTCCTGTAAAAAGAGAATTCTTTATGAAAACCACCTTTCTTTAAAACTATATTACATCAATATGTGATTTTTTTGTGAGCAGAAGTTCCTTTTATATCACCGTGGTTGGTCAACTCCCTGTTTGTGTTGCATCAGTAGTAGAGCTATTAGAAAATGTGGAAAGCATCTTGAACAGGTGACCTTTTAAAGAAAAGCTTGTCAAACTACTGATCTGAGTAAGAACTTCATGAAAGTGAATGGATTATCTGCCTATTTTTTTTTTTTTAACTTGAGAATTGAAATACCCTAGGGTGATTTAGTTTACTTATATTTGATAGCTCCTTATTTTATAGTTCATGTCTGATTCTGTATGTATTCCAAGCAGATAACATTAACAAGCACTAGTAAATTGTTATTCCCATGTCTGGTCATCATCTGACTGACATTATTTCATCAAAAATTCTCTACAATAGATAAAGTTCTGCTGCAAATAAAGCATTATGACAGAGACATCAGTTTTATCAGGGCTCTCTGCTTAACAGACATGGATGTATAAAATACTCCTGTAAGCAAATATAGTTGAAATTAGTCAGCAGTAGCAAATACATATTTCAGATGATATTGTTAAAAATGTGAGTATCAGCAGGTTAAAGATAACTTGTAGGGATACCCAACAGGTACAACAAGTTACCAGCTAATGTTTCCACTGATGTCTATCATCAATAGAGAGTACACTAATACTACGCATTTAACAGACATCTGGATTCAAAATATTCTCTATCTTATGTGTCAAGTCCCTCTAGGCTGTCAGTTGAACAGTTTGTTTTACAGTTTGCCTAGATTTCACAGATTGCCTAATAGATTCTTGAGAACCCACTCAAGAATTTGAATGCATGAGAAAATGCACAAGGAATTTTTTATCCCGTATTACTTCAGCTCAAGGAAGTCACCATCTGCTTCAGTCATGCAAGAGAAGAGTTCAGCTAACAGCAGCTGATGTGAATTCCAGAGCTGTTGTGCCAACACTTCCAAAACCACGACTATGTCAGTAATTGGCCAGCTAGAAACAATCATTAGGTGCCACGACTAATTAGCAACAACTTGATGCTTATTGTTTTTCCCTCTTGAAAGAGCAGAAGATGCAGGACTTCATCTTCTTTTAGATCAAATACATTTTAAAAAATATACTTAACGTAAAAAAAAGAAAAAAATGTCCATGACGATAGTTAAAAATACAATACAACATGAGGATAGATTGTATACCTCCTAATATTGAAAGACAGACATTTGTCTTTAAACTCTTGATATCCTGAAGCAGTATGAGAAATTTTCTCAAGCTATACATAGTCCATGGCTCCTTTACACTGTTTATTCTAACAGAAAAGTGAAGTGATCTTTTCCAATTCTCAAGAACACACTTTTGCACAGGAAAATGCTGTGTCTGTTTTCTTCACTGTGTCTATCTGTGACCATTTGTGCCACAAATAAAAGTGCAGGGAAGATCTTGTTGCTAAGCTGCCAGAAATTGCATCACAATTAGATAAAAGACCTTGTTATAAAGAAAGGGCTAGTGGTGGGAGAAAAGTAAGCATTTTCACAGGTGACTTGGCTAGAGATTTAGTTCATCAAAGACCTTTTTTTTTTTTGTTTGAAAGAAACAGGAGAAAAAAAGAAAAGAGACGGAAGGCTTTTTAAAAATTATTTGGAAAATATCAGAGAGTAAATAGGAAAACTGTCTAGAAACATATGAAGTAAGTATGTCAGAATGGACATTAAATAAAATCAGATAGGTGTAAAAATAGCCATAATTATAATCAACAAAAGAAGACTCCTGTTAAAAATGGAAGCAGTTTCCTGAATCAGGTCTCTAAGGACCTTAGAGACCTTTTGAAGAGGAAAATTAGGCTCCCCTTGTCACTTGGTGTGATCTTTCTTTTAAGCTCAAGCTTAAATTGAGTCATTGTAAAGACAACCAGTAAGAGAATTCTTTTTATTATTTTTAACATTGTAATTTTAGTTGAAGCATATAAAATAAACTATAATTTCAGTTAAAGACCTGTCTTTGCTCTGAAGAACCCTTTTGATCACTCATATCTTTCTTTCAGTTTAATTTCCAGAATTAATGTTTGGACAGGTGGGAAGCCACCTGAACATGGCTGTTTTATATAGCCTTTTAAAGAAATAAATTTTCTGAGATAATGTTGGTCATCCTTCTTCCATTCCTCCCTTTTGCCAAAGCTGTTGAGTGAAATGGTACTGAGTTAAACTTAATTAAAAAAAAGAGTTCTACAGTTTTTCTTTAAGCTGTAAAGAAACTTTTTTTTTTAAATTCAGTTTCATAAAAATGTACAGATTGCATTTATGAGCTTTCTAGATGGATAATCATTTCCATTCTGTTTTTTAATGAAGAATTTAGCTTAGAAATATTGAGAATTACGAGTGTTGAAATTCCAGTTATGTAGTTAGTTGTAGGAAACACTGAGATACTAATCTTTAGATTATTTTATTTATTAACATCTACAAAGAACTTTTTAGTTACTGTTCATTTCATCCTAATATATGTTTGAAGTTGATCAGATGAGTTCCTATTGCTCTTGTCTCTTTATAGAGAGTAAGGACTCATTAGAACACGCTCACAGATTTATTGCATAGTACTTCATTTGCAATAAAAACCCCAGAAACATTATTAAAGGGGTTTTTTTAGTTTCACTTGCAATGCTAAAAAAAAAGAACAACTAAGTCCACAAACTACCCATGTCTTCAAAACTACACTGTATATCCAGCATGAGGTAAGAGTGAGTCTTTTTCTGTTCTTTCCCTCTATATGATGTTAAAATCCATCCTGAATTACCTATTTCAATTTTTTTCTTATATGTATGCAAATAGTTTAAATATCACCTTATATTTTGCCCCTTTCTTATATTCTTGTACCACAAATAAAAAATCTCTTGTGGAGTTTGCAAATGATTGGCCTCTACTTAAAACAATTTTTATTACAGTACTAATACTGATAATTATATAAGGAATAATTGTCACCATGATATAATTATTTTTTATCAGTCCTACTGTAAATGGTGCAGAATTCAGAACGAGTAACACTTTATCCAAACCTCCAAAGCTTTCCCAATTATTCCTTACAAAATTTAAAGTATTTTGAAGAGTTCTACATTTTTAGTCACAAGGAATGGTATAATTGTCTAATTAAAAAATATTTTGTGTTCTTGCTTCATATTTGATGCTTAAACATGGAAGTTTAGACTTGAGTTGAGGAAAAGTCAGTTATGTCAAAGCTATATACAAAAAGCTATATAAACTATAACTTTTTTTTTTTACTTTTTTCAATTTTTTTAATTGTTTCTTTAACATAACGAAATCACAGAATGTGAACATAAAAAGTGTAAAAACTGGATAAATAGTAAATAATTGGTACTTCTAAATTGAATAGAGGTAGTCAGATTTTTATCTTTTTCCTAAAAGATATTCTGAATGGAGGTTCTTTGGAGCTACTTTTCACTGTGGAGTTGATGTTCCCTTGAAGAGCAATGTTTGCACCAGACATAACTCTTGATCTACCTGTCAGGTTTGCAAACACAGTAAGGCTCAATCCCAGTTTATGCATATATAGATATATCTGTTGACTTTGCAGATCTTTTTGGGGAGCTAACAAAAATACAATATGAATGTAGTATAGCATAAGCCAAGGTAATCAATGCAGGCATTCTGTCTGTCTCTGCCAAAATTTTCGAAGGTAAAGCTATTGCCATCAGAGATACTACCATCAACTTTACTAATAATTCCAAGTAATAAAGCTCAAGAATTCATATTTAGATTGAATGTATGGATTAAATTTATATAAAGTACTTGTCGTGGTTTGACCCTGGCCAAATGCCAGGGACCTACGACGTTTGCTTTCTATGCTCTTTCCTGCTGCATTTTTGCAGAGGAGAGGACTCAAACTAACACAAACACACTAAACTCATGAGTTGAGATGAGGCAGTGATGGGGAGGGGACGCACGAAAACATGAGCAAACAGGTGAGGGACTTAAGTTGCAAAGTGATTTATTAACCTAACAGAGTCGGAGGATAAATGAGAGGTAAAAATAAGCTTTTAAGACACCATTTCTTTACTCACCCCCCTTCCCTCTTAAGACACTGTTCTTCAGCTCACCCCCTCCCCTCCGTCAAACAACTAGCAGCTCCGGGTGGGGGGCAGGGTATGGGGCTTTTTTTAGTCAGTCCATCACCACAATTCTTCTGCTACAAACACTGTTTCTCTACTCACCCCTTTCCCTCTTAAGACACCATTTCTCAGCTCACCCCCCTCCCTCTTTCACACAAACCAACAACTCCGGGGTGGGGCAGGGTATGGGGGTATCCCTTTGGTCAGGGTCAGTCCACCAGGGAGAAGAGTCCTCTACTCAGCCATGGGGTCCCTCCCACGAGAGACAGTCCTCTGAGAACTTCTTTGGCGTGGGTCCAATCTCACGAGCAGCAGCCCGGCCGAAATCTGCTGCAAACACGAGTGCTTGTCCGCGAGGTGCAGGCTCCCAAGCCCAGGCAAGGTTTTTTCCATCCCGAGGGCAAGGCTTTTCTCTCTCGTCCACAGCTTTTGCAACTCTCAGTCTCTGCTGGGACTCTCACTGGCTCACAGCTTCCTCCAGGCATCCCCCTGTTCTTCTGGCATGGGCACCTCACCATGGGCTGTGGGTGGATCTCTGCACCCCCCTGGACTCCATGGGCTGCAGGGGGACCACCTGCTCCCCCCATGGTCTTCACCACGGCCGACAGAGTGTTTTCAGCTCCGGCGCCTGGAGCACCTCCTCCCCCACCTTCTCCACTGACCTTGGTGTCTCCATGTTGTTTTCCTTCACATATTTTTACCTCCTCCTCCTCCTCTGGCTACAAAGAAGTGCGTGCACCCATTGTTTTGATTTTTTCTTAAATATGTTTTCACAGAGGCGTAACTAACAACTCTACTTGGCCCAGGTTTGGCCAGCAGCATGTCCATCATTTTCAGAGCCAACAGAGAGTGGCTCTGCTGGACAAGGTGAAAAACGTCCAGAACCTTCGCACAGGACACACAGGAGCCATCTTTGTGCCCCTCCCTACCCACTAGCAAAAACTGGGCCAAGTAAAACCACCACAGTACTTCTTTGCCTTATACTCCTTTTTACTTAGAATGCTTTTGATATTAAGACCTTGGAACGGGTTTCACAAAACATTTCAAGGAGGTACATGGAATATTTATGAATGCAACAATCCCCTGGTTTTTGTGGCCAGTCTTTACAAGTTTCAGTAGTAGTGTAGTAGGAATGAATGCTATGTCTCTGTGGTTTATGGGATAGTAAATACAGAGGAAGTTGAAGGTGAATATAGTTTTTTCAATTTTAAGGTCCGCTTCCAACAGATAGTGGAGAAGACAGTTCTGTATAACTGTAAAGTTAAAAATAGGTAGATGAAAAAGAAAAAAATATTTAGAGTACTTTATCCTTGAAATTGATTCCAGCAGAAAAGAAAATCTCACTAATAAAATATTTAGGATATGTAAAACAGATTTTGGATTCTGATCAGGTTTTTGTGCTTATGCAAACACAAGTGAAAGCTCCGTCATTATTTTGAAAATTTAATTTAAAATACCCCAAAATTCAGCATTGCACATAAATTCATGTGTGAGTGTCTTTTGGGATGTACCATTTCAAAAGACTTACTTAACAAGTAAGTAAGGTTTTTCATCTCAGTTTTTATGTCAAGTTGTCTAATTTGTCTCAGTTATACATAATCACCTACTCGGTATGAAAAGTCCTCTTTTAAATGCCACAAACTGGCTGCAGTCTGGATGATTTCAATGCATTTAAAGATCTTTCTGTAAAGTTTACAGTTCTTCCTGTTTTCTGTAATTGTGCCTTGCTAAATTTCAGTAGCTTTCCTGGTCTTTTGCCAATACAAATTTTGAATTGTCACAACTCTTGAGCTCTTGTCCTTGGCATTTACTTACTGCTCACAAGAGAAATTTTACTCTCCTTCTCACAGTACTGCAGTGGAAGGCCAGAAAAAATTTTCATCAGGATTGAGTGTAGAATCCAGCAAAATGGGAAAGGATGACCACCCTTTCATATTTATGGGGTTTTAGAGACTAGAAAAGGTCTCGGGTTCTCTTTTATGTAGCTCCTGGACTCAATCCCCTGTCAGCAGAATTATAAAAAACAGTCTATTGTTAGTTGACTCCTTTCTTTTAGCTGCCAAGCAGTAGCTGCAGAAAGAAATCTACGAACTTTAGTGCTTTTTGAAGGCACATTAACTTTTGAACAAACATCTGCATTAGCATCCTCAGACTGAGCCACAGGTGACTACAGTGTGGAAAGCCGCATCTCCTCAATTTCAATGGCAAGCCATATCTCCACCCAAAAATTTTAACAGCATCTTTAAGATATTGACCTGCAACAGAGAGATTTCCAAATGGTCCCACAAAGAAAAAGATTTTTTACTTCCCTCTCTATTTATGCTTATGTGGATTTTCCCACCTCAGGTCCTCCAAGAAATGGTTGGAAAATTTCAGTTCAAGAACATCACTCTTATTTTTACATCATTGTTTAATATGTTGAGATAGGTTGTTCCCCCTTACCCCTTAAAAAAATATGCTTTAGAGATCTGACAACAAAAGGCTGCATAGCACAAGCAACCTCAGTTCTGCCAGTTAGAAAGCATTCGGACTTCCATCAAGTCTTTTTTTTTTGGTTTTTTGTTTTAATGGCTCTCTACATTCTGACTAAGAAGTAAAACAGGATTCTTTCAAAGTCCTGGGCATTTTGCCACCACTTTAGGCCATGGGGCCAATAAAAATCATTAGCAATACATAAATTTTATCCAGTGGGCTTTCCTGAACATGTGCAAATGTTCATAAGGTTAGAGAACAGAAATCCATATGTTGTATCTTACATGCTTGGTATGCATTGATTTTAACTAGTTTAGAATAAGTTCATATGAGTACCCTGATATTTTTATATCAAATTAGGACACATGTGGTTCAAGTACCACAATAAGAGTACTGATTAAATAAACAGATTGGTATTACATTCTAAGAGATAAAATCAATCACTGCAAAAAAACACTGCTTTTTCATCTTTACTGTATTATATTAACACTAAGCTACAATATTTGTGAAATATCCACATTTTCTTAGGTGGAAATTTGCCCTTTTAAAATAGAGAGGTTTCATCTAACATTTCCCGTGGTAAAGCAATGCTCCTGAGATATTTGGGGGATGTAAGCATGTGTGTGTGTGTGTGTGTGTGTCTGTGTCTGTGTGTCTGTGTGTGTCTGTGTAAAATCTAGTATTCACTAAAACATTTTCATAGGATATTATGGAATATTTTGAACCAATTTTAACTCATATATAACTTGCTTTCTTATTATGACTACCTAATTCAGTAAGAAGCACATACTATTTTTTACCTATAAGTTTGGAATACCTGGAAAAAATACCCTATTTCTGGCCTGTTCATGTGTTATTTTGAATAAACAAGACAGCTAATATTTTGGGCATTTAGCTTGATTTGGATTTTTTTCAAATATGCTTTTTTTTTTTCAAATATGCTTTTTTTTTTCCCTAGGCTAGTATCAGGTAGTAGCATAATTTTAATGTGAAAGCACAAACAGCAGAAACCTGAAAACTTTTAATATCAATACTTTAACAGAACCCAACTTGTAGCATGTAAACATATTGGGTCTGATAAATACAACACTTAACAGAATCCTGCACACATTGCTCTGTAATGATATTATTTTATTGAAAATTTTGCCATAACAGAACTGAGCATTTTAACATCCTACAACCCATTTTGGGAGTATACTTGAAAACAATTTCATAGGGCTTTTTTTTGGAGTTAAATGGAACTGGAGCTGAGGTGTTCTATATTACATTTTATTGTGGCTCTGGCTATGCATGTATACACCCACACAAAAATTATTCCTTTCTTTAGGCTATTAGATATTTTGAAAAGTGAGGATATTATTGTACATGGAAGCATTGAGGGAAAGCTCTTCTAAAACAGAGATGAAAATTAACCACTAAAATTATTTTGGCTAAGAGTTTTAATTACTAAGATGATCCTAAAATGATTATCAGTGTAAACATATTTTTAAATAAAAGTTCATTAAGGAAAAAACCCAAAACAACTAAAAGAACCCCCAAAATAAGTTAATTTCCCACAAAGACCCATCAGAAGTAATAGTTAAAACCACTGCTGCTGAAATGTCAAAACCCCAGCAAGAGCAGGAAAAGATTTTTTTTTAAAAATTGCTATTTTAAGACATTTTATTTGGCCTGAGGAGATTCATAATTTTTTATGTGTTGTGATCTCAAGTTATTGATGTCACAAAAATTTTGGATCCTTAGACTGATTCCAAGTGACTGTAGAGGAAATGTACTGCATTTATGTTCCTCTCATGTTAAGTCGTCATGATCTAAGGCTTCTGAGCTGTGCACTGGTTGTGAGAACAAAGTGTCCTTATAAAATGTGAGCATTTTTCTTGCATAACGTTACAATATTTAATCTGAGTAGGTTGTCAAAATAATTTGTCTATATATCCCATTTCTTTTAGTTGTTACTAACACCTTTCTTAATTTATTGCATAATTTTCAGCTGTGCAAGTGTGATTGAATAAATAGCACATATAGTTTAGTTTTGCTAACACGTACAGTATGGTAGACACTTTTATAAAAATAAGGAAAAGCAAATGTGAAATAACTGGGGCATTGATTGGATCACATTAGAAATAGAGCTCTGATAACAAATACATTAACGTACAAATTTTTATTGATTTTTTAAAAAAAGAAATATTTAATCTGTTTTTGTCAGATATTTCTGCATCTGAGTATAAATATTGCCAAATAACCATGTAAGCATAATAAGCACAGAATATAGTTATAAACAAATTTGAGTTACTATAACCAGGGAAAGTGACACTAACTTCAGTGAGAAGCTTAAGAATTTAACATATTAATGTATTTACCTTGATAAGTTTGGAAATTTTAGGGTTTTTTCTTTATTTGATATAAGTTTTTTACTTAAAATAACATTCAACTTGATTGTTTTCAAATTTTCACTTCAAATTTTTACCTGATTATTCAGTTCATGCCCATTGTTTAAGACTAGGATGATAGTCATTCAAGGTTAATTCAAATCAAATTAGATGACCTGANACATTTTAAATAATCTTAAAAATATATTTCTACCATTTCATGGTATGGGAATTTCCAAAAGAAAGATGAATTTTTATTAGATGCCTATATCATCAGTGAGATTGTCTATCTACATTCCTATATAGAAGAATATATGGAACATTTTTCAAGACAAATAGGACAGAAGGTGTATTAATGCATATGTTTAGCAATGTGTACATACACGCACACATTTATAATATTGTTAAATTCATTCTCTTCTTTCTCCCATTTTCCTTCATCCAGTAATTAAATATACCAGAGTTTCATGCTGACTGACGATGTGTTGGACTAACCATTACATGCCTTGCAGCAGCACTTGCTCACGCTGCAGCCTGACTCATTTATGAGGTTACTTATGTAAGTCTCCAGTAAAAATAGTGTGTGTAGTGAGCTAAAAAGTGCTGCCAAGCACCAAAATGGAGTAGAAAGGATGTTCTGACTTGTCACTTACCAGTTACCATCCCTTACATGTAAATATCCTTTATTATCTTAGCAGAGTAATTTAATTGTTGTGGATGTTGATACCTAAAAACCCATAAACTCTAGGTCAATGCAAACTTTCATTTCTGCTCCAGATTTTGAAAACAGAGTGGCTGAGATACACGAGCACATTTTGCAAATTAAAGCGTGAGCTGATTAGTGTTGCAAATAGAGGGTAATGCTGAGACCTGAAATCACCTGATAGAAGGAAGCCTGCCCTAGGCTAGCTCTTGGCACTAGGCAGGCACCAGCTCAGGGCTCCTGTCAGAAATATCCCCCACAGGATTCTCTACTGTGTGTCTGTCACGTGCATTGCTGAAATAATTTCATTACACTCCACTGCATTAAATAAAAGGACAGTATCTGTAGTTACTGATCATTCACAACTCTTGAACATATATTTTGTCTTACAATAAAATGTACCTGCTTTATCTGGTTTGTGGGATTTTTTTAAACATCGTTTTTCACTGGATAATATTGTACTGCCATGAATAAATATAATCTTGGATACATTGGTTTTACTTATGGAAATATTTAACAGGAACTAATCAACTTTCAGCTATTCATATGAAAGTTAGATCAATATCTAGTTCTCACTTTTTTTGTGATGAATTCTCTGTAAAACAAATTCCTAAGAATTTTATCTTTTTCACTTTTTTTTATTAATTTTAATTCATTTAGTTATAAAGTGATAAGTCTGGTTTTGTTTTTTTCAACTAGAAAAAACTGAAAAAAATACAAAGTCTTGTATTCAAATACAGTAATGGTTATGTCTTTTCAAGAACTATAATTAATTTTTGAAAGTATTACAATTAATTTCAAATCTAAACTGACATAAACATCATCATTATATTTCAATTTCTTTCAGTGGATTTTGCATGTTTTGTATTACTTTTATTTCTGTAAAGAAGACTTAGGGTTTGGGTTTTTTTTTCCACTTCTCTCAGTTCAGATGAGGAGAAATGTATGAAGAATCAGGGTAGAAGTTCTGATGTATATAATAGTCTGGTTAGTTATAGGATAGTTATAACAAGTAGAAGGACTTTGCCACCAGTACCACAGATTCTCTGCTATTCATATTCCTATACATACCTGGCACAAGTTACTCCCCAACATTTTTTCACTTTGAAAAGGAAATATTGCTCAACCCTAACCTAATGGCATTGTTGTTGTTGAGTGCTGCTTTTTTGCCCTACAGAACTGTTATTTTTGCTGGACCTTATAAACTTTCTGTCCTTGGAGCCTTCTAATGCAAGTGTTTTGTAAAATCTGGAACATCATTTGAGCTTGAATTTCCCTTAACTAAAACCAAACAGTGTCTTAAGTACCTGCTTGGAGGAAACTTTTGGGAAAAAATAATATAAAGAAGCAGTGGTGATTATACACATCTGTCCTTCAACACAGTTTTAGGCCCACAGACAATTNTTACTTAAAATAACATTCAACTTGATTGTTTTCAAATTTTCACTTCAAATTTTTACCTGATTATTCAGTTCATGCCCATTGTTTAAGACTAGGATGATAGTCATTCAAGGTTAATTCAAATCAAATTAGATGACCTGAGTTTACAAAAAAGAACAATGCAAAAAGTCATTGATCCATTTGAAATACCTATGGGATTATCAAGTAAATTATGTACATACATACGTATAGATATATCTGTCTATATAGATATATCTATCTCTATCTATCTATCTATATCTATATATATATAGATATAGATATATATATATAAAATTACATTTTAAATAATCTTAAAAATATATTTCTACCATTTCATGGTATGGGAATTTCCAAAAGAAAGATGAATTTTTATTAGATGCCTATATCATCAGTGAGATTGTCTATCTACATTCCTATATAGAAGAATATATGGAACATTTTTCAAGACAAATAGGACAGAAGGTGTATTAATGCATATGTTTAGCAATGTGTACATACACGCACACATTTATAATATTGTTAAATTCATTCTCTTCTTTCTCCCATTTTCCTTCATCCAGTAATTAAATATACCAGAGTTTCATGCTGACTGACGATGTGTTGGACTAACCATTACATGCCTTGCAGCAGCACTTGCTCACGCTGCAGCCTGACTCATTTATGAGGTTACTTATGTAAGTCTCCAGTAAAAATAGTGTGTGTAGTGAGCTAAAAAGTGCTGCCAAGCACCAAAATGGAGTAGAAAGGATGTTCTGACTTGTCACTTACCAGTTACCATCCCTTACATGTAAATATCCTTTATTATCTTAGCAGAGTAATTTAATTGTTGTGGATGTTGATACCTAAAAACCCATAAACTCTAGGTCAATGCAAACTTTCATTTCTGCTCCAGATTTTGAAAACAGAGTGGCTGAGATACNTTGGTTTTACTTATGGAAATATTTAACAGGAACTAATCAACTTTCAGCTATTCATATGAAAGTCAGATCAATATCTAGTTCTCACTTTTTTTGTGATGAATTCTCTGTAAAACAAATTCCTAAGAATTTTATCTTTTTCACTTTTTTTTATTAATTTTAATTCATTTAGTTATAAAGTGATAAGTCTGGTTTTGTTTTTTTCAACTAGAAAAAACTGAAAAAAATACAAAGTCTTGTATTCAAATACAGTAATGGTTATGTCTTTTCAAGAACTATAATTAATTTTTGAAAGTATTACAATTAATTTCAAATCTAAACTGACATAAACATCATCATTATATTTTAATTTCTTTCAGTGGATTTTGCATGTTTTGTATTACTTTTATTTCTGTAAAGAAGACTTAGGGTTTGGGTTTTTTTTTCCACTTCTCTCAGTTCAGATGAGGAGAAATGTATGAAGAATCAGGGTAGAAGTTCTGATGTATATAATAGTCTGGTTAGTTATAGGATAGTTATAACAAGTAGAAGGACTTTGCCACCAGTACCACAGATTCTCTGCTATTCATATTCCTATACATACCTGGCACAAGTTACTCCCCAACATTTTTTCACTTTGAAAAGGAAATATTGCTCAACCCTAACCTAATGGCATTGTTGTTGTTGAGTGCTGCTTTTTTGCCCTACAGAACTGTTATTTTTGCTGGACCTTATAAACTTTCTGTCCTTGGAGCCTTCTAATGCAAGTGTTTTGTAAAATCTGGAACATCATTTGAGCTTGAATTTCCCTTAACTAAAACCAAACAGTGTCTTAAGTACCTGCTTGGAGGAAACTTTTGGGAAAAAATAATATAAAGAAGCAGTGGTGATTATACACATCTGTCCTTCAACACAGTTTTAGGCCCACAGACAATTTTGAAATCACTCTAACTCCTCTATATTAAGTGCTTAATACAGCAGAATTTAAGAAAAATATCTGTGGGATTTACTGTATGGAATATTTGTTCTAAAGAGAGTAATAGACCTGTTACTGTATGAAGAATAAGTTTGTCTTTTGCCTTCCTTCACTGGTAATAATTTTTTGTAGTGTACTTTTATGAGAACAACTTACTGACAAAGCTGTGTTTGAATTTTTTATATAAATATATATCTACATAACTCGTGAACACCATTCAGCATCAAAAAGGTACGTCTATGTCCTTTACCTTTTTCCTTTTTCTTTTTAGTACTTGAACATGGAGCAGCAGCATTGTTCTGTATAAATAACATAAATTACAAAGCCATGCTCTTTTGGGAAAATAAACCATTTCTCATCTCCTGAATAAAATACCTTTCTCACTTTCAAAGCTATGCAGAACTGTCGTATTTTATACATTAGAGAATGTTTATACAACCATGCTTTAAAAAAATATCTGGATGAACAGACTTTATCGGGTGTCAAAAAGCATCTGTTGATAAATGGCTTTGTATGTGTTCTGAGTTAACATTAATCAAAAAAGGAAAGTATTCCTTCTTAATCCAACCTCCTAGAATAACCATGCATTTAAACAGAATATAAATTAAGTAGAATACCTTTGTAAGGCATGTATTCTAAGATTTTATTGCAGAAATATTAGACTGGAACAAGTAGCATTATAACTTCAAAAATGACAAATATTTAATTTATTTTTAAAAGCTAGCATCTTGTTTAAATTTCAACTATTCTATTTATTGGATTAATGTTAATTTTATGTTATAAATGGAATATTTTCTCTCTGCCAAAGTGAAAAAATTGTGTAATACTTTAGGTATTGTTGTTCATAAATAATAATAGCAGGGTCTTGCTCTGTCTTATGTGTAGCTATGTGTAGCTCTGCTATGCACCTCTTAAAGGTATTTGTTAAGCAATAGAAACATTATTTGGTTGTAAAACAGAGCAAAGATGAAAACAGCAAAACAACTCTGAGAAATAATGCAACATTAATGACTGGATGATGTATACTTCTGTGTTAATGAGTTTGTAAATTCTTTAAACATAAAATTTTGAGGTGTGTTAAAATCATGGAAAACGAGGATAAAAAACTTCTCAAATGCTTCAAGAATACATCTGTGGAAATTCCCTCCTGAAGAGAGGGTCACTATATCTAAACTTTTCCTGACAGATGTTTATCTAACCCATTCTTAAAAGCATCTAAAGATAGAGATTTCACATCCTGCCAGAGCAATCAGTTACTTTGCCCAAATAGCTTCAAGGCTGGAAAGTTTTTCTGAGTGTCTAAGTTAAATCTCCTTCAATGCAATTTAACCTATTTCTTTTTTTCTCTCCCCTTGGAGACCGTTCATTTATTCTTTTCTTCCATAATCTTCCATAGATTCGAAGGCCATTATTTTGTCTCCCTTTAGTTTTCAGACCGGCAGAATAAACTAGCTGAATTCCTCTCTGTCCTCACAAGGAGTCATTTTCTAGATTTCTGGCCATGGGAACTGTCTTCCAGACTCTGTCATGTTGGTTCAAATATTTGTTAAATGTGAGGTCTAAAACCAGGCCAAAAACTCATTTGAGATCTCGGTCATGCTGGACAGAGAGGAAAGATTTGTTTAAATGTCTAATTTATGGTAGTCCTCATACCCTCTTCTGTGTTCTTCCAAGAACAGGACAGGTACAACTCCTATACTGGGAGTTGCAATCAGTCACCTAGGACCCATGCAACCAGGAGATGGACCCTAAGGATAAGATTCGTTAGTCTTTAAAAATTAGATGACTTGTTATTAGGACTACCTCTGAAGGTTGAAGAGCAAACAGCCAGTCCAAAGGTAGCACCTCTGTAAGTGAGGTCAACAACAGCCTATGTGAGAGGGCAGAAATACTCCCTGTTCAAGTCTAAAGAAGGTTTGCTTTTGGTCTGAGAACTTAATCCTAGCTCATTATATTCCCATGTGACCCTGGAAAATCTCTCTCCTTTAGGAGAGAAGGGGATCTCCTTTAGGATGCTTTGCGTGATCAGCATGAGCAGGATGTAAGGATGGGAGTGGCTCTGCTGCACCTGGTCAGCCAGCTGCCAGAACTCATCTCTACCTTCTGCTGCTCTAAGATCCTCTGTCAGTGCATTCAGCACAGTTCCTTCTTATGCACTTAGTAGCTATTCCACAGATTTAATCTCAATACAGAGTGTAAAATATATATTAGCATTGTGGCAGTTAGTAATTTGTCTGCTTCTTAAACAATTAACAGATAATTAATCTGGTTTTTATATACAAAACTCTTTTTCATTCTAAAACAGACCCTATTCATTCTCTGTGAGAAGTGCATGTACCCTGTTTCCCTTTGCTAAAATAATAAAATCCAAAGTCTGTTTATACAGTAAGATAAAATCAATTTTCTACTTCACAGAAACACAGAGACTTCATCACCCAAATCCCTTCCTGGTGTACTCCAATGCTGTATATCCTTGGTCTCTTGGCTTAAGCAGAGTTTTTTGGTTGTTTTTTTTTTTTTTTTTTTTTTCTGCTTGATTTGAGATTTTTTGAGATGGTGCTTATTTTTTTATATTTTGATCTGTGGTTCTAATGCTGAATCCTAACCAAATTATCTGTTTCTTTCCCCTCACAGGACCTCATCTGATCTTTAATCTCCCTCAGAAGTAGCTCTTGTTGCCTCAAAACAAACAGACCTGACATTTTGCAAATACATTGTCCTAATCCACTAGTTCCCTAACTAATATCAGTTGTTAAGCAGAGTTGATTAGCAGCTCTGTGTGGAGCCTCTGCCTGTTTGCAGAGCTGTTGGCTCCTGCCTACACCAGCGTACTGCAGAAATGGACTTAAAGTAAACAGCGTTGCCACACTGAAGATAGGGAAGCATGTCTAGATCAATTTAACTTGCAAGCAATTTTTCAAAGGATTTTGCAATGTCAAACTGTTTATTTTCAGTGACAAATTACAACAAAAAGCAGGGGGGAAAATCAGTTTCAAACTTAGCCTTAATCTAGGGGCATAGAAAAGAAATCTTAGAAAGGTCTGATGATTCTGACATCCCTGTAATATTCTTAAATTTTATAATGATGTTATGACAGAGAAGGAGATAATATGAGCTCAGCTTAATGTTATAGCACGATGATTATTTAAAGCCTAACAAATAATCATAGATTCTTCTTCATTAATTTAAGGTATATCTCATATTTTTTATACCAATTTAAATGAAGATTGATATATGTTTTGTCATTTACTTCTACCAGTTCAACCCCGCATTTTCATTCAATTCAGAAATGATAGCTCACATATATATTCACAGGTGTGTGTGCATGTGTGTGCTCATGTGTATACCTGCTGTTCTTTGAAAATAGAATAATTTAAGGGCAGTTATGTAAATTTTAAAAAAACCAAACTTCTGACACTGCAGACTCAAGAAAAACAACATCAGTCTGGGAAGAAGGAATATCAATGATTTACAATTCCGGCATCACACTGTGATAGGTTGCTTCATTTTATAGTTATTTACAACATTTAATGCTGGAAACAGATTATTTTATGGTCATGAAGTGCAGTAAAAATAAATGCAGACAATATTTTATTTATATAAAACTTTGAATTCAGAGATTCATGTAGAATGGGAAGTCAAGCATGAAAATAATTCTTTGGGTCTGGTAAAAAAATTGTTTACAGAAATAATACTTTATACGCACTTCATCGGCTTAGAGTAGTACTGCATAACATATGCCACCACAAAGATTTCTTTATGATAGTTCTTTTTTGGAAGATGCACAAACTGAATCCAATAAATTATAGCAAATTTAATAACCCCTTGTTCTTGTAGTAGTTCTTGAGACATGAAACCTTTCAGCTACTGAATGCTTTTTTGCGTTTCCTGGCATTTTCCAGGATGATAGCAAACAGGCTTTTTCTAGTTTTTTCTGGAAAAGTTCACTAAACCAGTTACACACAGAAATACCATAGTCGCTGCATACCAAGTGGTTAACCAGTAATTTGCAAACCGTCATAAAAGACTGCACAGTGCATAGTAACTAGGAAGCAATAATCACATTCAATTTGTAGATTGAAAATGCTGTTAAGTCATGCAGTATCATTTGTACTACCACTTTGATCTGATTCTAAAGGAACTTAATTATTAAGCTTGATCACAGGATATTTTATAGTGATTTATAGTAAACAGGATATTCTGTTAATATTGGATTCTCAAAAATTTTTAAGAAATACTTACCTATGCCTGCAAAATGTACATATCTTTAAATGCCTACAGATATAAAAAGCACACATTTGTATCCCTTCACATATTTCTTTCTATTGCATTCTGAATTTAAAAATACTTCTAATAATAGTACAAAACCTGCTGTTCTCAATCTCTAGAGGCAATGGTTGAAGGTCAAAATTTGCAGCAGAATATTTCATAACTTCTATCAAAGTGCTTGCATATGACCCAACAGTTTTGCATTTGCATGACCAGGTTTTGGTAGCACCAGCTATACAGGGATGGCTTCTGTGAGTAGCTGTCAGAAGTTTCCTCTGTGTCTGGCAGAGCCAATGCCAGCTGGCTCCCAGATGGTCCCACTGCTGGCCAAGGCCAAGCCAATCAGGAATGATAGTTATGCCCCTGTGATAACATTTGAGAAGGGAAAAAAATATTGTGCAGATGTAATTGCTCTCAGAGAAGAGAGGAGAGAGAATAAATGAGAGGAACAGCCCTACAAACACCAAGGTCAGTGCAGAAGGAACAGCAGGAGGTGCTCCAGGTGCTGGAACTAAGATTCCCCTGCAGATCCTGGTGCAGAGCATGGTGAGGCAGCTGTGCCCCTGCAGCCCATGGAGGTTGATGGGAGTGCAGAGATCCCCCCGCAGCCCCTGGCAGGGCCCACAGCGTAGCAGGTGAATGCCTGAAAGGAGCCTGTGAACCTGTGAGGAGCCCATGCTGGAGCAGGTCCTGCCTGGGACCTGCAGACCCATGGAGAGAGGAACCCACGCTGGAGCAGGTTTCCTTGGGACCCTGTGAGATACCCACACTGGAGCAACTGGTTCCTGAAGGACTGCACCCCATGGAAGAGTGATCCACATTGGAGTAGTTCATGGAGAACTGTTGACTGTGGGAGGGACTCACATTGGAGAAGTTCATAGACAAGTGTCTCCCATGGGGGGAACCCCACTCTGGAGTAGGGGAAGGTCTTCCCTCCCTGAGCAGTGGCAGGAACAACTTGTGATGAACTGTCTGTAACCCCCAGCCCTCATCTCCCTGCTCCGCTGTGGGGGAGGAGGTAGAGCCTGGAAAGAAGGGAAGTGTGGGGGTAAGGTGTTTTTAAGGTTTGTTTTATTCTCATTATCTTGCTCTGATTTTGTTAATAATAAATTAAATTAACATCCCCAAGATGATTCTGTTTTGTCTGTGATGGTGATTGGTGAGTGATCTCTCGCTGTCCTTAACCCACAAACCCTTTGTTATATTTTCTCCCCCTTGTCCAGCTGTGAAGGGATGTGATAGAGTGGCTTTGGTGGACATCTGGCATCCAGCCAGAGTCAAGCCACTACACCAGAAGAGAAAGGAGTTTACACCTTCTCCAGTGAAAAATATCTCACTTGATGAACATAATTGGAAAATTTGAGCAGATTGGTATTACCTGATATGAGTAAGGTCCTCACAAGTAAGCCTAAAATAATTAGAAATAGTACTTGACACATCTCTCCTTATATCTAGAATGCTTTCCAACAGCAATATTTGCAATTTTTTTTCAATTCCTCTACTAATTTTATTTTGAAAAATATTTCAGGTTTGAGTTGAGGTGTTTTTTTCCTATTAGTAGTTTTATCTCACTTGTTCACTGTGTATGACTTTTCTGTGTTTTGATAATCACAGTATTAAACTCTTTGTATTGTAGGGATGTCTCGGAACAGTGGTACAGGTAAGTGTGAAATTAAAACTCTCCATTTTCCTTTTCAGCAAATCTGTAGAATTTAGAAAATGACTTTTCAGTGAAATATGTCAATTGTATCTGGAAAAGTTACTTGATCTACTTATTAACTGAACTGATGGGTAAGAGTTCTCTCTAGCATGTTTCAGATAGGGCCAGCTTAAGGGTTCTCAGCCAGGTACCAAATTAATTTTGTCAGACGCTGAGTCTTGATCAGAGGGAAAGTTTTGGGGAAAATAAGGTGGAAATATGATGGCTTGCTTCATGCTTGTCTTCAGGGAAAAACGTAGCTGGTTGGCCACTGTGGTCCATGTCAATTATCTTCCCTTAATACTACAAATACTGGGGTAAAAACCCAATGCCTCACTCACTAAAGTTAAGACAACGTTGCATGTAGCATGTTTAACTTACTATATTTTCACTATCTGCTGTGTTTTTATTAAGAGTATTACTCCTGGATTTCTATGTTTTGAATTCAGTTTTCTAGGCTCATTTAATTTTTTCTACATGCTGTGGATAGGCCACAAAATTAAAGGATTTGGGATTTTTTTTATTATTATTATTATTAAATATATTCATAAAACTGAACTCCATGATGATTCATTTTAGCAATATTATCAGGTCTGTTGGAGACTATAAAGTGAAGTAAGAATGAACAGATTCAAATTGATCTCTTACTAATTAGCATATTTCTATAAAATCACAGTAAAATGTAAGACCATGAATATGGAAAATTGATCTGGGAAAATACAGGCTGTTTTAAAAATGGCAACATTCTAATAGATACTAAAACTAATTATGTTGGGATCTTCAAGGCAATTTAGTTACCTTCCTGTTCATTTATGAAAGGCAATCTGGCATAAATTCTGTCAGTCGTGGAAACCCTCATTTGAATAACAGGCCATTAAAAAAATTAGTGCCTGGAAGTAAATGATATAAAACCACAAAGTCATAGAATGTTAAGGTGTAGGAGTGGACCTAAAAAATCATCCAGTCCCAGCCCCATCACTTGACCAGATTACTCAAGGCTTTATCCATCCTGGCCTTGAACACTGCCAGTGTTGGGGCATCCACAACCTCCCTGGGCAACCGCTTCCAGTGTCTCATCACCCTGTAGATACTTTCAGGACACTTCTGGACTTAAACTTTGGGAAAGCCACAATCTCCTTATTAATGACACCAAAGTCCTCAGCTAAATTTAATCCTGACTGGGAAAAAAAGTACACTTGTGGGAAAAGCTGTTTTCTGTGCATATTACATAGGTCTTTCCATCAGCACCTAGAAAATGTAATGTTACCAGATTAAAAGATAAGTTTATTATTTCGTTTTCTCAATACCATCTGTTAAATTTGTTCAGTTTTCTGTTATAACACTAGTAGAATTTCTACTGATACAGTGACTACATTTCACCACCCAGAATTATATATTTTTAGAAAGCTTTTCCATCACTAAAACCAAATTTAAAATCTCCCACTGTTAATTGTAACTACGTCTTCACTAGAGTTTAAACAAACTCCTCTTTAAATATAAACACCATGACAGGAAGCAACTAAAAAGCTTATCTCATAAATATCCAGAAATATTACATATTAGTGTAAACTTACAATATCTAATATAACAGTTTGGCTTTTGGGTCATGTATGATTAGAAGAAAAAAATGTTTATACTGTCAAATGAAAGTTAAAAGACATGAATACAAACTCTTTTCATTAACTCTGGAAAATGTTCCTTTTTCACTTTCTGGTTGGCCACTGCCTCTGACTTCTCCCATCAGACTCCAAAGACAACTGAGCAATTACCCTTTGTCTGTGAGGTTAATTACCAACAATACCCAGCTGACCACTAAAGATCTACATATTCAGTATTTGGGTAGACAGGAGAGAGAGAATGTAAAAGTAAAACTAGAAAATGCTGGACAAGGCAAACTTCCACACTTTAGGTATATTATGTACATTCACCTAGCCATAGAATATAGAGAATTCCATTAGTTATTAATTCAGACATAGTTAACCTTTATTTGTCTGTAGCATTTGAACTGTGATCCTAATAATTTATTTTTAATGCTGTCCCCGGGGGAAGGGGAAAAAAGCATTCACATTGATTGATATGGTTTTTCATTGAAAAGATATTAACCCTCTTCAAACTGTGACATCAAAGAATTCTTGAAACTGAAAGTGAAATTTTCAATATCAAGCATTTGAAACGGAAAAAAGAAAAAAAGAACTAGAGCAAAATAAAAGTTAAAGTAGTTTTTATTATTTTAAAGCATTTATCCATGACACATAATGTTAAAAAGTTTGAAGCCTGTGTGAATAAGGACCAAACCACAAGCTTGCTGTTGTACTTTGTATAAAAATTAAGTACCCGCAATAGAAGGGGTTTGAACCATGTGGTCTGCAATCTCTTACCCAAGGCTGCAACTTTGTGATCACTTAGATCAAAGCACAACCAAGTTAAGTGTAACTCAGATCAGTTTACCAGTCAGCTCACCCTACAACCAGGTGGATCTCCCAAAAAGTGGAAGTGGTTGAGAGCTGAACAGTCAGCAGAGTCAGGAGGAAAGCTTAAGCCTTCACCCCCAGCACTGTTTCCTTGACCACAGGAGGAAGTGTTCAATAAATGAAATTGATTGACAAAGATATCTAACAAGGTACTTAAGAGCATTTCAGAATATGAGTTCTTCAGATATATCTTGAGCCCATATCAGAGTACAATTAAGACAAAGACATTTTCTGCCCCCTTCTTTCTGCAACCCATTTCTTACTTTCCCAAGTAAAGGAAATCTCAGGTGTGCTTTAGAAGAGAAGTGAAACTAGGTGGATTTCAAAAGAGAGGTACAAGGCGTTTCTGTCCAAGGCCTGATTCAGATGCTTGGAAAACTGGTATGTAAGGGACACCATGGACCAGTTTTGCATCTCAGTATAAATTAAGTTGAAATTTATCACAGAACATGCTGTATTCCAGTATAAAGAACATTTAGGGAGAGATGGAAAACTTCTGAAGAAGTCTGGTTTTTCATTTTTGAGGAAAATTATATCCACTACATTCCTGACAAAAGAGTGGTTATGATGCTGCCTTATTTTGTTTGGATTGATTCTTATCACTAACAATTCCAAAATCCTTTCCCCTAGAAACTGACAAAAATTCAAAATTAATATAACATTTTTGTGATTTACTATTATAAATAGTTTGCTCCTAATAGCTGTTTGGATTAATCCTTTGCTTACAGAAAGATATATACAACCAAAAAATGGTTTTATTCTTTGGATTTAGTATCTGTTTATACTCCCAGATGACATATGTTCCTAATTTTTTCCTCAGTCCTGTGTGAGTGTTAATTCACTTCTAGCTCCCCTTTGGTGTGAACCAACTAGCTCCTGCTAAGCAAAGCCTACATGTGAATCTCCAGATTATTCTTCCTATGGAGTTTCACTGGGAGGCTTAAGTAAAAATAAATTAATTAAATTTTTATATTTGTTATCCTATGACTTTTTCAACATTTTGCCAGAAGAACCTGCATTCCCAAATGCTTCAATAATATCTTCACTCTGATGTTTATGCAACCATCTGGCCTGCACAGACTTTGTCTACTATCAGACACTTTGAACTCAAAAAAATCACATATATAAATTGTGAGGGTCATAGAAACTCAACAAGAGATGAAAAAAAGTCTCAGTCCTCCATGTTATCTGTTGTAGAAAAAAAATGATCCCCTCTGGAGAAGTAACCTGTTCTGGACCATTTAACTTTTGTGCCTGCATGTAGCTGTAAAGTGCCAAAGAGTAAATTCTCAGTGTGGCCTAACATTTCTTCATTATCTAGCTCCCTCACTTATTTATAGATGTTGTACCTTGGTTTACATACCTGAGTAAGGGGAGCTTTTTTTATTCTGATGAAGGATGATGCAGAGAACATTTCTTCTATTTTGATTTACTTTTTTGGGTTTTGGTTTGGTTCTGACATAATTGAAAAGATTATTTTTGTTTCTATTGTTGTTTTTAAATTACCGGTATTCCTATTCCCATCTTCCTTTTTTTTTGTGTTGTTATTTTTACACATTACTTGCTACAGTTGATGTATCTTTGTATTGATTTTTATTGTGTTGAGAATATAAATTTCTTTGTACTTTAATACTTTGTTACACTGGCTTTCAGTTTGTTTGTTGTTTTTTGTTTTTTTTTTTTTTTTTTGCTTGCTCCTGCTTTCCTTTCGATGGAAAACTAACTTTTCCAGGTGTATTGTGTTGGCACATATCTACTTCATTAAAAGGTATGAGAAAAGAGATTTGTTTATCAGCCTATGATTAAGAGATTACTGTCAGTATCTTTCAGTTTCTGTTTATTTAAACCAGGGATTTTTATACAGAGGAGTAGCAGTACCTTCTTCCAAAGTGATGTTGAGTGAGTAAATGAATTCATATGAATAAGTGGCTTTATCACTGTTGTGGGAAGGTACATATCATTATGGTAGGATAAGAGACTTATTTGTTATTATGACAACAGCTGAAGAACTTTTTGTGCATTTAAGTGAGATAAATAGCATGTAACAAATGCTGTGAGTAATAAAGGAAAAGGGAGTTTGTGTTTTTTTATAAAGTTCAGTGATGCCACTTATTCTGGGTTTTCTATAATTTTAATACAACTTGGATGTAATTAAAGTTGCTGAGAAAGTCCAATTTGTTTTAAAAGTGGGCTTTGAATAGACATAAATTAGCTTACCATGGGCTTTCAGAACTGTTTTGTTTCAGAATCTCCTAACTGACAAGATGGTTAAATCACCTGTATCTTATTTTTCTCCTTTTCTCAGTTATGTGCCTTTCAATTTCCCTTCCAACACTCAGGACAAAATTTCTTAATGCAGGACCAAGTATGGTCTAGTTTACAAAGGCAAATGAGAAGTCAGGGAACAAAGAGGAAATCACATCTGTGAATACCCACACGTGAAAAAACCTTTTTGTCTTGTTAGGCTCTACCATGGTTGTATTTTGCACAGACAGAGGCAGAAACAGATGTGATATCTAAGTAGAGAAGTGTTAAAAGAAACAAGGCCAAAATCAAGGAATAGTGGCAGACAGTAGGCTGTATACTCCTTCAGATCTGAACTGTGCTGGCTGATACAGGCTGTAGATAATCAATGTGTCCATTTTGTTGACATTTCTGGGAAGGGAGTGGGGGGAGAATTCTTCTGAGCCCTTTTTTTGCAGCAGCACAGATGACAGCTAGAAATAAACAGCGTTTTCATGGCTGAAATGTCTGCCAGGCATGATCATATGCAGGCTCTACTTGAGGTAGCAAAATATTGAACAAAAGGTTGGGGTACTAAAACCACTCCATGAGAGGTAGCTGTAGCCCCACATTCTCTTTGCACATTCAGCCCACATCGCTGACGCATGGTGGTAATGGGCACCGTTACAAGCATGGCACGTATTGAATCCAACCTTAACTCTTGATCTGCCTCTTCCTAAGACCTTTCCCCCTTATCCTTTTGTCAATGATTGTGATGTTTATGTGAAATCAATAAAAAAATGTATTTAAAAAAAAAAGCAACCCTGAAGTCCTGACCTTACTACAGAGCTGACAATTCAACATTCAGCTGAGGATGATATCACCCACTGTGCAGAGCAACTGGCCAGCTGGTGAGAAATTCCGGCTGTCATCACAGTGCAGGGAGTTAACATATTTATCAGATACTTGAGATGAAAAAGTGGTAGTTCATGGGGACTTTTTTTCCCTAAGCCATCTGGTCCTGAGGTGCCTATTACATCTATTATTGAATCATTAAAGTCAATGAGGTGAATAACACGATTAAACTTGTTTACTTGTCGTGTAACAGTCGGTTAACAGTGAAATGTAACTTCTACTTTCTGGTTTACTCTCCATTTAAAATAGATCTTGGTTCCCCTAAGTGATACCTAAAATTAATGCCAGATAAATATCTTTTAATTTGGAGTCTAATTTAAAAGTACATTAATTATTTTAACTCTGTTCTACATAGGAATATTGTATTGCAGTCCCTGCAAAGACTGCTCCTTATAATTAAAACAATAAAACATAAATAATTGGTAATAAGTACAGATATGTATACTCATCATTTCACTCTACTAATCAGGTATGTGCACATTTATGGTGATTCTGCACAAAATGTAGTTTGTTCATGCAATTGTAGGAAAGGAAAAAAGCAGTAAATCTGATCAACATATACAAGTCTGATTTGCATAAAAAGATTTAAAACATTTCATTAGATACACTCATAAAAGTGTGAATAAGCAGTTATTGTATTATCATAAATGGATTGTACTTCTTTGTATTAAAAGGAGATTTAAATAATATGGATTATACTGTTTGAATTAATTTTTAAAGCCAGGAAATCTTACTGTAGTGACAGTGAAATTTAGTGTAAAGGTTTCAACAGCTATAATTAATGTTGCCTTAGAAATTAGGAATTAAAAATGCCCTTTTATATTTATGTTAAGACCTCCTTTTGAGATCTGCAAATTTTTAAAAGTGCAAATATTCTTAGGTTGATGTGAAATATTTCCAGTAAAGGGAATCGTGTTCCTAGAGTTCACTAGATTTTAAATCAGAGAATTAATGAATAATATTATATAACAATGTACATAATTTTTCATACCAAGAAAAATAAGATTAAATAAAGAAATTTTTTTAAAAATTAAAATGTATGTATAATCATTGAATTTCCTACAGTCATGTCCACATGGTCTGTTTTAAGTGGTCTCAATGCTAATCAGTAACCTCATACTCCATGTATCAAATGACCACACATTACACTGTACAGTTTTAAATATTACACTGAAAAGAATAGATCTTGTCTCTGATATCTTGTCCTGGTAGCTTGACCTCCAGCCCCTAGTTTAACAAGTAGGTGAAGTTGTGATACCTGGAAAAACTGTATCTAATTTTTTTAAAAACTGAAATAAACTAAATAATGCTATTGAGGGTTGTTTAAACAAACTGATTCAACTATACTCAGAAGTATACTGGGAATGCCCACAATATCATCAAATCATGGAAACATTGCACAATGTGCTGGGTTGGAAGGGAACCATCAGGACCATTGAGTCCAACTCCTGGCCCCATGCAGGACAGCAAAAGAGAGAAGTCTTACACACTCTCAGAGAAACTGGTGTTGATAGGCAGTCTCTTTACTTTGCAGGGATTTTAAACCAACATTACCATTGTCCAAAGATATATTGCCAACTATTTAAGTACTCTGCTAAATGAAGCTATTGTAGATCACAATGAGATAATTTATCTGTAATACCTATGTCATTAACTCCGAGGTTTATTTCCAGTGTTAATCTCTTGTGATGTAGTCCTCACAGTAGGATGTTTATTAATATTTGAATCTTTGTATCCAGTCAGAATATACTTCATTACTAGCATTCTTATTGATTTACCATTGAAACTTGTTTTCAAGCTGAACACTTAGTTTTGTATGATGTTGGTGGTGGTTTGGTTTTGGTTTTTGTTTTTTTAAATTTTCTATTCTGACTGTATTATAAAAAAAGAGTACAGGTGAGACGTGTGTATCTCAGGAGCTGTAACAAGATTTATAATGATACATTAGACTCAGATGAAAGCTCACTGCACAGGATTTTATTATTATATTCAGGACACAACATGTAATATTATTATTAAATTAATTATAACCTCAGTTGTTGTTCTTTCTACTGTTTATTTCAGTTCTCCATCTAGGGACCAGAGAATGGATTTTAAAAAAGATTATATTGTATTTTTTAATCTCATCTTGTGTTTTATTTTACTTATTTGATATTATTTGAACAAATGATTTTTTTCTTTTTTTTTAATTTGCAGTGAAATGTTAGATTAAGGAGATAATTAGCCCATTACATTCCTTTTCTCAATGTCCTCTACATCTTTTATTTTGTTAATTACTCAGTAAAACATACACGGCAGTTAAAAGATTTGTTGGTTTGTTTTTTTAAGAAAGACAAAACTACAAAATTAGTAGAATCAATCCAGAGGTTTAACACAGCTGTAGATAAGTGATGTAGGGAGTTGGAATTCCAAAGGGGTTGATAATTTTTATGCATATCCCCCTGAACTATCCACCAGTCTTTACTCAGATTTTAGAATTATTGGAATGTTGCACAAATAAAGCAAGCACAGAGGTATATTTATGACAATCTTTTCCATTTTGAAGATCAGACAGGAGAGTAATATAAATGAGCTAGAGCTGATGTCTTTGTAATTTAATGACTGAGAACTAAATAGAGGCAGGAGATACACCAGAATTAGTCCATTCATAATTTTAAAAGTACTAAAAAAAAATAAAAACCAAACAAAAATGAAATGATTGTCAGAAACCATAACATCTCTTCCCTTACCACAGCAGGAAGTTTGCTAGATTTGAATTTTTCCATGTACACTTTCTGAAAGGAAAAGAAGAGGTGTTCAGCATCTATTTACTTATTTTTAAATCAAGAAAGTTCCATTTAAATTTTAGAGTTCTCCCATTTAAAAAAATGCAGTAAGAAACAGTTGACACGATTTGGCTTATAGTCTTCTAACACCCACATTTCTCCATCCCTTCCACCTGGCAGCTTGGGAAAGCTGCCCAGGTTGTACCAGAATGCTTTGGAACAAAACCAGTCCTTTATCATACTAGGTGTTGACAGCCCAACCTGGTTAACACATGGTTTTGCCAGGGGGAAAAAGAAAAATTATGCTCTCTGGATAAACTGAATCATATTAACTTTGAACATGTCAGATGATCACTTGGAAAATGTCGTTACAATCGTAATATGATCCTATCCATACTGTAGAAAAAATCTGAGTGACTGGAAAAAATAGCAGTCATCAGTTTATCCTCAGGTTCTTAAGGCTTTTGGGGGAAGAACTCATGAAGTTAGATCAGAGTAATAGGTGTTTTATGTAATATCTATACTTTTATCTCTTTGTTAACCCTAGCAGGTAGATGCATCGCACCTTGGAGCAGCTTATTTTTTTGTATTGATTATGAAGGGAGTCTAGAATGGAAAGCTTTGGGGTAGCAGCCTGCATTGCTGATGTCAACAACTGATCAGGCAACACTTATCCCTGCAGACATACTCATGACAAATTGTAGAATAATACATTGCTCTACCTAGGTAGCATCCAAATGGGTCTGAGTTCCAATTACAAAAGAAAATATAATCTCACAATATTCATCTAATGATTTGCGAACAACAGAAGTTATTAAAATTATTCTTTAGTGTTAAGGTTGGGGGGGTTTCCCATTATCATTATTATTGTTATTGAAGTAGTATGTTCTGATTTTATTCTCAACTGTCTGGAATGATACAGACTAGACAATTTCTAATTTTTCAAGCTGCTCTTTAGATGTTTAGTAAAAATTTTAGTTTTTCAGTAAGAAAGTTGACCCTACGAATGAGAATAAGGTCTATCTCCTAATTGATCTATTTCTGTAGCTTTTGCAGGTAAAGAGTGTATGTAAGCAAAGTCATAGGAAACACCATTTTTATCCTTTTGTTGGTCAAAACTACATCCAAGTATCTATCAGTGTTGGTACTATTTAAAATGTACAAAGAATAACCCTTTTTGCAGGTGCATAGGGCACAATGACTTTTTGGCAGAAAGGACAGTGTGACTGGACTGTGCTGTGTCTCTCTGCTTAGATATTCTGCATGATCAGAATGTCTTTAGATAATAAAACTGGACCATTTTTGTGCTGTTTATGGAATGCTCTGTTCACAGAGCGTGATTTAGTCTTCCGACTTGTCTGAAATATAACTGATTCATATTTCACTTACTTTTGTTTAAAAAATTACTAGTGTAGAGTTGTATAAAGCTTCCAAAGGCAGAGCTGAGATAAACTTTTCCCAATTTGTTGTGCTTTTCTTTGACAATGGTAAAAAGATGTATTCTAAAAAGGATGTAAAAGACATGTGAAATATGTCTTTGGATGCATTTGCAAGCTGTTTAATGTATGTTAAAAAAATGCAATAATTTATGTACTCAAGGAAATATAAGGGTGCTGTCCCGTATTGGACCAGCGTCCTGTATCTCTATGTTTTATAGCTCTTCAGAAAAAGGAATAAACTTTTAAAGACAATTAGCACCACCAACAGCAGAGTTTTATAATAATTTTAATTCTTTCTCAGTGGGTGTCTCTACCTTTTAAGAAATAATCCAAATATTTTTTTCAAATCCTCCCTTTAGTAAACAAATGAAGAACCAAAACTGGAAAGAAGGATGAATCCTCAAAACATTAATTTATTTATTTTTCCAAAAGGTCTTAAAGAAACAAAAACAGATGCAAGGACCACACTGTTCTTTGCTGTGTTAACTAAACAAATATAATGCTTTATTTGGCTGGAAGGAAGATCAGAGGTTGAAAATTGTAATATTTTCACAGTTCACAGTTCATTTCTCCCTTCAAGGACTAAAACTTTCCATGAACTTGCAATATCTGATACCAAAGAATTCCCTTAGACAATTTATTTAATCTACCTCTATATAACATCTCCTTACAAATTAAGATTTGAAAGTTTAGGCTAGCAGCTATCTTCAAAACCTGATCATGTTTTAGAATTTTTAGTTTATTGTTTGGGTGTTGCCACAGTGAGGTAAGGTGGCCATTCAAGCAAAGGTTTTTTCATGCTTTTTGTAAAATTGGGAGAGATGGCACATGTTTGCAGAAGCTACTGGTTTTCTGCAACATCCTAATAGGTGGTTAAGAGAAGGTAGAAAAGCCTAAAAAATTATAAAGCAGCTCACACTAATACCATGTCATTTATTTAACTGCTTAGATATAAATTCATGAATCCGTGTTTAGGGCCATCTTTAGGAAATTAGTGATTGTGATAGAATTTTGTTTTGTTTTGTTTTGTTTTGTTTTAGTGGGGTTTGTGTGGGTTTGCTTTGGGTTTTGGTTTGTTCTGGGGGGTTACTTTACTGCTAACACCATGTAATAGATCACATATCGTTTTTTTAAAGCCTTGCTCTATTTGCTAAAGAATTTGTCCCAAAAGAAGGGTAAAGAGATAGATGCTATGAAACATGTTCCAGAAAATGTAGTTTCTGAGGAAAGAAAGCAGAAGTCGTCTGAGAGCAGGGAAGTGTATAGCACCATATATTTATTTATTTTAAGGGATACTTATTTAGCGAGTGAATTTAATGTGTGGAGTGAAATGGTAGTGTGACTTTTTACCTTGGGATTGGTAGGAGTTCTGTAAAACTGTGATCCTCTTCATCCTTCTTTTGAGATGTATGTTCTTGAACACCAAACCTCCTAAAGACCTAGGTAGAAAGCCACAGTTTCTGTAAACTCCTTCCAGCAAGGCCACTCTCAGCACAGAAAGCAAGCTTTGCTGGGGCGTATACCAGAGTAGTCATAAGCACAGCAGGGCATCCTCGACCTCCTGTTCCTAAAGAAAACAGCACATCAATCATCAGAGGATCATCCAGCCACCTGGATGCAGCAAAGGGCAGCATATAATTTGTGTTGCTGTGCTTTGGCTTGTTGCCTTGTTGTCTAAAACCTATGCAGCCCTTGGATCATGGAACCAGATTCATCTCCCCAGACCTGAGCTTGAGTTAGAAGCCAAATTGACTTATGCTCCTTCTGTAGAAAATTGATAAGTTTGAACCTCTCAGAGGCTGAGCTGAATGAACCCTTGCAGATGATTCTTACATACAAAGAGTTTAGAATGGTTCCTCTCCCAAGCCAGGTGTTTCAGTTAAGACGCCACAGAAAGGTGACAGAAATAGAGGCCATTGGAGGTGATAAAAAAAGCAGTCACATCTATCAAAGAGGCTTTGACTAAGATCTCTTCAAGGATAGAAATAAACTTCTCAGTTGAGACAAAAACTTTTGTGGAAAAATAGTATGAAAAAGAAGTTCTGCTGGTGAGCAACTGTGATAACTGACAGATGTCAGCAAAATAAGAAGTGGCTTCAAAGGTGTTTGGGAGTCCTCAGCACATGATCCAATTACTGTGAGAACAAGATAAATTAAAGTGAGTGCCTTGTCTACACACGAAAAAATGCTTTCATTAGCCTAAATTGGTTTAAATGTAGATCTAATGATACTTGAGGGAAAAACGTGTCATTGAAGATGGCCCCTTGTGGTTTTCACTTTTCATTTCTTCTTTTAGAGAAAAAAAATGCAATCTAAAAGTTCCCAGAAGCTATTATTTCCTCATTCTGCTCTACTTTATTTTTTTCATAAATAATTTTCACAACATTTTTTTCCATATTTCTTGTATAATTTTCCACTTTTCTTGATGTAGGGTGGAGACCACAGAATTATAGGATCAGTTAGGCTGGAAAAGACCACTGAGATCATCAAGTCCATGCCTGAACACCACCATTTCAACTAGACTAGAGAACTAAGTGCCACATCCAGATTTTCCTTAAACATATCCAGGGATGGTGACTCCATCACCTCCCTTGGCAACCCATTCTGATATCTAATCACCCTTTCTGTGAAGAGATTCTTCCCAATGCCCAGCCTAAACCTCCCCTGGCACAGTTTTAGACTACGTCCTATAAAGATGTCTAGATTCCTGCCACAAATTATACATATAAATAGCTAAGATTTCCAGTTCTAAATGACCCAAATCCAAATTTGCAAGACCAAATATGCTGAAACAATTTTTCTGTACATTTTAGAAAGTATGATTCTTTCAGAGAAACACAAGAGATGTGGGTGGTTGTGCTGGCAGATGAAGTTAATAAGTTTGTGAGTGCTTTCCAAATATTTTCTCCATTCTATTAGCATTTTTTTAAGTTTGGTAAAATATAGTGGTTTTCATCATAAACATAATTTATCATTCTTAAATATAAAAACACTTTTGAAGCTATTTCTGTCAGAGTTTGTTAAGAGCTTTTGATAAAAATATGTAGAATATAGCAATAGAAGAGAACTTTCCTTGCCTGATCATCTTCTTGTAATTTATATATTAACAATGTCAATTTACCTACACTGAAATGATTGGTTTCATGTTTATAGTTTTTTGAAGAAAAACTCTGACATTTTTTCTAGAATGCTTAACAACACTTATTGCACTGAAATGGTATTCCAAAATGTTTGCTATACTTTTATATCTGTATTATGCAGATAAACTAATTAATCTAATTGATTTGATTGTAACAGTGAGGTATATATCCTTTTCTGTACATACAAAAATTTAATTTATCTTCTACTCCACTCCAGCCATATTTTACTTTTTTTTACTATTCCATTTTTTTCCTCCTGTTTGTTTCCCAATGTTATCTTCAGGATTCATCCTTTTACCAGCTCTATTCTGATTCTCTTACAACCCTCTTTTTCTTTCTCCATTTCTATTTTCATTCCTGTTGTATCTAGTGACTTTCCCACTCCCCATAATTTCCACATCACAAAATATTCTACCAATTTTTCACGTAGATACTGCTCCTTCCATTCCTATCCATGTATGAACAATGCCAGTTTTCCATTATCTTCTTTCCAAATCAGTATTTTAATGCTGTTCTCTTTAATTACCCATCTGAACCTCATCTGTTATGAACTCACTGCTTCTCACAAGCACTCACCTCCTGATAGCTTCCACTAATGACTGCTGGACATCTAGTTTGATCACCACTTTCTCCTGACTTATCTGAATTGTCTGTAAAGAATTATTGCAGCAGCAGCAAGACAGAATGATGTGACACTAGAGTACTTTTCAGAGTCTCATTTTTAATATACTGTACACTGTTATTGCACATTCTTCTCTCTGTAGGCCTCTCCTCTTCACAGATTGTATACAAAGCTACGTGTTTCAAATAAAAATAAAACTCTTCTGGCTCCACATGTTATTGCAATATAGACTCTGTGTTTAAGGCAAAGTCTGCAGTTTGAGTTCCTACAGGAATTTTTCCCCTCTAAAATATTTGTTCAGTCAACAGCCATTCTCTCCCAGCTATCTCAAAGGCATTCAATCAAATATTTAAGTTCCAGTAGGAAAGGACTCCTACTTTCTAATGCCAGATGAATCATTAATAGGAACAGTGTCAGATTTTCTTGCAATAACAAGCAGCAGATAAAAACATAAGTTGAATGCATTTCCAAAGTCCTTGTTTATCTGAAACTAGAACACAGAGTAAATCTTTTCTTTCAGGAATGCATAGTTAATCGCAATTCAGAGAAATGTTAAACTTTTGTATTGATTAACCACTATTGTAACTGATTTGAATAATTTAATTACTTTTAAATTCTGTAATATAGCATTCCAATACATTAAAGAAGGAAGAATGATCCAACATATTTCATTTACATTAAGTGGCTTTGAAAACTAATTCAATTTTTACTGAAAGGAAGACTGAAAGAGTTACATATTATTTTGTATGAAGTGCAAGTCCTCAATCTGAAAGAAAACTATTTGTCCAGAGATTATAGACTTTTCTTTTAGGGAAAAAGATCCCCACGCTTCATCCCAAGCTTCAAGGGAAAGAAAATAAAAACCTCTAGAAAATATTTAGTCTTATATTTACATAACAATGTTTCAGTCTGAAATGTCTTTTCAAGAGTAACACTTCTCTTCAGACCAGTCATTTGTTGCTGAAACAGTGACAAGAGTATTAGTCTTTATCTTATAAATTGATACAGACTGCAAGTCGAGTCATGGAACCATATTGTCATAGTTCTGCATCAGAAAATATTACAGTGACCCCTGACAAAATTTGTTGAATAATTTATATAAAACCTTCTTTCTGATAACCTTGCACAAATATATGGCAATTGGGTAGCCTAATCTGATATAAACCACTCACATCCAAAACTTTCTAAAAAGCAAGGATTCTATATCAAATTTTTTTGTGGTTTTGTTTGAGTTTTGGGGTTTTTTTCCACAGATTTGATTTGCAACCAAAATGAAAAAAAAAAAAAAATTAGTTTATCTGTTTTCTTAGAGTGTTCTTATTGTAAGAAAACAAATAATTTATAGTTTTGTTTCTTTTCTGGATAATACATATTTTTTGTCAACTGACCAGCATTTGAAGATCTTTTTTTAAGGCATGTAATTCTCCCTTTGGTTATGAAGTCTGAAGGGCAAACAGGTATGTTTAATACTTTAAAAAAAAAAGTTATCATACTGACTTTAGACAAATGTCTATACATATATTTTAGCTGTTTCTATGTAGTAACAAGAATCTTATGTACCCCATCTACAGTATTAAAGCTTAAATAGGAACTCTTTCTGTAGTTTTCTAAGTTTCGTTATCATCTGTTTAAAATTGGGAAAACTTGTAGAGGAAAAGTCTTTAATTTCAATTAAAAGGTATATATTACCCGCTTACTGATTTACTTAACAGTATGTGAATAAAACATGATTTTAAAGTATTTTTTTGGGTTTTTTGGGGGGGAGGACTTGCTTATTCTTCTTGTTTGGGTTTTGGTTTTTTGGGTTCTGTTTTAAGTTCTATCAGTGTGCTTTCCTGTGTTTCACATACAGAAGGAGGTAAGTCTAGCTGACCCTGTAACAATGTCCTGCTTCAGGAAATTCTTAACAGAGGTGGTGGTCAATTATGCAGAGAAAGAGCACTTCAGCATAGTTTGCCAGCAGGATGTGGGGAATGTGTTACTTTCTAAATAAAACCAACGGGTTTGTGGATATGGAGCACTCAGTAGCCTGGATATGCACCATCTGCCTACCACATCTTTGTGTCCTGATTTTCGCTAGGGAGAAATGAAGGTATACAGAGAGCAAAGAACACATGGATCCCCTGGGAGGGTTGACTGCAGGGCTTCAGGCTTCACCTAGAAACAGATCTCTCCCTTGCTCATACACAGGGTGTTGGTCTCCAGACAGATGTTTGGCTGTCCCTGTGAAGTGAAATTAGGATACTATGGACTGTGAAATATACTGCTAAGAAATATTAACACTTTAAAGGGATTCTTTCCTCTTCTTGCTTCTTGGCAGTATTCTGAAAATGTTAGTTTTTATAAAAGAGTGATGTCAGATGCTGTTGGTTCTTGACTGTTCAAAACTAGGAAAAACTTTCAAGTATGGATCACAGCCAAGTGCTGTCTGAGTAGCAAAAACATAGTGCTTTATCTTCTAATCATCTTCAAAATATTGACTCAGTGTCTGTGAATACTGATCGTCACTACAGAATAAACCAGAAAAAGTCTTAGTGAAGTTTGTTTAGCAACAGTGGATACGTGTGTTCGAAGAGCCTACCCTAACATGAGAGTCAATATGTTCAGGCTTACTGTCAGCATGTTTCTTAGACTAAAGGAATGAACTGTTCTTTCACATGCTTTCATTAAGTGATTTTGGGAGTTCACTCCATGACAATTACTTGACACATTTAATTATCTATTAGGAAAGATGACTGCATATTGAGGAATTTGTTCTAATTTGAGCAAGATTGTTCAGAAGGAAAGCAAGATGCATAAGACAGCTGCTGTGAAAGGCAAGCACGTCGTCATTCTCTTAATTAAAACTTTTGTAGGTCTCACAGCATAAATAGTGTAAAAACACTGGGACATCAAAATAAATATGTAAAATCTCACCTTTCTCTGTTCTTCCATAGTACAATATCCCCTATGTTACATATGTCTGCCCAATTTCCCCAGAAAGTTTCTTTATGTAGGTCACCTAAATTCCTGATCCTTTTCTAATCACTGCCTGTCTTGTGTGCTATTGATAATAACTCGAACTCATCTGCCTACATTTCCCTCCAGCTTTTCCTTGGAAAGAAAAAAATTGCAGTTGTTTAATCAAGTTAGACAGCAAGTAATTTTAAGCTTCATCCTAATTAGTTCAATAAAGGTTAAACCATATGAAAATATAGACAAAGTTTGAAAATTTCATACTTCATTTAGGGCAAAAAGTGCTCATAGTGGTGAAAGTACTAAGACTTTTATATTCTTCTTCCCTGACATTATCCTTATTTCACTCAGACTAAATATATCACCAGCTGGAGAAATGTGGAAAAATAGCTCCCATAGACTACTGTAATTAGCTATCTGGGGCCATGCAGAGCACTCATAAGAATAAAAAACACCAACCCCCAAGCACCAGGAAAAGGTCATGTGACAATATCTACCAAAGCTGTATCTACCAAATACTGTATTCACACATAAAACCAGACCAAACTGAATGAAACCAAATATTTCTTCTTGACTGATTTTATGTCAATTAGATAAATCAGGTACTAATCACTTAATTTCTGCAGAATTTCTTCTGATTTAAGAGGGTATGAATGAATCAAGAGTAGAACCCTAGAAATAGCATTGCAAAGTGTCTTTAAACCATCTCATTCTTATGGTTCTGGAGAAGCAGTGAAATAAAACAGAATAAGGAACACAAATAATCTTTTTACATTTCAGTAAAGGCCAAATTCCAATTACCTGTAATAATTACATAGCTTCTAGGGGGTAGCACTAGGGGGTTCTAACCTTCTGCAAGGGAATCTTTCTATGACTTCCAGCAAAGGTCAACTTTCTATTGACCAGTTATAGATTAGGCTTTCTGTGTTCTTGCAATATGAGATTGCTAGCAATGCAGTGATTTATGGGATTTTTTAATATATTTTTGTTGTTCAGAAATGAAAAAGAGCAATGGAAATACATTTTTTTCTCCTTATATTTGGAGGATTTTAGATATTAAATTCAGATATAATTTTTGTAGTTCTTAATACAAATTTTATTGGTATGAAACCCATTCCTGAAATATTTTCTCATTTTAAACAAAATTTACTTTATTTTCAGCTAAAAATAATGACATTCAAATATGCTCAAAACACATGAGAAACATGGATTTTAACATGTAAACATAGGAATGGACCAAAACTAAGTTATTTCCTCCACTTACAAAAAACAAACAAAGAACTCCAAAGACACAGAAGCTCGCAATCTTCATTAAAGAAATGGGAAAATCCATGGTCATGGGCAAATAATTTTTATAGAAAATTATAAAAACCTGAATATTCTTAAAATGTCTTGGCTGATATTGGAAATTGGTTTTGTTTTACTAATATAGTAATATTATAACATATTAACTATACCCTTTCATGTCACTTCCTTTCTTCCTTTCTTTAATATTTACAGAAGGAACAGTTTTTTAAAGATCCTTAATGCTCCTCATCTGTCTCTAAGAGTGCTTAATTTGACCATACCCTTCTGGAGACGTACTACTTTACTTTTACTTGCATAAAATACTCTAGATTTTTTACCTTCTAATTCTATGTCTGTCAATAGGCAAATGAAGGCTGAAAATAATTCCTTCTCCTCAAATAGGTATCTGACAATAAAATAATCACTGTAAAGTAGTATCAGTATTAGTTTCTAATAAGTACTGCTATAAAATTACTCCCATTATAGACATTCACTTCTACAGTCAGCAGGTGCTATTCAGTTTTGAGCCTGACATCCTACAACTGTCACCAAAAGGCGCTTTTAATCATTAGGTGAATGAACTTTTAATCAGGTAGCTGCATATAATCACCTTTTGAATACACACACAGTTTTAAGGAGTACTAGATGATTTGGAGAAGCGGGTACCAGCATTAAATGAGTTCAGAAACCTAACCTCTCAGCTCAATTAATTTTAATCTGGCACAAGTATAGATTCTATTAACCTTACGTGTGATAAATAGTATCTTTCCTCTGTGAAAACACATTTAGTGAGGAAAGCATTAAATGGTATTTGAATAGCAAAACTTAATCCATAGTAAATAATTGGAAACAGCTCATTTGAGTTCTTGCTCTGCTTAAAAAAAAAAAGTCATTTAACTACAGAGGTTGAGTATTAGTCTTAACTTGACACAAGAACATCATACTGTTTGTCTTTTCTGACTACGAGTGGAGGCTCACAGCTAATTCTTTCATCCCTCAACTGCTTCTTGAAAGATTTGTTCTTGGTAAAATCTCTATTTCCTTTGGAATTCACAGGATACTTGAGCACAGTGCTACTATTTCTGTTAGAGAAACTGGTTTGGAGTCAGTCAACAAGTGTTGTAAGGGTTTTCCTGCCACTGTTGTAGTTTAAGCCCAGCTGGCAACCTAGCACCACTAAGCAGCACTAAACACCAGCTAAGCAACAGCTGGTCATTCATCTCCTCTCACCACAGTGGAATGGGGAGAAGAACCAAAAGTGAAACTTGTAGGTTGAGAACATTTTAATAAAAGAAAAAACAATAATAATAATAATAATAACAATAATAATAATTGAAAAAAATTATCCCAAACAAAACCAAATGTTTCTCAATACCTGCTGACCCATGGCAGACCCCATCCCTGAACCCCAGTCAGACCCCCCCCTTCCAGGTAACTCCCACAGTTTATATACTGTGGGCATGATCTATGGTGTGGAATATCCCTTTGGCTAATTTGAGTAGCTCATCCTGGATCCCTCATAACTTTTTGTTGTCCCTCACTGACAGAGCATGAGACACAAAAAATCTTTGATGTAGGATAAATACTCCTTAGCATCCACCAAACATAAGTGTGTTATCAACTTTATTCTCATACTGAATCCAAAACACAACACTGTATCAGCTACTGAGAAGAAATTAATTCTGTAACAGATGAAATCATGGCAATTATAATTTCCTATGGACAGTTGTGGATAATTTCTGCTGTGTAGAATACCACTCAGTTCCTTTAAATTATATGTGCAGGTGTTATTCATTAAACATTGAATTAGGGGAAATTATAGACTTATTGCAAAATATCTGGAAGGAAGACACAGCATGTTTCTACACAAAGTGCAGCACTTCTTAAAAATTCTTGATCATTTGTGAAATCTTAAAATTTAGAATAAAAAAAGTAAAAGGTGAGTGATCTCACATGGAAGAATAAACCAGTCTCTGCTATCTTATTGCTGTTCTTATTTTCTTGATTTTCCCTAACTCTCCTAATGTTCTCATCCCATTTTGTATCACATAGATCCTTTCCAACTTAGAAGTCGTTTCTCAGGAATAAGCCACTTGCAAAATATTGGTGGAAATTATTAGGGTAGTCCAGAAGCTTTTTCTTTTATTTTTTTCCCAAGGTACTCAGGATCTATTTGTATTTTTAAACCTATGGGTACACAAGATTCCTTCATCCTGTTCCCATGATCATGTGATGGTTTTACTTGGCCCAGTTTTTGCTAGTGGGTAGGGAGGGGCACAAAGATGGCTCCTGTGTGTCCTGTGCGAAGGTTCTGGAAATTTTTCTCCCTGCCCAGCAGAGCCACTCTCTGATGGCTCTGAAGATGATGGACATGCTGCTGGCCAAACCTGGGCCAAGTAGAAATGTTAGTTACGCCTCTGTGAAAACATATTTAAGAAGAAATCAAAACAATGGGTGCACGCACTTCTTTGTAGCCAGAGGAGGAGGAGGAGGTAAAAATATGTGAGGGAAAACAACATGGAGACACCAAGGTCAGTGGAGAAGGTGGGGGAGGAGGTGCTCCAGGCACCGGAGCTGAAAACCCTCTGCTAGCTGTGGTGAAGACCACGGGGGGAGCAGGTGGTCCCCCTGCAGCCCATGGAGTCCATGGGGGTGCAGAGATCCACCCACAGCCCGTGGGGAGGTGCCCACACCAGAGGAGCAGGTGGATGCCTGGAGGAAGCTGTGATCCAGTGGGAGTCCCAGCAGAGACTGAGAGTTGCAAAGGCTGTGGACGAGAGAGAAAGGCCTTGCCCCTGGGATGGAAAAAAACCTGGTCTCGGCTTGGGAGCCTGCACCCTATGGACAAAAACTCATGTTTGCAGCAGATTTCAGCCAGGCTGCTGCTCGTGAGATTGGACCCACGCCAAAGAAGTTCTCAGAGGACTGTCTGTCGTGGGAGGGACCCCATGTCTAAGCAGAGGACTCTTCTCCCTGGTGGACTGACCCTGACCAAAGGGAAACCCCCATACCCTGCCCCCCACCCAGAGCTGTTGGTTGTGTGAAGTAGGGAGGGGGTGAGCTGAGGAACAGTGTCTTAAGAGGGAAGGCAGGTGAGTGAAGAAATGGTGTCTTAAGAGCTTATTTTTACCTCTCATTTATCCTCCGACTCTGTTAGGTCAATAAACCACTTTGCAACTTAAGTTATCTTACCTGTTTGCTCATGTTCTCATGCATCCCCTCCCCACCACTGCCTCATCTCAACTCATGAGTGCAGTGTGTTTGTGTTTGTTTGATTCCTCTCCTCTACTTACCTGGCAGGAGAGAGCATAGGGAGCAGATGTCGTAGGTCCCTGGCATTTGGCCAGGGTCAAACCTCGACAGGTACACAAGATTCCTTCTTCCTGTTCCCATGATCATCTGCATCAGACAAAATTTTAGTGCACTTGCTGTGTGTTGTAGAGTAAGATAAATTATTCCTTTAAAATTAATCCTAAATTCTGGGGAACAGTTATTTGAGAGACTTCTCTTCACAGGCACCAGGAATTACATGACGGATACTCATTATGGCAGGTACTTTGAATGGTCCTTGGTGAGCTGACCATACCTGTAGTTATCACATGCCATTGTCTACAAGCTTTTATTGTGCTAAATAAATGCCTCTATATTAGCTAAGTCAGTTGAACTTAACTGTCTTTTTGGGACTAAATCTTAATTATTTTGACTATGAAGGCTTTTGATTTGTATCCTACATTTACATAGAAAGAAAGTGTCTGTATATAGATATCTCTCCATACATTTATGTGTGCCTGTGTATATATATGCATTGCCGAATATTTTCTACAGTAAAGCTTCTGCTCTAAATTATTGTTGTTAAATGAATGTCCTCCTGTTCTAAATAAAATTAAATTGAAGGTGTGATTGATTTGCTGTTACAAATGTTGTTTGGGTCACTATAGGTGTTTGCTCTTGGCTATTTACTAGCTGTGTGTAACACCACTTTGAAAAAATCAGTAGCAGAGAGGGCTTAATTATGTCAATGGCAACTTCATGAGATGTTTACACTTGTTTACATATTTAAAATTGTTTAAGAATACTAAGGAAACTTTCAGAAGCGTTAACATTGCGTTGTGATTTTCAAAAATCTGGCTGAACACAGTTTTAGTCTGTTCTTACGAGGAAAGCAATCCTCTTGAGATTTAGATCTCAAAAAAGGGAAGAAAACCATAACTGTGGATGCTTGTCATGCATTATATGTGAGCATCAAAGAATATTTTAACAGCTAAAACTGTATGTTTACAGAGAACATAAATAACCACAGAATATCTGTTGTGGGAAGCTCTGATTATTCAGTCCTATTAAATGTCAAAGTGTCTCAGAAAATTAAATAAAAAGGTCTACTGATATGAACAGAGAAACTGCAAGGCTTGTAAAATATATGAAATGGAACTCAGGGTAGAGCTAAGTGAAGAATTCTAATATCATAAAAAGCACATTGCCATAAATCTTTTCAAGTTACTTACATCATAAAGAATTTACTTATTTCTGACTACTTGTTGCTCATTTCTGAATATTTCTTCATCTTTCCGAATCTTAGAAGTAGTATTGAGAATCAATAGAAAATGAACCATGAAGGCTCTGGGACCCAGAGGGAATGATGTAAGTAAAAGAGCAGCAAAAGAAATAACAGCAGTGATATAATAACAACAGAACTCCTTGCCTTCTGCTATAGATTTATATATATGGTGCTTTTTTATTCACTCAGAACACAGAATATTCTCATTTTAGGTCTTGGTTTAATAAATTGACTGCTCACTTTCTCTTCCTATTGATGCACCAAATATACCCAGCAATGTAATAAATTTTAGTCATAATCAATTGCAGCTATTTTGGGAAATAAAAGTAAAGAAATTAGAACATTTATTTCCAAACCACAGTTCAATAATAAATGGAAGCTGTGATATATATGTTTATATATATAAAATTTTTAGTAAAACAGGAGTTATTTTCATATTACTTCCAAACTGAAATGAACTGCCGTGGCCTTGACTTATCAGCAGGTGGATTGCCTAATAAATTGTCCCAGGCATCATCTATTTCTTTAGCCTTGGGAGCATTTTTATTAACTGATAAAGCAAGCGTTCTCACTTTTATCTTTGTGTCTTAGATTTAAAACTTATTGTGTGACAATTTGAACAACATTGTCACATCTGATAAGCTTAAAATGGCAGAATTAATGTCATCTATTCAAAGCAATAATTGGCATATCCAGTCTTTCAAGAATAGTGTGTAGTACAGGATACATGTAAATTTTCTGGGTTTGTTTCTCTGATGCATGGTTAAACAGATGGATTTTACATTCAATTATTCATTTGGTTTTGAGAAGTACCACAATGTTGATTTGCTAAGCACAAAATTTGGGGTTTCTTAGGAAGAATGAAGGACTTAAAAAGATTAAAACGTTAGTGCATATATTATATTTAAATATATAGTTTTTCTGATAAATATAAAAATCTATAATCTACATTGCAGATAATCCCAACAATTCAGCCAGTCACTGAGACTGCCAGATCTGGAGCAGGCCTGTTCAACAGCAGAGCTGGGAATTGTGTCTCCTGAGCTGGGGAAGCCGCTGGAGAGGGCCAAAGCTCCGACCAAGGCAGCTCTAGGGAGTGCTGCGGACAGCATGGGCAAACAGAGCAAGCCGTGGCAGCCAGGGCAGGATGTGTCACTTTGCAGCTTGTTGAACTGCATGAGGTTGGCCCTCACTGCTTGAGCCGGTCATGGTCCCTCTGATCAACACCTTCTGTCTCACGAATCAACTGCACCCCTCAGCTTGATGTCACTGACAAACTTGCTGGGGGTGCACTCCATCCCCTGTCCATGTCATGGGTGAATGCATTAAATACTACAGGCTCCAGTATGGACCCTCGAGGGACACCAGTTGTTCCTGGTTTCCACTTGGACATTGAGCCTTTGACTATAACACTTTAGATACAGCCATGCAGCCAAAAAACCCTATTTGTTTAACAGTCCATCCCTGAAATCCATCTCTCCAGTTTAGCAGCAAGAACCTTGTAGGAGACTATCATTACTATTTTTATCTAATTCAGGAAACAGTAATGGTGGTTTTGCTTTCTCATGGTTACTTTCTTATTTACCAAAAAAAAAGCAATAATACAATAATATTTCTTAAGACCTATAGAACTCCATAATTTTGTGCTGAGTAGGTTATTTACCTGAATTACTGGCCCTTTTTTTTTTGTTAGATGACCCATCCCATACGATACAGGATTGTATATCAGGAGCACGCTATTTTTAAAATAGCTGATAATTATCTTAAAGGTCTCCTATCACATTTTCTCTTTCATAGAAATTAAATTGAAGGGTAATGTGAAAAAATATGAAAACAACTTCATATTTGTGAATAATTCGTGATTATTTTGTTCCAGCAGGGCACTTTTTAAAGAAATGACAATATTTTCTTTGCTATTTGCTTGGATATAAGTAATAAGCAAAATTAATATGATTCAACCCTATTAAATAATCTGACATGTTCCTCTTTTCATCCTCTAACATATTCATGATGAAATAAAGCAAAGGAAATGTATTATTTGTATGTATTTTGCAACTGATTGTAAAATAATATTATACCAAAGTAGATAGTAATTTTATGGAGTTACAGAATGTTAGTTTCTCTGATAGTGAAAGACTTCAGTAGGCTATAGATTCAGATATTTTTAATTCCTTAGTGGCTGATTTGGCTATCCAAGGAAAATGTAAACATTTTTGCTAGTGTTGATGTCTCGTGAACAGAGTGGACAGAGTGCAACTACCAGAATATTTTGTTTTATGATGGGATTCAATTTGAAAAACTTCCATATAATAAAGAAGTACAGCAAAACAGAGATGCTTTGTCCTGAAAAAATTCGACCAAGTCTGAAAGATGGAGAGAAACATTCTTGTGAGAGGTGAAAGCTACAGAAATAGAAAAAGAGAATATTAAATGTTTTATTATTTTGCAGAGGAGTTATTCTGATTTATGCTTGTTACTGCTTCCAGTAATTATAAATTTGTGTTTTAATGACTATAATTAATAACTGAGCTCATGTTTTTCCAAACATACATGAACTAATTTTTGGTCAGTATAACACTAATTTACTATAAGCCCTCTGTCTGCAGAAAGATTTATAATATTTCATTACACCTACGAAGAAAATGTTGATTAAGTCCTCCCAAAGGAGACAAGTTTCATTTACAAGGAATTATATGACATATAACAAAGGAATAAAATAGCTGTTCCAAAAAGAAGCCCAAGATTGTGTGGTGGACAGGAAATCACTACCCCAATGGGTATGTAGAGGAAAAAAAGAAAATAAGAGGAATGAATATCAGGAAATTTCTTTTTGAAATCATAACTTTATTTACCCCTCAACTATTTCTGAAAATTTCCAAAGATTTGTTCTGAAATGCCTAAAATCCACACTTCTTAAGAGAAAAATTAAACGAAATGTTGAATAAGAAATATTTCAGTGTTATTAATATTAACACAAGAATAAAAGAGTAAATTTTGTTGTGACAAAGTCATCCAGGAAAAAGCACCTGACTTGAATAAAAAAATCATCAAAAAATTCTGATGCATCATTAAGGAGATTAATTAATAAATACATTAGGAACGATGAATAAATGAAAAAATACAAATTCTCAGAGTAATGAAAAAACAAATGATGTTAGAGACCAGTTAGGAAAAAAACAGATACCAATACTGAGGTTTTAGAAAGAAATTTTCAAAATAGAAAACATTTTTTTTTCAAATAGTCCCCACAACACATAATCATATAGCATTGTACGTGGCAAAGATAGAGTGTATGAGTTCATGGATGTGGACAGCCTCAAAAAACCCTTAAAAACATTATTATGAAGACATACTAAAGATAATGAGTAGTAGTGTGTGTCTTAGGAGTAGAATGGAGCAGAGGATGACAAGGGGATTAAGCTTTCCTCCTTGCAAGTATTATACCTCTATAATTTCCAAATAATAATAATATGAATTCCCATGCATTCCAACTAGTTTAAACAAACAAACAAATAAAAAAAAAATAAAAGAAAAATAAAGATCTGATAATTAATTGTAGAAAACCAGAAAGTATATACAGTCTTAAATGTTAAGGGAAGACTGTATATTTCTAATCCTAGGAATATGTATTTTCCCAGTGACTTCTTCCATTGCCCCAAACCAGCTATTCAAGATAATTAGTGCACAGAGTAATTGAACACTATAAATGTTTATAGCCAGGGAGGTAAACAAGCAATTAGTGATAGCACAGGTGTGAAAGGAAGTTAAGTGAACTTCCAGGGGGGGCTGTGCTGGAAGCATACAGGCTGCGTTTGCCTTAAAATATAACACTGTATTTAGGGACATCTAGAAGCAAAACCAAATATGAATGCACAAAAAAACCCCAAACAAGCCAATACCAAGGTAAGGCTGAAAGAGTCAGGAAGGAACTTGGATTTAAGATTGTCTGAATGAGGCAGTGCCCTTCAGGAAACCAACTTAGGTCTGACACAAAACAGTATAAATAATATCAAGAGTGAAAGCTGTCACAGAAACTTTGTCTTGGTTATGCTGATATTTCAGATGCACAAACACATCGACTATTAGTGAAACTTAACTTTTCAAGCTTTTTCCTCCCTAAAAGAAGTATTGTGTATTATCATAGAGATAACTACCGTTCTAAGAGCCAGGAATTATTTTTGTTCTGTTCCTTCTTTCTGTCCATAAGACAGGAGCTGGCCGAACATCTAGTGTCTTTCTGGAGGCACAGAAACCGCCTTTTCAAAAATAAAAACATGAGTGTATTTTTTTTGCCCTGCAGGAAATAATGGATTAGATCTGGATTGCAATCACAAGTAGACAGAGCTTCCTAGAGATCTAGTAGGTCTGGTTCCTTACTGTGTGGAAGGATTAGGGAACATCCCTCTACTTTCACAGAATTTGTAATCTTATCTTTCATATTATCACAGAAAAAATATCTTTAAAATAGAGCCTTCATGCATATAAATAGTCTCACAGATAAATGGTGGAATAACTGCTAAATGCACTATCTATATTGGTATTAAGCTTGACATAGAAATTTTTTTTTTCTAATTTCATAAAGCTAATTCTTGAGTTTTAATTAAATTCTTTTAACATGTCATTAATTTACTTTATATAAAACACTGAAGAAAACAAACAACAGCAAAAAAACCCCTAGCATACACACAGAAATGTACAATTTATTCTGGCGCAAAGGTCTTTGTGGATTATTCATTACTGGGGAAACAAAAGTGGATTTCTATCTACTTTTTCCAAGAAGGGAAGGGAAGGAAGGAAGGAAGGAAGGAAGGAAGGAAGGAAGGAAGGAGACTTCTTTCTAAAGAGTTAATGTGCCTTTTATTCAAGGCATTATTCAGAACAACAGTGCTCCCCTATGGAATGTATACAGCCATAAAAAAGAGAATATTCATTTGGACATAGATANGGAGACTTCTTTCTAAAGAGTTAATGTGCCTTTTATTCAAGGCATTATTCAGAACAACAGTGCTCCCCTATGGAATGTATACAGCCATAAAAAAGAGAATATTCATTTGGACATAGATATATCCAAACGCATCTGTTTCATTTTGCAAAAATTCTGCATATGTATCAAAATATTCAATTGAATCAATATCTTCAGTATATATCTTCAATAGTGAGATAATAAACTAAAAACAAGTATCTATACGAACTTTAAACTTTTCATTCTCTAACTTTTTTATTACCAGAGAATACTAAGAAAGTTAACTGGGTCTTAATTCTATAATGAAATTCTCATTAAGTATTTTCTGTAACTATTTATTAAACTGTTAAAAGAAAAATATATTAGACATAATTTTATGTCTTCAGGCTAATCACATTCCTATTAAAATTAAGCATTAAGAAGACATTTAATCTCTACAACTACTTTATGAACAGTTTATGTTGCAATACATGCTTCCCTGTGCTGGTCTTGTTAGAATTACTTTACTTCAAATGCCCCAGCAGTAGCCTGAGGCAAAACCTCTTGCTTATCCCTCTACTGTTATAATCCTTTTCCTATATATGACCTACTGTGAGCTACTTAAACCTATCTGTCTCCAGGTATTCCAGTTGCTTGTTCACACATCTTTGAGCAATACTGCTTGTATTGTCAAGTCCAGCTAAATGAAGCTTTATACAGGGAAGATTCATTAACCTTCTTTATTTTATTGGGTAAATGATTGACTGCATTAAGAGCCTAGAATGAAACTTTATGGCATCAAATACTTGAAGAAAGGAAAAGTGGAACAGCTGTTATAAACAGCCATACCAGATTTAGTGCAATGAAATAAAAATCTAGACAAAGGAGGGAGGAAATAAGGTCACTTTCTCCTTTAATACAATATATTTTATGTAGTAAATAATCTGTTTAACTGAATGTAGAATTAGGGAAATTATGATAGAAACTTTCTAGATAATTTCTAGCTTGTCTTTCTGAAGCAGTCAACAAAACCAAATAAAATGAGAAGAAAGCATAGTAATCAAACAACAAACCTTTTCCTAGAATGCTAAGATGTGGAAAAGGAATTAACTTGAAAATCAGTAGAATAATTATGACAGAACACATTTAAATTTAGTGTTATGCAGAAGTATAAAAAAATCCTATCATTATTATTATACTTACAGAAAATCAATATGAATGCTAATATTTAAAATATGTGCAAGAATATGGTACAATATTTTTTGTTCTTTTTACCTTCATCAGCTATGACTCAATACTAAAACACAAGTATGCTTAAAGTCAATAAATAATATCTTTTCAATTTTACTTTTTTTAACCAAATTAAATTCTCTGAAAGCACCAAATATTTAATTGCTACTTTTTTCTCATATGAAGTTATCATAATCAGAAAATTCTAATGAAATTGGTTTAGAAAGTACCTTCAGTGACCTCTGCATTTTTTTCTCTAATATTTTACCAATTAAATAACTCTGAGTAACTTCTGCAGCTTTTCTTAAAAAGTTCCAGGAATAAACATTCAGCAACCTAAGTGATTTATTTTAGTGCCACTAAAATCCTTCCCTTTACTTTGCTCTTCCTAATCTTTAATCTAAATCTCCCTCACCATTATATATGCCCAGTGCTTCTCTCTCTAACTTTGTTGGCTCTGAAGGAAAAATCTGCTCTCCCTGCCACAAGGATTTACAAGTTAGAGTTTACAAGTTTTAAGTTAGAGTTCTCCTTAAACAGATAGAATTAACCCAGCTCTTTCAGTCTTTCCTCATCATCTAGGTATTGAAATCTCAGATAATTTTTTTTTCTCTTGATTTTATCATTGCAGTTATCAGAAACATTAACATGCCCTGGATAAAACATGTTGGAATCAGAAACAGTGTTCTTGATCAAAAGGATATTTCCTTCACAAGATATTGGCTGAATCCAGGATCTAAGGATTTTGCTAAAGCCAGAGTCCTAGTTAGCAAATTTAACACATCTTGAACTGCTCTGTAGCACTGAAGCCAGCTGATACAGAAGGGTCTGTGATAGCAATATCAAACCTTTTTATGTGCAAACCAGTGGAGTCACATGCAAACTGAGTTTTGGAAATGGTCACTCTGTGTCAGCTACAGAAATAAGCACAGAGATGGTTCAGGAGAGGCATAAGTGGCAGTGTCCACAACTACGCCAGACTCTCTTTGACAATTCAGATGATCCTGTCCCTGTAAACAGGAATATTCCCTATCATTGTTTAATTTACAAGTGTAAGCTTAAACTATCCTTAAGAAATTATACTAATTTTCATAAAAATGTATGAAGTTGTACCCTTACTGTTATATATATGGCACATATATATAACTATGCATACATAGAAATATTTATACTGTTATATCTATAACTGTAACTGTAACTGTAACATAATATTACACCAAGTAAACAAGCCAGCAAGACCTTAATCTATGTGAAAGAGTGGTCCTAAAAAGACAGCTATGTTAATTACTACTTGAAATTCCTGAGAAATTGCAGACAACCTTTTGGCTTGTGTTTAATTAATTACCCAATTGCCAGTGAACAGGAATTTGCTTGTACTGAAAATTTCTCTTTCTTGGCTCATATAATTTTTTTGGTTTGCATTTGAATCATCTGCAGTTAGAAAGGACATGTTGATTAATGTGCTGTGACAGTGTGATAGCAAAAAAAAAGGGATGTATTTTTCTTGTATTTTCGGGGCTAGAGAGTAATTTGATTTTATATCTGGTAACATTTTTTTCCTAATTTATATTCATAAGATCTATTTTTCCTTTTGTTAAGATGAAGCATATACATCTACAGCTCCTGAAGTCCCTGATGTTTCAGAGCCCAAAACCTTTGCTTCCTGATCTAATCTTTAGCATTACCTGGTTTTCCCTAGATTATTGTTTCTCAAGTACCAAAAATTCTAAGTACTATGGGTATATGATTTACTAACTGTCTGTATGGGAAACAGAGCAAGAATATGTGAATATGTGGACACTTGAGAAGTTCCATCTCATCAATGAGACTTCTAATTGCCTTGGTAATCCCTCCTAGGTCTGTGTCTCTACATATGTTGCTTTTTTTTGAAAATTGATAGGACTTCATGAAATATCTATTGGGGTATCTCTGTCTCACAAGTAATGACACGTATTTATTCTTTTCTGGTCTTGTTTTCCAAATCCATCAACTGCAGTAGTAAAACAGAAGACTTATGCAGATCTTATTTTTTATGATGTCTATACTGTCACAGTGCAAGAAAGACATCAAAACAAGGCAAAAAGAAAAAAAACAGTGATACAGGGATCCTCCAGAGCTCAGACATGTTGTCCAATTACATAGGGCCAATGCATTTTCTGAATTAAATCTCCTATATGTCAAGAGTATGCTGTTTCTGTTATGTAGGAAAATATTCACCATACATCTTCCACACTTACTTTTACTTGACTCCAAGTCCTATACCTGAAGCAAAAAAAAACCCAATTTTTTTTCCCAGAAACACCGTACATTTAAATAGAAAATACTGAAATTGTTTTAATCAAAATTGTTTTCTCATGGGATTGCTTCTCTTGCTGGAGAATAATATTGTCAGAGTAAACACACGGGTTACTTTAAATCCTCCTTTTATGGTTTGTAATATGTGATCAACTACCTTTTAAAACTTCCACCAGAGAACCTATTCCTTGGCCTTTATAGTCTAATCTTTTTTTTGCAGACAAGATAGATATTTGGGGCATTGGTAAAATAGATAGAATAGAAATTACTAAACTAGACTTTTCTAAAAGAGGCAGGTGATGTTTTCCACAGCTTCTTTCACAGGCAATTTTTAATAAGTAACTTACAATGTCAGTGAGTCTGTTTCTACTCTGTTTTAATAACTATAGTCACCTGACACTTATCAATTGAATGTTATCTGGTTACTATAGGTCAGCTAATTATCCTGATCATTAACCTTTAAGAGTACAGAGGCTATGATAATCAATGCCACCCTTGGTGTGTGCCACATCATCTAATGAGTCTGTGTCAGAAAATGAACCCTTTCACCTCCCAATGGTGCAGTTTTTCATCATTAATTTTCTTAGTCATTTGGTTTCTTAAAAGAATGTGAGAAAAACTAACACCTGGCATGAATCAGCTTATCAAAAGAAATGCATAAAATAAAACTGATTGCTGAAGATGGGATAAAGAAAGCAATACTTCCAAAAAGCAGTGTGAATCATGGTAAAATTTGAAAGCGTCAGGAAGTTTTAATAGTTAGAAAAGTAGCAGAACGTAGTGATCAGTTAAATATAAGGAAAAATCTGCTAAATAGCTTATAGTCAAATGGAGCACACTATCAGAATGCTGAGTTGGGATTTAGGAAATGCAGTTAATTTACCCCAGGAAGTTTTTAACTACATTTTTTGTTTCAGTTCCATGTAAGTCATAAGATAATATTCTCCTTCACCTGAAGAATATGTCATATAAGAATATGCAAAGTGAGAAGGGGTAAGGTGTGCATACATAAGTAAATGGCTAGAATTAAGCATGTAGAATCAGGTCATTATCTATTCATCAAAGGAGTCATAGAGAAAGGCTTATCCAACACACTGCTCATTCTCTGTATTTCACAGTCAGATGAATCACTCTCTGGAAATACCTATTTCTTTCAAGCGTCTTTTGATTTTACTCAACTTTTAGTGTCAAAGCCTATTTTTAAAAGGGCTTAAGCCAGGAGTATGAATCCCAGCTACACATGAAATTATGACCACTGCCAGTTAACTGAAATCAGAGCAGGGGACATTTTTCAACACTTTTCATAGTGTTAGAGCCCTAAAATATTTTTTCGACATTGTAGACTGAAAATTCTCTTTTAATAGGCAGATAGACAGTATCAGAATTGTGATCCTGACATATATGTACATAAGGCCAGGTAGCGAATATTGCACCTCTCAGCGAAAGGTATGGGCTACGGTTCTGTCCTTCCTGCTCCCTGTCCAAAAGCCATATTACATCAGTGCTGATACGGAGTGCAAGACAGCACTGGGAGCTCCATCTGCCTTCTGAAGTCATGCTAGGATCATGAAACTACCCTCAAAAGTGTTGCATTGTATCTATGAAGAAACACTTCTTACCAGAAAATTCTCTTGCAGTGAAGACTGGAAGATCGAGACCCTGTTCCTCAAGGAATGAATGTAACAAAAAATTTTATTTGGAAACCAGTGAGGATAAAGGAGTTGCCATTAATCTGAATCTCAGCATGGTTTGCTTAGGAGGCAGGAATCATAGTGCATTGTTTACTGAGCACTTGTCTAAGTATCAGAGTCTGGAACTTTAAAAGAACTGTGATTGATTATAGTAGAAGCTCACATTGATCTCTGCCTGGACCCTTGATTCCTCTCAATCCCTATTGCTGTATCACAAAATTGCATATTCCAGTAAGTTTCCAACAACAGCTTTAATTTAAATAAAGAAACAGCAGTGGCAAGAGGGTATTGCTAAAACCAGTATACAGGAAACAAAAACAGAAGCATTTTCTTAATGTCTTCTGTTTGGTCTTATTCTGGGCACATGACTTACAGTCTTTAATCTTGATTCATGACTCCTGATTTGTCACTCTTAGTTTCTGATATATGAGCAGATGTAGGACCTTGAAACTGATCTGTCTTTTCATGATAGGAAGAAATATTTTTGAAATCTTGCTTAATAATTTTATTAATAATATATTTTAGAAATATCGCTATATGTGTAAAACACCTGAAAGCAGACAAAAATGCATCCATTTTGTTTAAAAATATAAATATAAAAACTTCTAATTACTATTTTGCAAAGCTATATTATTTACAACTGAAATGTTTATTGTGTGAAATTAGTTAAATTAGCAAAATGTTAATTACTAGAAATGTAAATCAGCAAAAGATGGCAAATAAATTAGAAAAGTGGATGGAAACCTAGGTATAGAGCTGTATTTAAAGATTGAATCATGCATTAACAAACTGAACAAACAAGAACAAGCTGTGAAATACATGGTTTTTACAGAAGAAGAAAGTCCCAGCAAACAAACAAAAAATATGGACTTGGGCCAAACTCCAAACACAGCCATTATGGGGTTTTATTTAAATATCTTTTAGGAGATTAACATAACAAAGGATAGTGTACAGCTTATGAAAAGATGTATAAAAAGTATCACCATAGAAACTTGTTTGAGAAAATCAGGATCTCTCTTCCAACTCTGGCATAAATTTGTGTAATTCTGCATTATGTGAATGCAGATCTTTCACAGAGAAACACTGAAATCTTCATTAGTATGGGAAAGAAAAGGAGATAAATTTAAAGCATAAAATGAAGCTTTGCAAGAAATAATGTAGACCATAAGATAGGTATCTATCTGTTATTTTAAACAAGACAAGCACTCCCACAATCTATTCAATGATGCAATCGTTAAGGGGGAAAAAGTGTTATTTTCATGATCACTGTAAAGCAAAATATTTTAAAGAATCCTCTTACAATTCTGAGGTGTGTAGTAAGGAAACAGAAGGGTGTTTAATTTCCAGTTCCAGTTATTAACCCATGTCTGTCAGAGCTGAAACATTTTGATGAATTCAGGGATGTATTTTTATCTGAGACTTCAACTAAAAAGACATTTAAATTTTTAGACACAAACCAGAATGTTAGTATCGGAGTTCTCTTTCGAAATATGCTTTGTTTTTTGTTCAGTAATGTTTAAATTACAGTTCCTTGGCTCCCTCCTTTCATGTGAAAGCTGAAATTATACACATTTCCCTAGAAGGCCTGTCAGAGGCTGTAAGGTTTGTATCCTGACTCTCTGCCTCTGGTAACTGTAACAAAAATGAGGTGAAACCAAGCATTAAAAATGTCCTAGAAACAAATGGTCACCTTCCTGCAGCTTATTGGCAAATTCAGGGGGAACATGACTTTTCCCAGGTAGCAAAATGGGGAATTGACAATATTCATAAAGCTGAAATACTCATTTTCCACATCTTCCTCAAGTTAGATTAGCTTGTTTCAAAGTGAATTTCCTTTCAGAAATTATTTTCTTCTGAAAATCTTTGTGTTTTTACTTTCTTACACCGATAGGGAAAATGATAAGAATAATACAAAAAAACCCCCACAAAACAAAACAAAACAAAACAAAACAAAGATAAACCCATTTTCTCTTCATTTATTCATTATTACACCACTTGATTAAATAACACCAGGAGCCGTAGTTTTTACTCAGACACATTTCACATTATTATCTCAAGTCTCTTGCATTTTCCTTATTGGTTAGGCATTCATGACACTGTGTTTCATTCTCTCAAAACTATTTCTTAAGCTTCAGCTGCTTCTTCTGCTTCAATCCAAATTATATTTATCATATCTACACAGCACTACAGCCTAATTCACAGTTTAGAAAGTGCATCTCTGTCTTATTCCTGACAAGGGCCATATTTTTTACTTCCTCATCAGCTTCTTGAACCAAAACAAACCAATATATACAGTTTTGCAGGAATAGGTGAGGTTTTCATGCTTATTTACCTGCTTGAAAGTCTAGGGATTTGCATTAATTACCCCCAGCTTTGATAAAACAGTCTTCTCCTGAATTTATGCATCCATAATGCTGTGCATCTCGGTGTTATGGTCTTTGAAGTTTCCATGCTTCCAAAGACTTTCATCTGTCACAAATGGAAATGAGCCTGCATTGATGGGGCCAGGTTGCAGTGGCATAACTCCATCAGTGGAAAATTTACTCCTTGATATTTGAAATATTAGCAACAATTATCTGTCATATAAATTTAATCACAATATTTTGTAAATAATAAACTACAGAGGAAGCCTGAATACCTAAAAATTACTTTAAAAGTGGAAAAGTAAGAGTCCTTGTATGATCTCTATGGTTTTCTGTTATGTCTGAACAAGAAATATAGATATTCAAATTTTTTTTTTGTCAGAATAAACAAAGTTTTTTTGCATGTGTTTTAAGTATTGTTACAGGTTATAACAAGGTGTCTGAAGGTATCATTCATTAATGATTAGTACAAGGTGTCTGAAGGTATCATTCATTAATGACTAGTGGATAAGACGGTAGTTCAAACATAATGAAGCTCATGAATAATGCAAAACAGGAATGTCAGAATTTAAAATATCCTGTAAAACTAGGATCCTGCTGGCCACCTCAATCTAGCTTGTGCTCAATGAGTTCTAAAGACACTCTTAAGAGACTCAGATGTGAAATCTTTGAATATGTTATGCATCATATTCATAAAATCATCAAAGTCTCAATTATGAGTATCTGAATCTCAGATATGAATCTCTGAATTGATATGAACCACAGATATGAATCTCCTATCTCTGAATTAGTACACTGAGCAACTATATGGCTCAAATCATTCTTGATATCAGACAGGGAAGGTGACTTTTATATGTTGTTAAAGAGAACTTTGTAGACCATTGTCATGTCTTGGTGCAGACGGTGAAAACAAATAGTGTGTCTATGAATAAACGTGGCATACAGAAGAAAAACACAAGCCATTTTTGTGCATGCCTCATAGATTCATTAGTCTTTAAAGAATCAGTAAGATGGTGCAAAAAATCCTTCCAAAAATCTTTCAGGAAAATTTCAAGTCAACTGCTCCTAAAAAATAAAATTCTAATGAGATGCTGAGGTTCTGCCCCAGGCAGCAGCTCAGCCCCATGCAACCACTAAGTCACTCCCCAGAGTGTGTGGGGGAGAAATTGGAAATTTAGAAGTGTGAAAATTCATGAGATGAGATGAGATAAAGAGACTTTAATAGGCAAAGAGAAAAGTGCACATGTAAGGCAAACCAAAACAAGGAATTCTTTCACCACTTCCAATGGGCAAGAAGCTGTTCATCCATCTCCAGGAAAACCAGGGTCCATCACATATAGCAGTGACTTAAGAACACAAATGCCATAACTTTAAACATCCCAGTCTTCCTCCTTATTCCTCACAGCTTTTATTGCTGAGCATGACACCATATAATGCAGGACATCTCTTTGGTCAGTGAGAGTCAGCTGTCCCACCTCTGTTCCCTCACAACCTCTCATGCACCCCTACCCTGCTTGCTTTCAGGACAGCAAGAGAAGTGCTTAACAAACCCCTCACATGAGATTCTGTACATGCATTTTATGGTTTGCTTTTCTGTTATTCGTGGGATTTGTGGAAGCAGGTAGAGAGGTCAGGCAGACAGGCGCCAAGATGGCGAAGAGAGGACTTTATTTACAAGAAGTTCTTTTTATACACACTAATAAACAATTGTCTATTGGCCAAAGACAATCCACCCCCAAAGACCTATTGGTTATGGCTCGTACACCTCTAACACTAAACACAGAGATTAAGAAAGTACAGTTTATCTATATTCTCCATGAGAGAGAAAGAAAAATCCTAAAACACTGCAACTGCATGCATTTCTACAAAGAAAACTAGCTCTGTCTCGGTAAAAACCAGTACAGGATCTAAGAAATATGGTCCTTCTGTGCCTCAACAAACAAATAATAAAGAAACAAAACTAAAACCAAGAAGATATGATATTAGTTTTCAGTATATTTCCAGTGCTGGAATCCTACCAGAATACCTGCAGAGACTCATGTGTAGTATATTCATCACAGGTAGAAGAAAAAGGATGAATAGTGGGGGATGAAATTTGTACATGACATACAATTTCACACAGATTTGTGACCACTGGCTTAAAGCTGGCTGCTGAAGTGAAGGAATATTTCATAATGCTGAATGACAGTACATTAAAGGAAATTCAGTGTTAACAGCTATGGATAGTATAAGAAAAAGGGATGAAGGATGACATGGAACAAGACACAGATTTAGTTTTTAATTTTTAGGAAAAAGGCCTGATAGGGAGGGGTATGAGAATTCTCTGCAAAAAAGAGTGGAAATTGAATACCAAATTACTATGTATCTGTTATAATTAAAGCAACAACAAAAATGGATGGCTGAAATTACCAAGCAATAAATTTAGAGCAAACAAAATTGGTTAACTTGTGTATGATGTATAATTACACTGTGGAACTCATGAATGCAGACAATAGAACTGTAAAAAGATTTTTGAAAGGACTCGGAAATGCAGAGAAAAGAACTCATTGTTATCTATTTAGAAACATAATAATGTATAATCTTTGTTTCAAGAGGTGTTTTACACATTGATTATTGTAGCTGGAAGATTGTATCTGTCAAAAACCCTGTAATTGCATCAGTCTTTGAGTATGTCTGTGATCTATAACTGTATTTGCTTTGGTTCTTAGTACCTTTTGCTTTAATTTCTCCAGATTACTAACAAAAAATTGCTCACTAAATGAAGTGAAGGTTTATGGGGAGACAGTAGAGTGGTTGTTATGTTTTTAGAGAAGGGAAGAATGGAACGTAAGTGGTGAAGCAGAACAATTCTTGTTGGCAGTACAAGACAGTTTCAATTTGACAACCCTTCTAGTGAAGGAGTTTTTACTAATATCTCGCCTAATCCTCCCCTATCACAATCTGAGACCTTTTCCTCTCATCCTATTACTTTTTACCTGAGAGAAGAAACCAACCCCCACTTTGGTACATCCTTCTTTCAAGTAATTGTAGAGAGTGCTAAGGTCTTCTTGATCCTCCTGTTCTCTAGGCCAAACAATCCCAGCCCCCTTAGCCACCCCTCATACGATTTGCACTCCAGACCCTTCATCAGTTTCATTGTCCTTGGAGGCACTCCCATTGTCTGAGTCGTCCTACCAGATTTCCATGATGTCATAGTTATGTCATAGTTTTCCTGCTGTGCATGGCAATGTCAGGATAGGAAAAATTATGAGAATCTCTATTCATCCTGACATAGTTCTGGAAGCCCCTCTTAGCTTTGTAAATTAGGAATTTCCCATCTAGTGAGTCATATTCAGATTTAGGGCATTGTGTATAAGAGAATTATTTCAGGTTTTTATTTATTTATTTAAGAAAATAAAGTTAGATCAAATTGTGTATTATCTTTAGAGGCCAGACCTACAACGAGACTGGGAAGAAAATAAGGAATGAAATAGAACTATCTGAGCAAGAGAAAGGGATAGGTACCAGTGGAACATAAACACAAGTGTAAGAGAAATTATTTTATAAGTCTAATCTTAGGGTAATCAAAATCCATTGTTAGTAAAAATGAATAGATATTTAACAGTTTGTCTGAAGCAGTAAGAAAGGAGAAAGATTTATTCAGACTAATAACTTTTTCTGTTTCCTTCCCTCTGTTACTTTTTCAAGAACTAAGGTAACACATTATTTTATGTATAGGATCATTATAACAAAATATGAGTCCACAGATTTACCAGTCTTTCAGAATGTTTTGGTAGCCTGCAGAAGTTCAAAAGCTTGTCAGTTGAACATACTGCCAGACATGGTGATTGTTATTGATGAGTGGTTCAACACTATTCAGAACAAAGAAGTATCACTGTGCTGCTTAAGGAGAAATTCAGATGATAAATCCAGTCCCAAAAGCTTCTGGATCCAGGGGAAAATTAAACTGAACTTTGGTTTACACTGGGCAAGTATAGATCACCCAAAATGTCACCACAGCACTAACCTAAGAATGGTATCCATGCCTGACCCTTAAACATGGACCTGAATTTGGGTCACAAAATCGATTTATTCCCTTCAGTCTCATTCAGCATGAAGTTTGAAATTTCAGTGGGTTGAAATTTTAATGCTATAACCAAATAAAATATTTTATTCTCTATATGAATGAAACCCAGATAATTGATACAATGGACATTGGCAGTGAGGAAATGTTGATACTTCGGGACTCCTCTTTGCACCACTGAGCAGAGCCTGGCTGCATCCTCTTGACACTCTCCCTTCAATACTTCTAGACATTGATGAGGTTCCCTCCCAGCCGTCTCTTCCTGAGGCTGAACAGGCCCAACTCCCTCAACCTTTCCTTGTAAGAGAGAGGCTCCAAGTTTTTCTTGTACACAGAAATGTTGATAGTATGGGTAAGGAAGCTGCAGATAAGTAAATATTTGTAAATGAAACTGTTTGGGTTTTTTTATTTGTTGAAGTTAATATTTTTTGTGTATTTCAGACCTTATGTAATGATTAAATCTTCTGAATAAATTGTTTCCTTCATAATGTCTTTTTTTTCCCCCCAAATGGCAGGCTAAGCATTGACCTATGGATTTTTTTCTAGCAATTTTAGATGGCTGAAGACTTGAATGTAGACTTTGGAGAAATGAATTGCATTGTTCCACTGATTTTCCTCTGCTTTATCAATTTTAATCAATGATAAGGTCTCTTACCACTTTTTAAATTTTTTCTTTTTTGATAAAGAACTTGAATCTGACTTTTTGCAATTCAAGGGTTCAAAAAGTACTAGATATTTTCTTTTCTGCTTAAAATAAAATCAGATCATTATTATTGATTATATATATTTAGGCACAACTATTTAATTAACTGGTTGGTACTCAGAATTTAACAAGGACTGTGTAGGTAAGGTGTTCAGAGAGCTAAAGCACACAGCAGCCCTCTATAAAAATAGAAAGTGATATTTGATTTTCTTCAGTTCAAGCTATTAATTTAGCTTATTAATGCAGTGAATGAGAGGTTTAAAGGGTGATGAATGAATTCTTCTTATCACTGATCATTAATTGTCTTTGAGATAGGACCTGAACTCTCAAAAACCAGAATTAATAGTCTGATTTAAAGAATCATTGAGATTTAAGGGCTACATAGGAAATGCAAAACATAACACAGAGCAGCACAGCAGAGAATCCTCAGCCTAAACAGGCAGACTTTTATTCACTGTGCTAAGATCTCAACACATGCTTAAATTCTATGGTGACTAGAGACCTCAATGAGTTACTACAAATGGAATATCAGAGGTGATATAAAATGAGAAAATGAAATCAAAATCAAAACCAGTTAATAAATTAAGAAAAACATCGTGTATTTATTTGTTGTTAGTAGTTTCCTTGGCACTGTATAGAATGAATGTGTTGTGTATATGCTGTTCTACATTGCTGATTTTCAAGGGCACTTCTGAATTCAGTCACGTCATTATACCTTGGAAAGCAAACTGAAAACATTTCCCATTCAACAAATTAATTCTCAAAACAAATTGTTTCCTCACCATTACAAGGAGTCTCAAAAAGCTTGTTATAAATATTCTGTAAGCTACAATGGCAGCAAATAAAAGCATCATATATTTAACTCATTCTATTCTGCCTATTGAGGATGCCAAACAATATACTGAGAGAGAAACAAACCTCTGATTTTACAATACCCTAACAAAGCAGACTCTCTTTTTGCATCTGAAGACACAGAATCAACATTTTTACTAATCTGTATGGGGCTTGGGTTTTTTAATTGGAAAGATTATTATTTATACCATTAAAAAATTAGTAGCACTTTTACAAGCAGAAAACACAAATTCAGCTCTTCCAAAATAATGAAGAAAAGGTTTTTTAGCTAGTCAAGCCACAGAAGTAGAGCCACATTCTAATCTGAACATGAATCTTTAACTCTGGACTAACTTCCATAAAATCTATTACACAAAATATATTGCTAGAAATTGGATAAAAATGGCATACCATAAACAGACTTAAACAGTATATCTTAATTGAGGTTAATGTTTAGCTTTGATGATGGGTGTAGAGTTAGAGATATCAACTCGCACATAAGGAACTAAAATTTTCTATTTACAGGTATTGCATAATTTAAAAGTGCATGACCGAAAAAATAGACAGAGGCTTTTTTAAATCACAAAATACATAAAAATAAACCTAATTTTACTAGTATAACCAGTATAACATTCATATGTTATTCTTTTCATTATAGTTGTGACCATTTTCCCTGGCAAAATTAAAATATAATAAAGAAGAAGCTAATATATCATCTTAACAGGTTTTGTTACTACATTCTAAGTTAAGATTATTTGTAGGGATTTTGTGTCCTCCACATTGGAATTAGAGAGATTGATTCTGTTCTCACAATCATAAATGACGATAGCATTTGGCCTCCCACCTCATCTGTCACATTGACACTTAAATAGTAGCTTTTTATACCAAGGAGACCTGGAATGAATTTTCCTACAGGCAGAGGTTGTAAAGTAAACAGCAAAGACAGATTTGTACAAAGAATGGAGGAATCTCATGATCAGGAAGGATGAACAACAGTCACTTGAACAAACGTTATTTTACATACGATAAATGCCAGTGTTATTATAGACCAGCAAGACAGAAGAAGGCAAGGGAGATAAAGAGAGGCACAGTAAGGCAAAACAGAACTGAGGAAGAGACAGTCTTAAAGTAACTATTTGAGTACCAAGATATAAAATATTTCATGGTATCAGGGCTATAAGTCAAGGGTCTCTCATTTGCCTTTACATGTAAGTTTCTTATTTTGAATTCTTCCTTTTATGGTTTATGAAAAAGTGTATTTTTATCAAAAAACTGTCAGCCACAAGAGTTATATAAGTAAAACTCTAGTTGAAGACTTGTACAAAGGCGCAGAGTTTGTTCGATAATGAAACCAGTTGCCTTTCAACCTTCCAACCTTTTTCTTTTCTTCTTTTGTTTTTTTTTTGTTTATTTTTAAATTGATGCCTTTTTGTTTGCCCTGCTGAAGTGAAAGAAAAGTTGTGTGAAAAATTATTACAAAATAAAACTGGTTCTCTCACTCTATCATTTTAGTTTTTCTCTCTCTGATAGATTTCACAAATAGATACAGGATGAAACAAGGCATTGCTTTTTTTTTGCTTTCACATTTGTCCTCATCATATCTATGCTTAATTTTGCTTATTATTTCTACTGATCTTGAACAGGTCACATGTTTTTTCTTGGCATAAAATGCTGTGCATAGGATGCTGCAAATCAAAGTCCTGTGAAGCAGTAGTGCTGTTGATTCCCTGCAGTGTTCAAGGTCAGCAACAGATGTGGCCTGAAGTTCTGCTCCTTGAATCTTGACCTTCACTGAGTGATTCTCTAACGACATGGGAGAAACATCATAATTAGATAAAATCCTTGCCTATCTTTATTAAAGGGCACCAGATTAAACTCTCTGCATGGTTGATGAGAAGTGAAGTGATTGTTTTCCCCACTTCAAATGCTTCAGCATGCCTTTTCATTAATGCTTTATCACTTGCGCATTGAATTCTGAGGCTTTTGAGAGTTTCTAAGAAAAAGAAAGAAAAAACCCACTCTCCTTACAAAACTGTAAATCTTTTGATGGAAATTCATTCAAAGATAATAATATTTTGCATATGTACACATTGTACAGCCATTTGAAAAAAGCTGGCAGTTTACCTGAGGAAAGTAATTAAAAATCAGTATTTTAAGTAAACCACAGTCACAAATTATTTCAAGCTTTCAACACAAAAGTCCATGTAATGTAATCAAAGCTAAAGTGAATTAAATGTTTTTGCTCTTTAAATTGTTCTATAAACCCGTTGAGTTACAGATGAGCTTTTGAAGAAGGGATGATAAAATATTTATTCTGTTGTAGCTGAAATGACAAACATCCTGCTGCTCATTTTATTTTAGTAAAATAGTTTATGAAAGCAATTTAACTCCAGAACACATTGCTTCAGGCACTCATCAGGCAGATCTTTTGCACAGCATGTTATCAGAAGAGCAAGAGGTGAGATGTTAAATAAAAAGCAGAAAAATGCCAATGACTTTATCAAATTGGAGAAGAGAGTGCAATTCTTTAGAGGGTGAAATTTGGTAAGAAGTCCTAGTCATAGTGGCCTCTCAATGGTGAAAATCAGTCACTATAAGTCACTTCCAATTTATGTACTTCCTCATTTGCACTCCCTGTATTCCTTTAAACTTGTTTTTTTGTGTCTGATTAATGCATGGGTGGGCCAAAACCAACATAATTCCTTTCGTAGCCTATTCATGATCAATCTGGTATTATATACAGCTAAATGTGCCCTTTTTGCCTTTACATCTTGCGACTGCTGGGAGATACCATAAATGCCCAAACCTTTAGTAGTCAAGATATTTCAGGTTTATCCATCTGTCCTTCGGGTTATTAAAAACAAGTATAAATTTTAAGTATCATTAAAAGATGGCTTTGGGGTGGTTGTAATAACCTGCATAAAGGAAAACAAACACTCCAACACTCACTTTTCATTGTTAATACTGCTATTTTTTTCCCCTGAGGTCTGTAGCAGACCAAATTCTGAGGGACTGCCTTGGGCCTGTTGCTTTACAGCTCTGTCCCACATGGAACTTAGATTGTTATGTGTCACAATTTCTAGCTCTCATGTCTATGTCTATGTCTATGTCTATGTCTATGTCTATGTCTATGTCTATGTCTATGTCTATGTCTATATGTCTATGTCTTTGTCTTATGTCTTTGCTTAAAAGCAAGCAGCCAACCTGAAGAAATCAGCAAAAGCCATTTCTGGCTCTTCAGAGGACAATGTTTGATTGGTGTGCATTCATTACTTCTTGTACTTTCTGGTCACAGCTGGAACTGGCATATTTTAATGGCTTGAATTTCTTCTGTCTCTTGTGCCAGGTTTTATCACTGTTTGAACAAATGCCTGTCAGCATACTCTGCCTTCCAGTCTTCACAGTTCTTTTAACTCACTTGCTTCATTACATTCTCTTGACTTTAACAGAGATGTTATATTTGCCTGCCACTTTCGCTACTACTCTTGCCAAAATTTGGCTTTCTTATTAACCACTGATCTATGTTACTTCTCACAGTCAACCTTGACCTGTATGCTCATTCATTATATCTCTGGTTGTCCTATTTAGCCACAGGCTTTTCCTTTGGCTTTAATACAAGACTACATAGTTTAGGAATATGACTCTGGAGACTGTCCATTCATTTCACTAAGGTCCATAAACACTTTGAGCTAACTTCAATCTCCTGAAACTCTACTAACAAAAAGGGCAGGTTCTTTAAGAGGAACAACACCAGAATCTCCAAGTGATTTAACTGGCAATTTCTGCAAAAACCTGATGCAGTAAATTCAAAGAAATTTGGCATTTATGAGCTCTGGGAAAAATTGTTCCTACTTTATGACACTCATTTTTGACACTATGATTCTTGTATTTAGCCATGAAGATTTTGTGAAGCCTGGGAAGGTATATCAGTTGCAAATTTGTAAAATGGGAAAACAAACAAACAAAAGCCAACTTCCAACTGAAAAAAGTTAAAATTCAACAGTATATACATTACAGAGTTTTAGACATCAGTAACAGAGTTCTAGGAACTATACCCACTCTAAAAGAGAATCAGGTAACAAAACCTAATATATATTCACTGTTCAAACTTCTGTCTATTTTTTTCTGGAGATTTTGTGTCTTTAATAATAATTAAAGAAAGAAAACTAACTGTCCAACCTTTTCTACAATAACCTCACAATTTCTTTACCAAGACTTCCCATACTAAAAATGCTCTGTTAAAAATACTTTACATACTAAAGAGGGAGAGGGTGAATGTAAAAATAGATTTTAACAAATGTGAGTTGCAGAAATCTTAATCATCACACATATTCACTGCTTTATATTCTACCACCATAGACAAATTTGTTCAAGTTCAAATTTGTATTAATTTACTCTGTGTGTCATACACAGATATATTAATGTCACTGATCAATGAGAAACCAGCTAAAGGTTGTGAAACATAATGCCTTTACTCTGCAATATTGAACCAAGTCTGCCTGGAGAAAAGAGATGGATTATTTCTACATCAAGCTTAAATAAAGAAATGTGTAGCTCCTTCAGGTTGGCTGCAGTTTTATCACCTTCACAATGTCACCACAAACAATGAAAGTACAGTAAGCATTCTTGACCTAGGATTTCATCTAGCTTGACAAATACGGTGTGTTAAGGGTAGTTTTGTGTCATAGAACACGATACAGACATTTTGTAATTGGTGGTTTGAAAAGAATTACATTGGTAAAATGGCAATAATCCTAAAATCCCTGTTTTCCAGGAGCACTAATATAAATTTGCTACAGCACTTTCTCTTTACAACTGCATTGATGTGGTAAGCTTATATTTAAATCTTTCAGTCAGACTGTAATTTATGATACTGGAAATTATTTGATTAGTCATTTAAGCTTTTAACCTTTTCATTATTTGATTCTTGAACTTTGTTGGTACCATTTCCCACCAAAGTAAATACAAAATATTGAGAAGATATTTCTATGTATGCATTAGCAATGAAAAACAAAGTATACCAGCAGAGAACATCAGAGAATCTGGTTAGTTAATTAAAAAGCTAAAATCAAACAAAAATGTAACCTAAAAATAAATTAAAAAATGAAAACAAAAGCAAAGCAGAAAAAAACCCCAACAACTTCATGAGTATTTCATAAGAAACAAAGAATTTTCTCTTTTTCCTTTGAAGTCCAATTCAAGTGTCACAGCATTGAGCAAATTTGTCTTTTAGAGGGAATCCTAATTAATTAGTTTAATCTTTTACCTGGTTAATATTAAAAAAAAATGCCATCGTATCTAGCTTCAAATCCAAATATTATCAAGATGTTGACCTTACTTTATTAGTTTCAGATTAGTTGAATATCAAAATTCTCAAGTGCATGAGAAATATTACCCATCTAGGTTATCTATAATAGTCCTTATAAAAATTACTTTTTTTTTAAACAAAAGTACTGTGTTTTCCCCTTCTTTGACTGAAGTGAAGTATTCAATAATGCCACTGAGGCATTACAGTTGTAAATTTCCGGCATTATGTAATTGTGATTCCTATATCCCAGTACATAATTGATGTTGTCTTTTGAAGCTTTGTAACATAAAAGTGCTTGGGGAATCTCTTTAACAGTAAACATTCTCTTCAGCATAAATTGACCTCAGTTTATATGAAATATTTGTAATCTTCTATCCTGTGTTTATTTTTTTGCACGATACTTCTTTTACATATTCCCAAAAAAGACTCAAAAAAACCCAGCAGGAAACTAGACACAGAAAACACATTGAAATACATTTTATCTTTTTCATTCTTATCTGAATATTTCTCAAAAAACCAAAAAAACAAACAAAAAGACAAACAAACAAAAACCCCAAAACAACAAAAAAATCAAAAAACAAACAAACAAAAAAAAAACAGGGCAAAATTCATGACGGACTTTAGGAATTCAAATTTCATAGACCTTTGAAAATTGCTTAATTGAATTAACACATACAAGAGCAATCTGCCAAAGATCTTATACACACATTTCTTTTTTCCTTCTCAGCAAAATTTCTTAGCTGTGGTAAAGATTGTGCTAAAGATAGTATCTTTATTTAGGCCAATTCTAAACCATGCAAGGCCATGGAGGTGAATAATTGACTGGTCAATAGGAAGAAAATAAAACCACTAGCAATTTCATGAAGTTTCTAAAATTACCTAAGTAAATTGGATAGCTATACAGGAAGTGATTGTCTGCTCATGAACACAAGGTTTAACATTTACTTGCATGAGTATCTCTTAAGGAACAAGGTAAATAGCTTTGCAGTGCAGTTCTCTATCCTCTGCTCTCTATAGATTACCTGTTCTTGTTGACCTACCAATATTGATGAGGTACTTTTCAGGCCCTGAAAGTAGGAGTGTTGTCCCACATCCAGGTGAATGAACTGTGTTAAGAGTAAATTCCAAAATCAGCCAATTTTTCGCCTATGATAATATACAGAACTGCCAATTTCTGTGTGTCTTTAAGATACCAGGGGGATTTTTAACTTTGATTCAGTGGACAAATTTGTAACATTAGTGTAGGTATCCATTTCCTCATTCATTTTGCTTGTCCATTAACTGCAGTTTTTTTAGGCCTTTTTTGAAATATTTTTTGTACACAGACTTGTTTGTTTAAAGCTGTGCATAAGGAATAAGACATCAGAATATAATTTAAATAATTACTTAAAGGAAATAAAGTTCATAAGTCTCAAAAAATTGAAACCGCACAAGACTGACATGGTATTTTAGAATGTTAATTCATAGATGTCACAATATCACTGAATGCTCCCCAGCAATTTTCTACTTTGGTTCAGACTGTGAATTTTATATGATAATAATCTGGAAAAGTTTAACAGCAGGAAGACATTTTTCTGTCTTAGACAATCAAAAATGTACATTGTGATTCACAATCCACTGCTCAGAGATGTGCTGAATCCATATAAAAATCTCCCCGGCACACTGACAGAAACAGACCCCCAACCCCACATTGCTCTCTGTAAAGTGCTCAACTATGATGCGAAGCTATTACAAGTAGTATGAAAAATTTGAAGCTCAGAAGTCATCTACTAAATTTAATCTCTGACTGCAACTAAGTGAGTACCATTATTGTTCTATAGCTATAATTTGACATGTCAGCAAATGTTCTCTTAAATTCACGTGGGTTAGAATTGCGCACAGATTTCATAAAAAGAAAGGTTTCATGTGCTATGCATTGAATTCTTCCAAAATATTCCAGCCAAATAGCCAGAGAGGAACATAGAAAAAAAAAAACAGGTTTATTGTTGTTGCTCTATCTTCTTTGCTGTTTCTGTTGTTATTTATCTGTTACTTTGTTAACGTTGGTAAAGCAGTAGAAGCGATACACTCAATTTATAACTGATCAGCCACACTTTACAAATACCACAAGACTGGATGTTTAAATGCATTCTTTTTGTTAGATTGATTTCCCAAAAGACTGTGCACAAGCTTGAATGTAATACCCTCTGTCCATGTATATATACTGTTTAGAGAGAAATTTTCCATCCTACCCAGTTATCATTAGATATTGAACACACAGAAAAGTGTGATATATTGATCAATAGTTATGACAAAAGTTCACATACAAAATGTTATAGATGTAGTAGACTGTCTGCCAAACAACCATTTGTATAACTGATTAATCAGCTTTTCCCTTTTTTATTCCTTTTTTTTGTTGTTTTGTTTTCTAACAAGCAATACTAAGCCTGCAGAAAAGCAAAAGACAGATGTTTGAGCTTGCACTCTAAAAAATCTAATGGTCCAGGTTAATAACTTGGTCTATGTTTGTGAGAGAAAATTGAAGCCGTTCTTTCACTTGGTTTTGATACAGACTGCAAAGGGGAAGGTATTATAAACAATGAACAATCCAGTCCCCCAATGCACTGCAATTTCAACTCAGAATTTCAACGTGCCCTTAAATAAAGCCCACTATTCACTGGTTGTAGAAAACTGTAATGATGCTGGTAAGAAGACATCAAAGACAGTTAAGCCTGCTTTGGTAATAATGAAAGGGAAGTATTGATACAACTTTTCAAAAGCCACATTCTTCAACAGAGCTGGCTATGAACTGACAGCAGCTGGAATTTAATCTGTTTCTTCTTTAGTGAAACAATACTTACAGGATGGGAAGTGTCAAGTGGAAGGGGAGTGCTCTCATTTTTCTGAGAACTGCAAAGTTGGCTTTGGCAATTCCTGAAATCCCTGTTCCCCTTTTGTGCAGCGTCAATCATTTTATCTTATTGGAGGTGATACTGTTTCCCAGACACTGGGAGTTTGAACCCTTCTGCCTCCTAAAAACGGATCTACCCTTATAATTTGTCATTCTTTTAATTGACTCCTCACTAAGTGACTCTGTCAAGTTGAATATAGAGGCCAAACCTCATAGTAAGTAAAACGTGTGCATGCTTGTGTGTGTGTGTGTGTGTGTGTGTGTGTGTGTGTGTGTGTGTGTGTGCACATGCATATTCATTCATTCATAAGTTCATTCAACCTATCAGGCAAACATGGAAACAAAAAGCCATTATGAAAAAGTCTCTGCAAAACACATTATATAATTGCTGTAGCTCTGACTTGGAACAATTATAAGCTTTTCTTACATTCAGGCTATTTTGCCTTTGAAATTGCAAGTTGAGCTCAAACTTATACAGCATGGTTTAAACCCCTTTTCACTTGAACCTAAATCAAACTGTGGCCATGGAAAACAATTCCTTCCCTCCTTAATGAATCTAGATGCATCTCTCTTGGTGTTTGACATGGATGTTTATTCTGCACTGGTTTGAAATATGTTAAGATATAGTTGGCACACAGTTACTTTTTTTCCCATTAGTGTTAATGAGAGCATTTTGTGTAAATCTCACACATACACATGAAATATTTTTCTGAGTGTGCCTTCTGCAGAAAAGGAAATAAACCCTAACTGTTTCACAGACTTTTAACCTACCCAAAGGGAATTTTAGTTTTACAAAGTCCTTTTCCATGTTAAAGGCAAAAAACCTAGAAATTCAGTTGAATAGTCCAATAAAAAAATTGTTACATTGTTTTGTTTAGATTTATAGCTTCAGAGGAAAGTGTTCTACCCTTGAGCTCTAGACACCTTTTCATGCAGTTTAAAAAGCAAAATTCTGTTTGTTCTTTGTTTATTGCTTTTATAAGACAACAACCCTAAAGAAAAAGTAATAAAATGACTGCGTACAAAGTTTTCCAAATTATTCCCTTAATAACAGTCACTCACCTATGTTTAGCATGAGTTGTGTTCTATAACTGGCTAATTTCACAGAATCACTGAATGAGTCAGGTTGGAAGGGACCACAGTGGGTCATCTGGTCCTACTTCCCTGATCAAACAGGGTCATCCTAGAGTAAATTGCACAGGATTGCATCCAGATGGTTCCTAAGTCCAGTGAAGGAGACTCCACAGCCTCTCTGGGCAATCTGTTCCAGTGCAGTTACACAGACACAGTAAAGAAGTTCCTCCTCATATTCAGGTGGAACTGCCTGTGCATCAGTTTCTGCCCATTTCTCTATACTTGAATCACTAATTAAATATTTATGTTAATTGGAAGTAATTTAAATAATGTCATGGTTGTTGCAGCTCCATCAAATAAGCTTGAACAAAGCAAAAGAAAAGTAACATGAAAGGGAACTGAATTACTCTGAATTCTTCACCTACCACCACTGTAAAAAGTCAGAAAAGTGCTGCCCAGAATGGCCTTGCAGCTGTTGCTGCTGCTGGAGAGAGCTTCAGCCTCACTTGCCAAAAGGGGCAATCTCTGTATGCAAACCTGAGTTAGTTCAGGCACTGCAGCCCTCACTTTTGATCACAACCCCCACCATGTAGCTGCTGTACTCATCTATAAGGGTTTGCTTTTTCAAGAGAGAAACTGTTTTTCTGCATGTTTAATAAATTCTGCAGGAAAAAAAATCTCATTTTCACAAGGCCTTACCTCTGACTCTGAGAAATCCTTTTGCTTCCTACATCCTTTTCCAGACAATGTGTTTCAAATCTAAGGACATCCCCTACTTCTCTGTTTTCAGCTCCCCATTAAACTCTCTGCTTGTGTACTGTAACCATTTCAATGCATTCCTAAACATAAACCATTATAAAATACTTTAAACTCATCTCTATAAAATCATATATTATTCCAAGTGTTCAAGAGCAGGTTGGATGTAGATCTCAGCAACCTTTTCTAGTGAAAGATGTCCTTGCCAGAAGGAGGGAACTTGGAACTACACAGTATCAAAGGTCCCTTCCAATCCAGGTCATTCTATGAAAATTGAAAAAGAAGGCAAGAAAAATTAATCTGATACCCAACTGCATGGCTTATTCTTCAGCAGATAAGTAGCTCCAGCTTGTTATTAAAACTCTTTTATTTTTTTTTTTCTGTTTGCTAGATAATCATAGCAGGAATAGTTGAATATGACATCTTGATAGAAGATATGCTGAGAAGAATTTCTTAATCTGGATAGAGTTAAAGCTGTGATTGAAATCAATTCACTAGTGAAGTGATCTCACCACCAGCTGACTTCCCTGTTCGCTACCACTGTTATCCATCTGGGTACTACCCCCTCTGTAATCCTGACCTGTAAATTCTCAGTTGGCTTACAAATAGTCTTCTGTCCTCTGAAAAAGAAACCAGCTTACTCATGTTAGGCACCTCTTATTATTTGTTAATGCTATTTCATTAACAATCAGTGAAAACCATAAAAAATCAGATTTGCATGGTGAGGTTTCTAGAATGAGGAAGACATTGTTTAAACAAGAGGATTTATCATGTTAGATAATTCTATCAACCTTACACAATGAAGAGTTATTTATTTTATGTGTATTGTCATAAAGAAGGCCACATAAGGACCAGATCAATAGAATGACACTTTGCTGAAAAGCACCCTGGATTGGAAAATGGAATATTTTCTGTGTTTTTAGGTATCTACATATACTCTGTGGAAATCAAAATCATTTGTTATGTTGTCTTAGTGCCTTTTGTTCTTATTTCTATTTTTTCAATATTAGCACTAACAAAAATTAGCTATACAAGGGGAAAGAGGGGAAAAAGCTTATTGAATTTTAAACACTCAAAAGATTAATTTATATTTATGCAAACATTTTGATTTCTTTTCTATCACTCTCCAGAAAATTACTAGTAAAACAATCACAGTTAGAAATTTCAATTCTTTACCAAGTGGAATTCAAAACAGGATTTCATGCCAAAGAATCAGGCAGTCACAGATTCATCAAAGTTGGAAGAGACCTT
>VZTX01018487.1:0-83747 GCA_013400915.1 Pardalotus punctatus
GCCCGGCCCGGCACGGCACGGCAGGGCTCGGTACGGCACGGCGCGGTTCGGCTCAAGCCCAGCGCAGCAGGTGCGCGGTCCTGGCGGCGGAGAGAACACCCCCAGCCCTGTCCCCCATCCCCAAAGACCAAAGCCGGGACGCGAGTGCTCCCGACTTCCCTTGCCTGGGAAAAAACCTCCATAATAAACAGGTTGTAGTTGAGCGACGTGACTTGTGGGTTTTCACCGGCCACAAAGGTACCGGCCGGGAGCCCCCCGGCTGAGTCCGGCCAGCAGACACCCCTGGGGCATGAGCCGGGGCTGGCGGTCCCGGGCCAGGCACTACAGAGGGGCTCGGGCATCTCCCACCCCCCTCGGGACCGCTCAGTGTGTCCCCGCCCGGCTCCCGCTCGCTGCCCGGCTCCAGCGCCCGCATCCCCCGGCTCCCGGCGCTATTCCGCTCCGTTGCCATGGAAACTCCCATCTCAAAAACCCCTCCGGCTGCGAAGGGATGCTCAGGGAGCCGTGAAGCCACGGCGAGGATACTGAAGGAGCCACGATGCCACGGCGAGGCAGGCGAGCCCCACGGTGGGGTGCAGACCCCCTGCGCCCGGGCCATCCCTTCGGTGCCCCGCGGCCGGACCCTGCCCCGCAGCGGGGCTGTGCTGGGCGCAGGGCAGGGAGTGTACAGGGGTGGTGACAGCGGGGATAGGGCCCTCGGCGGGGGCGGTGCGCCCCTGCACCGCCAGGCCGCCGGCTGGGGCCGGGTGTTTGTAAACAGGACATCTGCCGCTCCGCAAGCGCAGCCTTGCATTATTCATCAGCCGGCAGCCTGGCTCTGCTCCGCCGCCATTGTCACTGAATTCCTTTCTCTGCCGGCAGCTGGTGCAGCTGCCAAGCGCCCGCCTGGCCCCCGGCGCAAAGGCAGCTTTGGGAAGGGAACCCAGGGCTCCGCGATGGGACAAAGTGACCCTGCCGGCGAGTACGTGGGGCCGGAGGGGACGGGGATGCTCGACAGCGGGCTGCTCCATCACTGTGCACCCTGCTGGGTTAGAAGGCCCAGGCATCCCTGTCACTCCTCGCCCAGCTGCTGTCACAACAATGTGTGGCTTTGTGGCCGGCGGGTCCCTGCGCAGGGGCAGGTGGCAGTGGTGCCACCGGGGCGCCGCAGCCTCACACGGCCCCGGGGAGGGGCGGCTCAGCCCTGCGTGTCCCACCATGGAGCCAGAGTGTCCCAGCCCAGGCCCGCAGCCACCAGGGCAGGGCAGGGGCTGGGGATTTGTGGAGCTATTGATTTCTGGAAGAGCAGCTGCCTGCGCCGGCACAGCCCCACGGCACTCGTGTGGGTCCCTGGGTGGTACCCGGTGTGTCTGCAGCCCTAAGCACCCCATGGCAGCAGGCAGGTGCCAGCGCAGCACCAGCAGCATCGCTGTGCCCGCAGCAGCTCCTGTCTCACGCACTGAGGGACATCCTGAAAAGGCCCTGCTGTCTAAATCCTCCACATTCATAGGAAATCTCAGCTGGTGTCCCAGCCCCGGGGGCTGAGGGGCGCAAGAGAAGGAGGAAGAAGGCTGCGTCCACCCTACAGTGTGTTTGGGGTGGCCACAGGAGAAAGCCTGGGCTCTGCCATGCTGCAGAACCAGCACCCAGACGGGCTCTTGACAGCCAAGGGCTTTTCACACATAGAGGCTGGGGGGAATTAAAACAAATCACCTAAAGGTGTGAATCCCTGCCTGCAAATGCGCTAAATCCCAAGCGGATATGCCAGTTCAGGAGCAAAGTGGCTTTAGCTGGTCGTGTCTTAAGCTTCCCCGATTTAGGCTCGGCATGCTCCTGTGCTGAGGGTGGGGATGTCCTGGCACCTCGGGGACAGGTGACTCGGGTTCCACAGGCTGAGCAAGTGGGGATGGCCGAGCTTCTGTGGGGACAGCATTCCCAGTGCCAGGCAGGGGTCAGCCTGCTGCCAGGGGGACACAGGATGCGGGCAGGGGTGTTGTGGCACGTGAGGGACACCCCCGGCCTCGCTGTGCCTCTCCCCAGAGAGCACATTAATACCCAAGCTGGGGAGTAACTTCCACCAACGGATGCATTTTCCATCAGAAATTTGTGGGTGCCATTGCTGCCCAAGGGCTGAGCTGGAGTTTCCCTGGCAGCGGGTGACAAAGCCGCCTTTCAGCGGCCGGGGAGGTTTCTGGCATGGGCCATGCCCCCTGCAGCAGTGCCTGGGGGTGTCCTGACCAAGAGGACCGTGTCCCCAGCCCTCGTGGCCGTGGTGGGAGGTGACCCATTTTACCCCAATGGTACCTCAGGATTTCCTGCGCTGCTGAGGGCAGCTGGCTCCCCGGCCCAGCACACATCGCCCTGGGGGGCACTGGCGCTGGATCTGCGCTGGTCTGGCCGTGCCCTCAACTAGCCACCTCGGGGGCATGAGGGGGCTCTCCTCTGCAGAGCACCTTCCGTGATAAAGTGGGGGCTTTTAACCCATCTGCTTCCCTCAGGGATTCTGCATGGAGCAGAGCAGAGCCACATCCCTGCAGCATCCCCTTTTCCAGCTGGAGCTGAGTCTGAAGCAAGCCCACATCCTAAAGCTGGTGCCTGTAGCCCTTCCCTGGGCAGCAGCAAGTGCCCCAGGACCCAGCAGGGGCTGCAATGCCCGGGGGGTATTTTGCCGAGCTTGCCAGGCTGGGCCTGTCCCTAGAGCAGGGATTGCCTCCACCGGGAGCCTGCAAAAGGTGCAAGGCTGGGACCCCTGCCTAGGGCAGGTCAACCAGAGAGCTTTGCTCAGAGATTAAGGGAAAGTGAGGAATAAATAAGGAATAACTCCCTCCAGGCTGCCTCTCCTTTGGCTCACCTCTCTCCCCCTCCCCTCAGCTCTTTCTTCTTCATTCAGATACAAATACCACAAAAACTCATGGACCCAGACAGAGCTGCTCCTGTGGGGAGCTGGGGCTGGAAAGCCTTCCTCTGCTCTCATGTTTTCTGGCACCTAGGATCCCTTGGATTTGTTGCAGGGCAAGAAGAGGCTGGGGGGGGAAAAAAAATTCAAAAGGTTATGGGAATAACCCCTGCTGCTGAGTTGGTGTGCCCAGAGATCAGTGATCCATACGTGGCCCATAGACCATGTGCACCCACATGCCCAGGGCCCTCTGTCCCCCATGACAGGGTCACCACAGGGTGACACACTGCAGCTTTCTCTTTTTTCACCCCTGAAGCTCCTGCAGCCCCAGACACAGCCCACAGCCAGGAGCTGGTGGTTACAAATGGCTGCTGCCTGTGACAAGCAACAGCCACTGTCCATGGGCCACTCCAGCTATACCCAGTTTTGCCTCAGGTCCTTGCATTAGGCAGGAGTTTCACGGAAAAAGTGGTTGGGCTTCCCTTCAGGGACTGGCAGCAGCTCCCTGTGATGGGATGCAACAGAAAGAGCCTTTCACAAAACCTGGCAAAATACTTTATTCCTTATTTCATTTATTCTCCACAGCCCTCCTGGATGTGCAGTGCCTGCCAGCCTGGATCGGGCTGTCCTACATCCCGAGCTGGGGCTGCACGGGAGGGCAAGAAGGGCAGCACCCTGCCTGGAACAGGGGAAAACTGTCTCCCACCACAAGGAGCCTGGGGCTGGCCGGGGTGGGCAGGCAGCCACACAGAGAGGGGACAGCCGGGTACCCAGCCTTGCTGCCAAAGGGCGGCTGCAGGATCAGCGCACGGCTCTGCAAGGGGCGCGCAGGGGCTTAGGAAGGATTAGCAAGAGACGGGAAGATGGAGGAGCAGAGGACGAGCGTGCCGAGGGCTGGCAGGAGCTGGGTCTCGTCAGGCAGCACATGCCACTGACCAGGGCTCGGCACGTCAGCGCCCGGCCCCGGCGCCCGTCATCTGCAGCTCCAACCACCCACTTGTCGCTCCTCTCCTTTAAAAGGCATCCGAGGCCCTGCCGTTATCAGGCGGAGCTGATAGGACTGTCACGCCTGCAATAAACAGGTTTACAGATATCCCACTTGTCCTTGCCATCTGGAATGGATGTCCCCATTGTCCCTGTGACCCCTTCCCGAGGGGCTGTAGCTGCCAGCCCATCCAGGGCCGGTGAGAATCCCAGCAGGCTGCAGGCAGATGCCAAGGACCCAGACACTTGGTGTGAACCTCCATGAAGCAGGTGTGATTCCTCCATGCAGGGGGATCACAGTGCCTGGAAAGCAGTGCTCTAGCCAAAAAAAGGCAGGAAACCAGCTGGAGAGACCTGAGCACAGCACTCAAAGCCACGGCAGTGCTGTGGTGCGACTGCAGTGGGGAGGCTGCACAGAATGGCTGGGGTGGGGGTAGCTAGCACCGGTGGCTCTTCCCCAGCTTTTCCAGGGAAAGAAAGGGTGTCCCAGGGAACAGGCTGTGCTTAAACAGACTTCAGTGGCAAAGTTCAGCTCAGGGCAGTTTGTCATTAAGCCCTCCCAGTCCCATGGCCCTCCCCGGACATGCTGTGGCCAGAGGTCAGGCTGGCCGTGGTGCAACCTGGCTCTGGGGGCTGGCACAGCAGCAGGAAAAGTGTGCACAGCGAGTGCCCAGCTTTCATGTGTCTGTGCCCCACGTGCACACCACCTCCAGGACATCATCCTCAGTGAGCCCGTGGGGTGGGGAAGGGGCTGGACACACATAATCCAGCACCTCACAAGTGCTGTAATGTCCCCACAGCACCATCTTCGCCTTCAGCATCACCCACTCACGAGGATGCATTTGGCCCCAATTCCCACCAGACATTTTGGGCATCTTCCTGGACTGCAGGGAAACCACGCACCCAGCTTGGCTCCTCATCCACACGTTCCACATGCTCCCCTCCTGCGTGTCCTGCCTGGGGGCAGCCAAGGCGCAGGCAGGGGGAACAAACTCGCTCCTGCTCAGATGGAAAATCTCTGAACGAGCGTGACTTGGCGGAAACCCTCCGGCCAGGACCTGTAAATCTGCTCCCTGTGATGCTGCCAGCAGCCCACGGAGCACTGGATCCAGGTGGAGAGTCCCCTTGCAGGAGGGAAGGGAGGAAGCTGTCTGCAGAAAGATGCTGAATTTATGTTACTCATTCTCGTTCCAGGAATGTGGTGAATGAACTCGCAAAGCCCAGGGCAGTAATCGAGTGTGCTTCAACCCTGACCCGGCCTGACTTTCTTCCAGCCTGAAGAAGAGGTGGAGATGAGCCCCAGCCCCACAACCCATCTGAATTTACTGTGTGTCTTTTCTTGAGGCAGCTTTCCTCCTCCTGCATGGGTGAAACCTGACCATCAGAGACTGAGTCTTCCACCAGGTCTCAAAGCTGGTCAAGCAGGGCAAAACCCTCCTGTCAGTCCCCAGAAAGGGAAGCGAGGGCAGCAGGGACAGGCAAAAAAGGGCCACCGCAGGGTCAGGGCAATAAACACCACCCACACTCAAGGCACGTTCATATTCTGAAGATGGGGATCAAGGCAGATCCAAAGAATGCTGGCTCTTGCAGGCTCACCTTGAAAGGCACTGACTAAAAAGTACATTTAAAGGAAAAACCCCAAACCAACCCTCTCTCTCTCACCAGCTAGAGAGAGCTGTCATGCCTCGACTTGCCTTTCTGCAGTGATTGTTCCTTTCTCCCTCTAATGCTGCTGCCAAAGCTTATTTGGGTTAATGGTGTTCTTAAGTCTGTGCCCTCTTGATGGATTAAGAAAAATAGAAAAGATTCAAGGTCCAGTTTCTGCAACCAAGTCAAATTCCTTCCTTCTCCTCACAGTCAAAATCTGCCAAATTTTATTCGTGCTCATTCCAGAAATCCCCCAGGCTGGCACACCTGCCATGCCACTCCTCATCCCATGCCCGCCCTGTGAACAGGTAGGCACCCCCTCCTCCCGTGGCAGTGGGAAGCAGCTCCACCATGACGCAATCCCACCATCCCAAAGAGCCTTTCCAGCTTCCCAAGGTCTGGCTTGTATAACACTTGCACAGAGAGCCAGAGCCCGCAGCAGAGCTGGCACCGGCTTCAAATTTCCATTTCAAAAGAAAATTTCAGCGTGTATTTTGCTTTACAACTCTCCAGTAGTGTCCCGGTTACAGCCCTCCTCCCACAGCAGGAATGCCAGGTTCAGAATTGTTAGTGTTGGTCACGCTTTCCTTTTTTTCACACTGTTTCAACAGTGCTGTTACAGTCACGGCACTGCCTTCATGTTACAGCAGTAGAAGCAGAGATCACAGAGAGCTGCTACTGACAAGCCAGTAAAATGCAAAATGCAATGTAAAAAAAAGCCCCAAAAATATCAAAGTTAACTAAAACTAAAAAAATTTAAATCTGTAACAAAAGCATTTTAGCACAAAGCATTGTAGGAATGTTTGGATTTCTGTTTTGTTTTTAACATACTTTCCTGAGCAGCTTCTTGCCTCTTTTTAAGCCTGTAAAATTGTAAGCATGGCACTGAGTCTGGAGGTCAGCATGCTCCATCCACGTGAGCACAGCCTTCTCCCAGGGATCGCAGCTGAGCCTGACATGTCTGCTCCCACGTCTGCAAGGCAGAAAGGCAAGAGAAGGATTGGGATGCCAGGGACACACAGCTAAAGGAAAATACCCAAATGGATGTGGCAAAACTCACTATGTCCTGATAGACCTGGCCTGCTCCGGGTGGGCAAGCACTTCCCAGCTCCAGGCTCTACTCTCCCCCTACGATCTCAGGGACTCTTTAGGAGGTGGGAAGCAGGGGGAGGAACGGACACAGAAAATGGGACATTGCCCCAGCTGCATGAACATTGTTTTAGTCTGACACAGCTCTAGAGCAGGAGGGTGAATAACCAAAGGCAATTCCTGCAGCAACCGCATAGGAATGTGAAAACAGAGAAGGTCTGCACAGGAGAGGCTTAGTGACAGCAACGGCTTAAGAGAGTGACCCCTCAGGCTTGGATAGGTCAGTGGTGGGACCTACCACTCCCTGCACTTCCCAAGAGCCAGCATTTTCCTTCAGTTGTTAAAGGGATCTTCCAGCCCCTCCTCCCAAGCTGGTACAAACATAAGCCAGAGAAACACATGGCAGTGGAGTCTGTTACTGCATGCCAAAAAACAGCATCTCTATTGAAGGACACGCAAGGGTCCTTCAAAGTTAGGGCAGCACAGGACATGCTCTCTCTCCTTGCCTGGACCCGTTCCCAGAGCAACCTCTGGAGCTGCTCCAAGAAAGCTTTTAAGTTGTTAGAAACCGCAGGGCTGGCACCCCCAAGTGGTTCCTGAGCTCCCGGTGCAGCCAGAGCAGCCTCCCGGCAGGCTCATCAATAGTTCATCCACCGGGAACTGCAGCACAGCAGCAGCTCCGGACTCGGGGATGCCCGAGCTCCCGCGGCCCCAGGCACAGCAGGGCCCTCTGCTACCGCACAGGGGCTGCAGCCAACTCACACATGGAGTTTTTCAAAGTGCTGTGTTCAGATTTCCTTTTGCTATAGGAAGGAATCATATGAGAGCTTTCCCTGATGGAGAAAAGGTTACAAAACCCTCCTGCAGCTGGTGTTTTGTATGTACAGGAGGTTAATCCTAAAGATTGATGCTGACAAAGTAAAACTGCCAATGGTCACTGGTGCTGTCCTGCAGTGCTGCCCGCAGCCTGAGGGCTTTTGTGCCCTTCCTGAGCAGCACATCCTTCAGGAATAGCTGTCCTCTCCCATTTTTAAGTTATGGACAGGAAACCCTGACCTGCAGCACAGGATACACTTAGATCTGCCAGGGTGCACAGCCTCTCACAGCCACGGAGTAAATCTAACCATTCCCGAGCAACGAACGAGACCAAACACAGAGCCCATGTTGCTCATCCCAGAGGATGGAGCAATGCAGAACTCGGAACTGCTCACATGTTGGGCTGCTGACCCCCAGGGATGTCCCTCTGCCACACACCAGAGGCATGCCCGGAGCAGCAGGACCAGGAGCTGCTGCAGACAAAAGGCTCATTCAGAGGCCTGGCCCTGCATCTGCTGCTGCATTTCAGAGGAGGAGGGAGGGAGATGCCTCTGACACACTGGAAATGTTTAAACTGCACAGGAGGGGAATCAAACTATGAGTGACTCTGCCTCTTGCCCTGTACAACAGCAGTGTTGGCACAGGAATACTGGAGAGCAGAACATGGCCCCAGGATGGGAAGGAAGGCACAGAGCTGTGTGCCCCAGGCACATGGAATGAGAGCAAGGGCGGCTGTTTCAGAAGAGACAAAAAGCAGATGTTTCACAAAAGCTCACTTTCCAGGTTTATTAAGTAAAGTTAACTGAATTGTTTTCATTTTGTGGGGATTCCTTTCCGTCTAACCCAGAGGGTTAGCAGAGTTGCACAGAATCACGGTTGGACTGTGATAACCCAAATACAACTTTGGCTCATCTCACCGCTGACACATATGGAATGACTTGGGGGTTATTACATGCTGTGTCTGCTTGAGGCAGGTACATGTACAGATCAGCACAAGTTGCAAATGATAGTTTACATCCTTTCAAAACCGAGCAGGGCATCCAGCAAATGCACTGCCATGAGAAGACATATGAAAAAGAAATGATACAGACTTGCAAATACGTAAGAAGTTCAAGAGATGCAAGAAACCTCAAACACAAGAAATGTCAAGGGGGGAAAAAAACACTTAAATTCAGACACAATGTGTTCAAATAAAAACCCAGCTGTAATTTAAAGTCCCTTCAAAATGGGAAACATACAGTAATGCAATTAAAGAGCAACCAGGTCTCATCCTGGGAAACGTGTCCAAAAGCACTGATGCACAAACAGGTTCAGAGTTCTAAGCAAAATGTCCCTGGGCATTGGTGTACTTGACTCTTGGAGCCAGAGCAAAGCAATTCATTACACTTGCTGGGCCTACTGCTGGCTCTTGGTGGCCTAACAGCACATAGGATCCCAGATGTCACAGAGAAGGCAGCACGCAAACTGCTGGTTATGGGGAGAAATGTCACGGGCCACATCTCCCAGAGAGCAACTAGAGTAAGGACACCTAATTCTGGCAGCCTGGCTCCACTGCACACAACATTAGTGTAATGTTCTGCAAGGTTCTTCAGTTCTTAGCTCACTCCTTTCTCAGCCTGAGTTGGTCTGTCTTGTGCATGAGCACAACTGGCTGTGCAAAATGATCCAAAAAACAGAAGGGACAGGACCAAAGAAAACTGGCTGAACCTGGGGCTGGCTTTCAGCTCCTATTTTCAAATATCAGTTAAAGATTGGAAATTTATCTACAAAAGAAATAATATAAATGAAATAAAAAAATGGCACCGTCCACAAAATTAAAAAAAAAAAGAGAAAAGAAAAGAAAAATCTTACAACACAGCCTCATAAAAATGGCTTTGCAACAAGAGCTCAGTCACAAAATGAAGGGTTCTAGCTCTTCGTACATCAGAAGAGGAAACAAAGCTAAAAAGTACTAGTCCACATTCTCTTAATAAGTTAAACTTACTTTCCCTCCCCCTTCTACAAAACAGGTAGAAGCAAAAGGGAAAAGAGGCTACTAAAAATTAAAAAAAAAAGGAAAATAAAATAAAAGGAAAAAATAAAAAGAAAAAAAAGAAAGGAGAGAAGGAGAGAGTGCGAGAGAGAGAGAGAGAGAGCAGTCTGTGGTCAGAGGCTCAGAGTAGGGCTGAGTTCCTTTTAAGGGTTTAAAAGATGCAAAAACAGTTCCTCAAAAGTTCCCTCTCTTCAACAGTTAGTTCAATGCTGTAGCCATGGAAACTCAAGTAGATACTGGAGGAGAGACTCTTCCGGGCAGATCCACCGCCATGCGGAGAGCGCTGCTCGGCGAGCATTAATCCTCGATGATTATGGGCTCATCATTCATGGGCTGGCGGAGCTGCACTGCCTGCATGGGCCGCAGGATAATAGGCTTGTAAGGGCGTCTGGCAGCTCGCTTGGCTTCGGAGGAGGAAAGCAGCTTGCGGATTTTCCTGCAGACAGCAAGGAAGAAAGGCACGGATTAACAGAGGCTCCGGAGGTTTCTCCATTTCTCCTAGGGAAACCAGGCCAGCACATGCAGGGGCTGCTCGCTAATGGGGTGGGCTAACAGTTCCTTCTGCAATGTCTGCCCTGGGAAACTTAGACTTCCTGATTTATAAACCCCCCAGTGAAGAAGATTCTCTGCTTCAGAATCCTTGCCCTGCAGAACAGAAGGCATTCTGGTCCAGCCTGGTAGGACCAGGGTCTCCTGCTGTGAATAGAACATGTGAAGTAGGACGGTTGGTTTGCACATCACTGATTTATTCTGAATTTATTTGGATCAGCCGGACGTCCTGCAGGCAGCTCTGTGGGAACTTACAAAGCCAAGTCAAACCCAAACCTCTTCTGACAACGCTGATCACTTCCCACCTGCCAGTGCAGAGCACTCTGCCATTCCCAGCCCCAAGCAGGTGCCCCCAGCTGCCTCTGCAAGGGGAACCCATCACCCACGGAGATACACCTCAAGGCTGACTGCAAAGGGAAGCTCCATGACAGCCACTAACCAGTGAACCAATACAGGAGCCTTTCCCCCATCCTGGGAACACCAACAGGGTGTTTCCCCTTCTTGTTTCTCCCAACTGTGTGTGCCCAACCCAGAAATGGGCAGTATTCACACCTTGTATTTGGTTAAGGATTTTCCTATATGTACAAGCCTGGCAACAAGTCTTATCAGATGCAGGAAGCTCTTTTCCATATGTAGAGAAAGCAAAAGAGAGAGAGAAGGGAGAGAAAGACACACCAAAGTTTTAAAATTACCAAAGTAAGTTAGACAGAGACAATATTGAATGATTGCTTGTTTCTTTTTGTCAATACCAGGCTGAGAGATAAAGGAAGTATCTTAAAAAAAAAACCTACCCAAACCCAAAAATCCAGCAACAATGAAAAATGTACTGCACAATTAAAATGAGGAATTCTTTTACAGAGAATGTTGTGGTGGCCAAAGGCACATAAGAGATTAGAAAGGAAAGTAATAAATATTCACAAGAGTAATCCACCAGTACCCACTATGAGACTTCAGCTCAGGAACTGGGGCAAGAACAAGGGTCTGACAAAGCAGCACTGCCTTCCCTCACAGGCTCCTGACAGAACAAGGTTTTGGCTTACCATGAGAGATAAGAGAAGAAGGGCTTTACAGCCCACATCTCAGCCAACTATCCCCCAGTTTTGGTTAGGGAACACTGCTGGGGCCAAAACCCCCTTTTGTTGGTTGTGTGGGTTGTTGGGGTTTTTTTTTGGTTGGTTGGTTTGGTTTATTTGTTAATGGAAGAGAGAGACCTTCTCACCGAGCTGATGCCTATCACTGTGCTATGATTTCTATCTTTAAGATGTGATGGTTGCTGAAGAAAGTGGTCAAAATACCTCCCCTCTCCTCAAAAACTTATCCACCAGAACTGACAAACCATCAACTTCAGCTGAAGACTTTGAATCAGCTCTTGTCAGATTTGGTCATCTCTTCACTTGCTTTTTTTGCCCACTGAGCAGGACAAGCTGCTGCATGACACTTACACAGACACATCTTTTGTTTGCCCAGTGGCCCCATTTCTCCAGCACCTTCTAAAGCTGAAAGGCCACAGGGTGAGGAGAGGTGAGAACAAGGTAGCAAAGTGGTTGGGGGGGCAGAGGGGAAGAGAAAAAAAATAAAATCATGATATAATGACTTTTCCAAGATGTTTGGCTGCAGTTGATCTGCTTTTAGCCAGCAGAGCTTCTTGCAGCACCCGTGTGTGCTCAATTAGCTATGCTGCCATCAGAAACGCATCCTCCAGCATTCTAGATTCTGATCAGGTCACTCGCTGCCTCCGCTTGCACGAGTTATAAATGCCAAGTTCCTTACTGGAAGCATTCAATTCAAAAACTTATTCCTTTCATTCGACAAACTTTTCAAACTGCTCCCTCAGAGCCGTACAGTTTTCCAGCACTATTCTCAAGAGAGCTACACAAAAAGCAGGGAGGGGTAACATGTAAAACTTCAGGGAAACCTTCTTGCTGTGACTGAAAACACAGCCTGACCCTCAGCTGGAGGATGATATGCAGATATTGCAGCTAGATTGATTGCTACGGAGCCAACACAAAGCTCAAATTGTTTCAGAGCTCACAAACAAGTCTCACATTCCTGACACTGGAATGCAGCAGATGGTTCAGGGAAAAGTTAGAGGTGAAATGCCCGACAGAAAACCCGTGCCGCTGACAATGCTCCATCGCTCAGGCTTCCCTGCTCTTCACAGGCTGCCAAAAATCTCCTTTCACCACTCATCAGTCAGCTAAGCAGCATGGCTGTCAGACAAAGAAGCCTGGGTATTTTTTTCTTTTCTTTCTTTCTCTATTTTTAAATGGAAGTGATAAGATCTTACTGAGCTGATGTCTATCACTGAACCATGATTTTCATTAGAGTTGTGCTTGTTGCTGTGGGACTGATCTTTTCTGCCTCAGTCAGTGGTTCTATATGAACAGAAGATTCTGTTTCTTTACCGTAAATTGTTGTCACAACCACCACCACCATGGTGAATATTGTCACAGTTCTGTACAGGTCAAAGAGCAGGACCTTGCACTGACATGCTGTCACCATGCAACTGGCATTTTTCATGTGGCTTGGATGGTGAAGATGCCAAGAAATGCTTCCCAGATGCAGGATTATGAAACAAGCCATGAGCATCTAAGGAGTGAATTAGAGATTGTACACCCCGAGTCCACAACAGGACATGAATCAGAGAGCTGCAACAGGATCCCAGTACCTCTCTAGCAGAACAACAGCAGTAATAAGAAAACTGCTTTGCCTGAAAATTAAATCCTTTTCTCACTTTATTTTCAATTATATATGGAATTCCACTGCTTTCACAGCATCTTGAAGGCACAGAAATGAGAAGGAAAAGACATGGCAAAGATATGAGCTGGTGTGAAAAGCACAGCTGCATTAAAAGTGTCCATAGGAACAAGTCTGACAGGGAAATTCACTTTGTGTTTCTTTTGAGTTTTAACAAAGTGTTTCCTGCACTGAAATCTGAATATCCAATAGATCGATGGTTAGTAACTTGAATGTTACTAGTCTCAGCTTTTCTGAGATAAAGCCCATCTTTGATACTAGGACCACAGAATAGTTACTTGACACTTGAAATGTTTTTCAGGCTAAGGAGAAGGCTGGGGATGTAGGACTCTTGACTATGAACTTCATGCTGAACAAATGAAGACTCAGAGTAGTGCCAAATTTAGTAGTACCAGAAGAGACAAAGCACTAAAACTCTTGACTCAGTCACTTGAGTTCAGTCATCCAGTAATTCCCAGGTCCATCTCTGCAAGTGGAGGGAAAGGTAAGTGCTCCTCTACTGCTGGGGCACTGAGAGTGCAAGTGTTGATAACTCCAGGCTTCAGACCAAGACAGAAGCCAGACAGCACCTCGGCTGTCAGAGAGGGCTGGAAAGCAGGGCTGCAGCTTTGCTCTGACCTTCCTCAAGGTTACCCAGGAGGGAGGCATCAAGTTCTTGGGAGAAAACCACACAGGCCAATTTCTCTACCTTCTCACCACACCCAGGAGCAACCCTCCTGTCCTAGGAACACCAGTACTGGGAACTTTGCCTTAGGGATAAGGTCACATAGCTTCTACCGCTCTGTCAGCAGTTTGTAAACAGTACGAAGTGAAACTCACACGAGGAAAGTTTCTTTTACTATTTTTATCCTGTGGGCAGACAAACAAGAAGGACTAGGACTAGCAGAAGCAGTACCACCAAAAGTGGCAGATGGACACTGCAGGGCTAAATCTCACCACTACTGGTGGTAAATATAAACCACCAAAGAAATGAGTCAATTCAGCCCACAGAAACCCTGTCACTTGCAGGTTTCTGTACCCAGACACACGTGGAGATGTTCTGAGGGGTACTACAAGAGAGTTCAGTATGGAAGAGGGCGTGCAGAGCTCTGTGTATAGGAGGCTCTGCTATGCAGTGAGCCAAGAGGCCCCAATCCTGTCCCACTGTGATGGGACCTCCAAGGGCAGTGATGGGTCTGAACCAGGTGAACTTCCCACCTCAGTCTTCCATTCCTTTGTGCCCATCTCTTACAGCAAAGGGTCTGGAAGAAGAATAATCTGCTTTCCCTGGAATTTAAGTGCATGATTAGGTATTTCCCACCCTTTACCCACCTCAGCACTGGCCTTGGTCTCTGCGTTCTGTTTGCAGCAACAGATCTGTGGATGAGATCCCTCTCTAACCACACCACCAGCTGCAGCACCCACAAACCAAAAGACCTCCCCTTAAATCCGCTGAAAGACCACAGTTCCTACCTGGTTTCTTCAGTGGCCATGTAAAAAACATCATCTGGTGCATCAATCCAGTTCATCCTCCTCCTTTTCACTGGAGGCATGGATCCACCACGAATTAATCGGACTTTTGTTGGGTATGATTTCCCATTGAGCAGCAAGTTTCGGCTTGGTCCCTAACGTGATACATAAAACAGCACAGTTATGGACTGCAATAAACCTGCAGCAACATGTGCTAAGCACTCAAATGAAAAGAGAATTAAAGTTTTCATATAGCTTGCTGAGAGTTTATGGTAAATACCTCCCCCTCTGGCCCAGGACTGAACACAGAATTCACATATAAGCAATTGTTCACAAGCAGTACAAAGTCAGGCACCTTCAATATGCAATAGGACAGCAATACTCCAGCGACAGGACAAATAATAAATGGAAGGCATTACCAATAATCTGTTGCTTGTGTCTGAAAGATGACATCAAGTTCGAAAGATTGAGCATCAGACTTAGATTTCAGCTACTACCATAGATCTAGAGCAACTCTATTGATTTCAGGGAAGGAAATCTAGCTACAGAGCAAATCAAATACAAAAATCAGAATTTACAGTTATTCTGGAGTACCAAACTTACCCGTATCCTTTTTGTTCTAGGGAGGTTAATATTTAATGAAGATAGTATAGAATCAAATATGTTGTTGAAAACAAAGCTAGTACTACAAAGCTTAGCAGCTTTCATAATAAAATCCTTTTAGTATTGAACACCACAGATTTCCCATAACAACACATTTGCTTTGCGAATCAACACAGGCATCATTTTCCAGACTCACAGTAACCCCCTCACACTCAGCTGGAAAAACATGAGCCGTTATTAAGAGAGGTGCAAATGAAAGGGAGCAAAGTGTTAAGCTTCTCAAATGCAGCTGTCCTTGATCACTGAAGTCCAGTTCTGCTGCCCCTCTTCCTGATGATCAGCACATTGAGAAATCCCACTGAAATCAGTAACACTGAACAGCTGGGAAAGATGCAAAATGAAGGCCCAGAAAATTTGATATGCATAAATTAAAGCTGGTCAGAAAACACGCCGGTATAAATTCAATTCTGGTATTTGACAGGCCATCGTCCAAGGTCAGACCATCTCCCCAGATGCACCCAGGCTTCCCCTTTCACCCATGGAATGGGAAACTGAATGTGTACATGAGAGATGTCTGCCCTGGGAGATCCACCTCAAAAGGAATGGTGGGGACATGGAGCCTTCAAATTGTTAAAGTGTCAGGTCATTGCAATAGCTCAACCAAATTTTAACACCTTGACTTACAAAGGGAAGACTTCAGTCTGAAAACCAAAGGGAAAAAACCCAACAAAACCTTGTGTCTATCTCATTTTGTATCTGAGCAGAAAACAAAAAATGATAATGACTTTTTTCTTGACCAGCCTTAATCAACTGCTCTAGCAAGATCTGCTTCTTGCAGAACATCAGGGTTTTAGAGCTAAACAAGCAAAACCCCACCTTTTAAAATCCTAAGCTCTTTAAAACTGTTGCATACAAGTGCAATAACAATTTCATTTCTTAGTTGCCCGGCTCCATGTTACACAAGACAACTTCAACACCACAGCAGACCACTGAAATACTTCAACAATTGCTTTTAGAGTTGACATTTGTTAAGGAAAAGGTTTCAAATAAAAGCTTTTCTGATTTTTTTTTACCCCCTCCAGGTTTCTCCAAGAAAATCCTTTCATTAAAGTTGCAAAGCACATTTTCTCCACACATGCAAGATACACAGGAGAACAATTCCAGAAAAAAATTCTTGGAAATACCCAGAAAGGGCACCCCCCTGTGCTTCCAGGTTGCCTTTTTTCTACCTGCATGGTGAAATCTATTTCAAATGATACATCCTGAAATGAGGACCTTTAATTTTTCATTCACACTTGATCAGGCAACCAGAAATCAAGGCAGCTCTGGGGGTTTCACCCTAAACCATCTAAAAAGTAGTAAGTCATCACAGATTTCTCCCACTGCTCTGAGTTGGTTTATTCAGCAGACACAAACAATTAGCCAGTCTCCTCAGTGACACGAAATGAAGTTGAATTCATGGAAGAATACAATTTACCACTTCGGATCAAGGCACAAACCAAAGGAATGCTCTGTTATTACAAGCAGCCTAGCATGCCCAAGTTCTAGCCTTCCCTCAGGCCACTGCACACTACCCCAGAACACTGTCAGGTTTAATAATGCCTGTGATCACCCTTCAGTGACCATCAGTCCCACCTGCTGCTGACTGACCTGTGTCACAGGGACCCTGCTGACGCTAATGCATTGTGGCACTTCAGCTAATGAGGCACGCTCCGCTTGATCAACATCACAAGATCATTTTTGGGGGGAAAAATGTATGTTTGAAGTTGTTTCCCATAAGCCACGTGCAAGGGGGAAAAGGGATGCACAGCCTTTGCACTGGCCCCTTCCCAATTTAGTGAGAAAGCATTTTGCCAGAGACACATCAATCAGACTGGCTATTTGCTTCTGTCCTTTGATTAAACTCAGCACAATAGATGAAAGACTAGAAATAACTTTTACTCAAAAAAAAGAATGTAAAATACAAGCATTCTCAGCAGGTAACTTGCACACCAACTTCCTAAAAAATAATAAAAAAGAAACTGTTTTCCAAACAAACCCTTCCATCATTTAAACCTTTCTCCTTCAGGGAAACACATTCCACCTAGAAACACATCCCAGAACTTTGCTGTAAGCAGCCACTCAGTTTCTGCATGAGCAGAAACAAAATGCTCCATTCAAAACAGGATCTCATTTATAGATACATAGATAGATTTGAGGTTTAAATTGTACTTAACCACATAGATGATTCATGTGCCCCAAAACAATTTTTTTTTTTACTTTTTAGTGAATTGGGAAGTATGACCAGCTGCAAACAGCAAAGGTGGAAGTGAAGCACTACGGTTTAATGGGGTGTTCTATCTAGTGTGGGTTAATAATTCTTCTTTTCCCTGTTTTGGTTAAATGAACATTCTCTTACCATTTGTCTGGTTTGTCCGTGGTTAGGCAGACCTAACAAACAGGAAAGAGAATACAGCTGGTAAGACCATTGCTTTTCCAAGACAGAAAAAAGTACAAAATCAAAACACACGCAGCTATTATTGCAACTGTGTTGTTTTGCTAAGCCTGCAGTTGTCTACTGATCTGACTTCTGCTCTCCTAGAAAGGTGACTGAGAAAAGCTTCCTTGACAACATGGTTCGAAGAGCAGAGGCCCCAGGTTACAGACATGTTCCATTTGCCCAGTCTCTTCTCCATTTACTCAAACTTTGCTTCAAACTACCACTAGAAGCACACCTCCTCTTTCAGATCCAAGGTTTTCCGCACATCTGGGGAAAAATCTGACGTTCTCTTTTAGTCTGAGGAATTTACTGACGTCAAGAAGGAGAAAGTGGAAGGCATTATTCACTGTCAAGACAGCAACAAACAGAACCCTTCTTATCCTCCTTGGGTCCCCTGGGAACTCCTCAGCTCAGATGTCAGCTACAAGCTGTTAGCAAACAGAGTGTATCTGCTGAACCTGCCACAAGTAAACACCTCCTCAGGCACAGAGCACAGCCACTGCAGCTACCACACAGGGCCCTTTCCCAGGCACACAAACTGCACCAGGCATCACAGCTCCATGTGACCAGGTGCTATCAGCTACCCCCTCACACTACCCTCAACCGTACCGTGCATACACAGGAACCTGCAGGACACAAAGATCTTGGATTTGAGGGAAAGAGGCTATAAGGCAGCACAGCCTGGCACAGAATGGGCTGGGAGACCCAATGAAGCTTTTTGTTAGCACTGTTTGGTTTTCCAAGATGCATGTTCCCAGAAAACACCATTTCATTAACATCCATGCACCAAACCACCTTCCTCAGCCCCTTCTGGCTGAGAATCAAAATGTCAGTGCATCAAATCCCGCAGGTACTACAGGACAGGCATCAACAAATGCTGCTGCTGGCTGCAGAAGGTCTCCATATGAATTCTGCTTTCATATTCATAGGATCTTTGAACCTCCCCATTGCTAGTGAGTCAGCTGTGAGAAAGGAGAAAGACTTTTTAAAGAATCCAGCAGAAATGAACTTTCACAGTTCAAGGTCTGTATTCCAGCAGGTTCTTGGAGGTTCTCATTGGTAAAACCAAACACACTGTACTTGCATCAAGTATGACAGGAAACAGGACACAGTAAAGTATCAGGAGTGAGGAAGGCGGAACAAGGGACATTTTCTGAGCATTGAGTATCACAATACCACATCAGAATCAACAGTTAATATCAAGTGTCTTTTCCATCCTGTGTAGATGCTATGCTGTTAGAAGTAGATGCTGTTAGCTACTTCAAACAGGAAGACACATGGTTTCAGTTTTTGCCGCATTTTTGTGCCTAAGTATCCACAGAGATGAAGAAATAGCTGCCAAAAAGATTGCCATCAAATCTGTAGGACAGATGTACCAGGCACCAAGAAGCCCAGTTTCAACCTTTGGATGTTGACAAAGGCAGTGCAAGCGCCAGATAATCATTTGTTTTCACATGGGAGCAGCCATCACATCCAAAACACAGCTGTGAGCAGCTGTTTGGGATGGATGGACAAAGGCTCCACAGATGCTGGGAAACAGCACAGCCAGCAGGATGCAACCAGAATCTGTCAGCTTCAGAGCTAAGCTCCAGCACTTACTATTTTCTTCCCCTTTCCATAACTGGAAGATAATGTTTTCTCCATTCACAGAAACTCTGAGAGATGTAAATCAACTGATGCCAGTCCCTGGATTGAAGCCACACATTTTCTTTTAACCACACTCCAGATCAGTTCTTTTCTTGTACTAAGAACACCCCTAATGCCAGAAAAGACCGTCCTGATATGTGGCTGCTGCTACAATGACTGTTGTTGGATGTATGACAGACAGTAAACAGTGCTATTCCCAAGCACCAGAATTAAACCAGAATATTCCATGGTGACAAGTTGAGGGATGCAAACTGCACAAAGGCTGAGCAGAACTGCTGCTTGCTCTGAGCCCCCAAGCTTCAGAGCCCTCATGCAGTGCTAACAACAGGGACACACCTCACTCCCAAACTGCCATTTCTAGGATAAAGCTGCCCCTGACAACTTTTTGCTCCAATAAAAGGACACAAAACAAAGCCACAGTTTCAATACAATTTATACCCTTGCTTCCATGGCAATAAGGTATCAATTAGGATATTAATATTAGTGAATTAATCCATGAATTTTCACTTTAGTCACACTTCAATAATTGGAGTCTGAAGGAATGAAAACAGGCACTAAAATGACCTTATTCAGTCTGCAATTAAAAAAAAAAAAAAAATCACAGCCAAAGCACTGCTATTAAATTAGCAACTTTTATGCACAATTGTCACCAAACAGAGGCAGAGAGACAGCACAACATCTGTAACCCATTGCAAAACAGCTGGTAATTCAACAGGAAGCATCTGTACTGGAAACAATGGATTTTCACCCAAAAGTTTTGGTGGCTTCTGTATGAGAGATGAAGCCTGCAAGACAGGCACCTCTAAGAACTAAAGCAATCCTATGTCTCTGGGTGAGTGGTGGGGCAGGCAGCGAATCCACCATGTCAGACTCACACTTGCCCCACGTGCCTGCTCCATTTTCACAGATCAGGGATTGAGAGATGTCTCCCCATGCATCCACAAGCAGGTTGAAAATAAGACAGCATAGGAATTTAAATCAGGAGCAAAATACAACTGTTCTGGCAGCTCCCCTCCAGGGAAAAAAAAAACCAAACAAACCAGGACTATATTTTATGGAGGAATGTCTAGAGAAGATACAGGGGTAGAAAGTGTGATTATTCCTTTTGATGATATCTAAGGTCCAACTGCTTGAATTTATACAGCTCCACTTCAGAAACAACACTGACACAAAAACGCAAATGACACAAAAATACACAAACAATAAAAGGAAGCGTTTTCAGGACTGACCAAACCTTTAAAACCACGAAGTGTAAAGGTCTACAGTGACAAATCTAAGCAGGTCTTCCACTCTTTTGTAGCCAAAGAATTGGAAATATACTCTGAAAACTCCAGATTAAACGTCAAGGTTTTTTTCCTACAGCATTGAAAAGAACCCAAAGCTGTAGAAAATCTCTTGCCATCCAATTCCTCCTGCCAGTCTCCTCTATACAATGAAATAAAGAGGAAGCCCCAGAGGATAAAATGAAGACAAAGTTAATTGAAGGTATAGCTGCAGCGAATCATAAATGTCCTTTGCCACAGACGATTGTACACCTTACTGAAATGGCAGTAAAATACCTGATGACTGTACAGAGATTAACTGGCACCCTCAGGCATGTCTCTGCTCCCCACAACTCAGTGCCAAGAACCTTGGAACTGTTCCTCAAGCGAAACACAATCACAGAAATTTTGGCTGAAAACCCATCCAGCAGGTTAGTATGCCCTAATGATCCCTTAACTCCTGAAGTATAAAAGCTCCAGGTGATCATAGTTTCTCCCAAAGAAGCACAGGTGGGGAAGGACTACCACAAACAGCAACACAAGTCTGTTACTGCTGCTACTTTGCAGCTTTGTTTTATCTCTGGAGGATGGGGAACCCACCTCTCAGACAACCAACCTGTTCCTTTTCCAATCATCTCATGTCATTCAAATCTCATGCTTTTGGATTTGTTAGGGAAAAAATCCAACAATTGAATGAGAGAATGCCTAAATTTCCAGCAGCAATACAACATCACCCCAAGAGTATGCTGTGGGAGTAGGGGATAGCTGGCACCCAAAAATACAGAGTGGAAGGGAGAATCTAATTTCCCAATGGAAAGCAAACCAGCACATCTGGTCTCACTGGAAGCCTGACTCCAGACATGTTCTTTGCTGATCCAGTCCCATCCCCTGCGACTCATCAACGGCAGCATTCCAAAATTACTCCCACTGCTAAAATTCAGCCTGCTATTTTGCCAACACCACACAACACACAACTGCCATGTGGAGAAGCAGGAGAGCCTAAACCCTCAGCAGGGAGCCCAACACAGGCTGGAGCACAGGGATATATCATGAAGTTACCACAGCAAGCTTCAAGAAGCAGCTGAAGCATGGAGAACTTTCTGCTTGGTCAGAAACCTTCCAGTACTTTTCCACACCTGAACATACATGCTGCTGCTGTGTATTTACAGCCCATTTCACAGTTTGACACAAGTCTGTACAGAACTGACCCTCGTACCAAGGAGGAAGAGTAGCTCAGCTTCCAGCCTGGACACAACTCAGAGTTGTTAAACTTATATTTACTCCTCAAAGTTACCAACTCAAATCTTCAGCATGTCCACCACACAGAAAAAAATGGGTCCTTCATCAAGCAATTAGTCACAGATGGCACTTGGTTTTTACTTTGTTTACCCACAAGAAGTATCATGCAGAACATGTAATATGCAATAATATTCAGAAGCACATTTTCAGTCACAATGAATGCAGAGAATTTCATGCACTCTTTCACAACCAGTGACTTTACTACTGCTTTCTAAAATCCATATACCCTTCGTATGCATTTTCCTTTTCCAATCCTCCTCCTGGGATTCCATCCATCCTTCCCAGCAGTAACAAAAACATCAACAGTACCATATTTGTGAGCAAGCTAGGAAAAAAATATAAAAATTCATGCATGAACGAGGCTTGATGAACAAGGATTTCACTTCCAAGTTACTGGTTCATTTGAGGCAGTCTCAGTGTGTTGACATATACACATACACTTTTTTGCCAGCTTGCAAAAATACTTTAGCACCCCTCCCTTTCTTTTAACTACCAAGAGGGTGTTACCACTGTGAGTGTCCACCTTCTAACACTCAGATGCTACACACTTTCAGAAATGTAAGTGCAACAAGTAAAACAGAGCATGAATTGTACCAAACACCACCTAGACTAATATTTTCTTTAAATTCTGTTGTTCATAAAAATAATGTTAAAATTGCAATTTACTTACCTAAGTAAGTTCCTACCAAGATTGGCAAAGGAAAAGGAAAGAAAAGATTTAAGGTTAAAAAAGGGAAAGATTCATGTAGTTCAGAACACAGTAGCTCAGCCCCATGCAACAAACAGAGAAACAGACTGGTTTGGTTGCAATGAAACACAGAAGTGATTACAGTTCTCTGTTGGACAGATAAAACCAAGACAACAGTAAACATGCAGTAACTCCAAATGAGAGATTTTGCAAAGAGCAGCTTTAATTTTGGATGAGTAAGTAGCAGTCTGTTACCCATCTCCTTCCACCAACCCCTGCACATTAACCTCACTGGATTTGGACAGCACTTCCTAAAATGCTTGGTCTAGCAGGCTACAGTGGCTGCAACCACAGCCCCTCACAGATGATGTGTCTGTTCGTGCAAAGCTGTACCTCCTGCCACAAATACTTTGGTGACCCTGCTGATGCTTTCTGAACAGTGACATCCAACTCCAGTGAGCCAGCAGCTATCCTTGGACAAGTACATTGAGAAGGGAGAGCTGCTATCTGTCTTGGGGTTGAGTCAATCAATGCTATCCACCCATATCCCAAAAAGAGCATCGTGGTATTCTGCCTGACTGTAACACACTAAAAACCAAGAGAAAACAAAACTATGCACCTCACTGCTTTAGGATTTGCTGATCCAAGCTATCCAAACTAGAAAGCACCTAATTATTCACTGTTCTTAGCATCAGGAGTATTATACATTATATACATATATGTGTGTGTGCGTGTGTGTGTGTATATATATATATGTATGTGTGTGTGTATATATATATGTATGAATGTGTCACACGTGTAGATTTCACTCAATTACAAATTCAGGCTTTGTACTATCCAGGGCATTTGCAATTCTGCCCTTGCTCTGTTATACATTAATTTCCTCTCACATTAATTACACCTGCTCTCTACCATTGCCTTGGGATATGTACTCTCCTCTCAATCATTTGCATCTTATTCCATGTTATCACTCCTATATGAAATCGTTTTCACTAGCTGATCCACAGAGCATGATGCCCATCTGCTGATTTTATTTTCAGATCTTTCTTCATAACACCAAAAGAACCTAATCACAGCATCAAGGCTAAACTGAAGGCAAGTGAAAATTGTTTCACTTAGCATCTGAATATAAAATCCCACATGAAATTCTCGAAAATAATCAGTACTTTTGGCATATAATCTTAAAGCAAGGAAGTTGCACAGGCACATGGTTCTTGGGGTCTCCTAAGAGCATTTCAAGCAACTTGACGTTCTTCCCAGCTGTGCTGCAGCTGGCACTGAACATTTGCTTTCTTGTCAGTAGTCAGGCATTACTAGGGACTGGATTTCAATAGCTAAAGCCAGGACTTTTCCCCAGCACCCCACCATTTATTAAAGGACCTACTTATTAAAGTAATTCCCTGGATGGACAGATTTCCATTGGGTGGTTATCCTTGATTTTGGAAAGACAGCTGGGGTCGCTGCTGATAAAGGCAGAATTTTAATGCAACTTATGCATACAGGTAAGTCCACATTTTCTGCAAGTCTAAGTCAGCCAGGAAAAGAACTTTTTAATAAATATATATACATAATATTGAGATAATTTTGGTCCCCGACACAGCTGATGTTAGAGAACTTCCCTGTCATCCCACCTCAAGAGCTGGTTTTGTTCAAGAACACTATTTCCACTGTCATGCTCATCTCCTGATAACTGAACTAAGGCCATGCCAGGCTGATGAATGCTTCCACTACTGGTTCATTCATATTTCCCAAAAAAGATGTGAGAAACAATGAACCAGAACATATTAAATTAGACTGACATTCCATTTGGGTTTAGAAATCCCCAGCAGCAGAAGCAAGGAAGCAAGGTATTCCAACAGTTAATTAACCTCACTCAAAAATCTGCAGCTTGTTTCCAGCCAAAGTTCTCTACTGTACCTTCTGGCTACTGCAGCTCATTATTCCACTCCCAGCTAGACTAAAAAGCCCTCTATTATTATACTTCTGCTGCTCCTGTCAGCAGAGACAAACATCTACAACTTCCACTTTGATAAAAGCATTTTCCATTATACAGTGTGTTTTCCAGTCCCTTCACTGTTTTCATGGCTCTTCTATAAACCCTCTCCAATTTTCAGCATTCGATCCGCTACCATGTTATCAATGCAAGTTTGTTGCTGGGAAAAGCCTTCCCTTTATTGCAGCTACTCATTCCATGTTCTCCCTCTTTCTGCCAATTTTAGAGTGCATGTGATGACCCTGAAAAACAAATTTGATTAGATGAAAGCTACCATGGTGTAAAAGAGAGGGGAGAAAAATAAAAATCTAACAATGCTCCCTCCCTTCCCCCAGCAGGGATTTGCATAGACAAGTAGTACATAGATCCCACACTGCATGGCTGTAAGGAACCAAGTAAACAGCTTCCTGCACATAAAACATCCCCCCCCTCTCTAGAGGAAGTTTCATGGCAGATTGTCAGTCAAGCTCCAAAACATTAATGAAAAAGCAATAAACTAATAATTTTTTAACATCTCACTGTATTTGACAGCTTATGAGACTCCATGTACTTTTCATGCTACAAAAATAGGATTCCGCAGCAATTTGTCCATGCTAATCTAATGTTGATGGAGAGCTGGGAAGGGTACTGTATGCCTAATGATGCCTCCAACATGATGTAAAGAGGAGGAAAACAAAATAGATAAAAGAACTACAACCTTCTTGTAAAATAAAGTGGAGGCAGAGAGGATATGAGATGAAGACTATTATCCTGTTATTAGAATACAGGCACCAGTCAAAACTCAAGATGTCTGGTCAGACAAATCATATTCAGAGTTTGAAAAAGTTCAGGTCTCAAGGGTTAAGCAGAGATAAGTCAGAAAAAGAAAATTTAAAATTACTTAGCTGGAGTTACAGTAGCAAGAGAAAAAAACAAAGAACTAAAACAAACAACAAAATTCCAAAGGAAAAATCTGAATTATTCCTTGAAGTTCAGCAATTGCCATGTATAAACGTGTATCTGAATGCTTTACACTATACAAAAACAGAAGCTGCTACTTGGCTCTTTCCCTGCAAATAAACCTCTTGATTATATATTGCTTTACAACCTGGCCTTGAGGAAAGCCTCACAAACTCATCACATGTCATCAGCTCAGCCATAATTTCCAGTGTTCAGACTTCTCCCCTGTGTTTGGAAGTAATAGCACAGCACCAGAAGGCTTTTACCACCAGCAAAGAGACTTCAGCTAAAGCCCACCATAACAGTATCCCCTGTCACAGACTTTGACAGGGTGACCTGCCCAAACCCTAAGACAACTTCCAGGTGCCACCAACACAACACATCAGCAGGAAGCAGAAAAACCCCTGGCTAACATACACAATCTTGCAGATGGTTAACACCTCTTTGGAAACTATTTAAACATAGGTGGACAAAGTGTCTTCCTGCACACAAATTTGTGTAGAAAGAATATTTTCAGTGCAGATGTCTTGACACCATCTTTTTTGTGCAGTACACTCCCCTGCAGTGACCTAAACCAGTCAGTATGTCAAAAGGAGATGAGAAATATAAAAATAACAAAGAAACACACACAGTTTCCCATAGTATCTATGTAAATGCAGAATCTGACCAGTTAGAACAATTCAGGCTTACTCTCATTAATATTTTTCTATTATTTTAGGTCAGCTATAATCCAGAAATCAGTTATTCTGGATGGATGGGTTTATTTCAATCCTTTTATACTCACTGGCTCCTAAATTCTGGTTACAAGGCTTCATATCGCTCTCACTGCCATTCACCTTTTCTTCACAGCATTTCAACTTACGCCCTTCCTGCCAGCAGCCCCCCCAGATACTAAGCCTGTATGACTCCATCCAAGGCCAAAGAGAAGCCTTTAGCACCACAATCCCAGTTCTGGCACAGCACAGAAAACCAGTGCTATCCATGCCCACAGCCTGCAAGGTTTACCAGTTCATATTCAAGGCAACTGGGAACCTGGGCTAAGAAGCACTAACACACAAACTGGCACCAGGACAGAAGGAGATCCACTGAACTTCCACCATCTGTTTCCCCATGCCCAGCAGATCTCGATCCAAGCTCTTTAAATGTTGTTTCCTTGCAGGTGGTTCTCTTCCCTCCCAGTCCTGGCAAAGCCGCCAGCAAACCAGGGTCAGGAAATACTCCAGATGTGAAATTGCAGCGTGGCAAACATTTTCCATTCACAAATAAATCTCAACCAACAGGTTTAAGCTGAAGTGCTCACCAGAATATCCAGTTAACACTCACTACCCCAGCAGATAAGCAGATTCTGGGACTGAGTTGTACTCCGCTATCTAGCAGTTACAGGAACAAGTAGTACTGCAAGTATTTCAGTGGCTGGCTGAGAACAGACCAAGCAGGTAAAGCAGCAGGTGCTTGGGAAGATCTGGACCCTGTACAGCTCCACACACCTGCTTCAGAGAAACACATACTCTGAGGAGCCTGAACAGGTACTTCTCCAAAATCATCTTTTTGCAAACTGCTCTGGCAAGTTATGAGTGAAATGTCAAACCAAGTATGTATCCCAGCAGACAGATCTTAGAACACTGAAACAGGAATCCTCCATTCCCAGAAATTCATGGAGGGTTATCAAGCCCTGTGCTCTTTGCAGAGAGAGACTTCTGGAGAGAAAGATCCATTCTTGTACTTCCCTCCTTTGGACCACAATGTCTCTGAGCTTCCCAAGTGTGCAATCTGCTGAGGAGGACATTTAGCAGGGAGCAGCAGGCTTGCCCCATAAGCAGGTAGTCACTGGGAGCTGTGGAAATTCGGTGAGCTACTCTGCATCTACATCCCTCATTACAGGACAAAGCTTCAGAGGAAGCCACACTGACTAAGGTGGCAGGATTTTGTTATTCTTCCCAAAAGACAAGTTACAAAGCACATGAAAACTCAGCAACAGGGTATCAAGAATAAATTCCCAAAGAGAGCAAGACAGTAGAAAAACCACAGTCCTCACTGCTGTATTCTCCACATGCACTCATATTTGCATGCATGTAAATATTGGTAACAGCCATCCACTGCCTCAGCCATGAAACAAAGATTAACATCAGGGCATGCAGTGTTGGCCAGTTCATGGGAACATGTAAACTTTTGTGCTTGCCTATCTCACGACAACATTTTGTGGTTGCTTGTCTCCTGACTATTCAAAATTGGTCTGTTCTACTGAATTTGGTGAAGGGACATCATATACATAGTTCCTGCATTATCACAAATGAAAATGTCTGAGGTCTGTTCAGTACTCAGAACAGATTAATTTTTAACCAGTGGAAATTTTGAACATCATTTTCTACTGCCAGCAGAGTATGTGCAGATGACAGTCTCTTACCAGTGAGACTGTCCACTCTCACTGGAAAATACATAGGCTGGAACTTGATGTAAATACTGTCTTCTGCTTCTGGTCCACGTGAATTTAAAGCAGGTCAAGACACGAAACTTTGCTTTCTTAAAAGTCAAACAGTGAAACAACACCTATTTTCAAACCAACCATCAAAGCTTCCTGCAGTTTCACAGAACTGCTAGAAGACTGTTCTGTCAACTTGAGGAAATTAGGAATCAATTCTGAACACAGGACTTCATGTCTTCAGTACAGTTGTACGACTTGTTGCCTGCATGTGAAAAGCCTGAAAGGTGAGCAGCAAAACCATGGGTGGAAGTGGTTACCCAAGAACACTTAGACATCAACACAGAAGGTGCACACAGACTCATTAGCCACAAAGCACAGACAAGCCAGCAGATGAAACTAAAAATCACTCTCCTAGCATAAGCTGAGCGCAGCTTCAAGGTCTTACCCCTGCTAGGCATCAACAGGCGCTTCTTCATGTTGCCTGATAGAGCACAAGTGAACAGAAAAGAGAAAAACATCACATCAGCAACCTGAACAGCAGCAGTTTTTAAAGTTCTTAATGTTAAAACACAATTAGATATCAAATGTTCGTAATTATAGTTCAGATAAGCTACATATAGAGTTACAATTAAAGGTAAAAAATTAGAAAGACTCTCTGGATCTCCCTCCCTGCTGAGGGTCACCATTACACCAACTGTTCCTTTCCCCTGTTAAGGAGAGCTATCCTCTGTGTTCTCACTCCCTTTTCTCCTCATCTGAGATAGAGACAGTACTTTCTCTTCCCTGACACTCTCAGGCAAGAGCAATTCTTCAGACAGAGACCTGGAGTCCATGCCAGGACCATCCTGCATCTATCTCCCACTTCAAACACCTTTCCCTTGCCTTCTGTTCTTGAGGAGGTGAACCCAAGCACAGGGGTGGTCAGTAACAGGGCCAACAAGGGAAACATCACTCAAAAAGTCTATTAGAGTAATTGTCACACTGCTAATTTAAAAACTGAAGGGAAGTTTCTCCTTCACTATCCCATTTGTGAGGTTGGCCAAGCCAGGTAGAGTTCCACTAGCACACTGACTTTACGTGCATGCACCTCCCAGGGAGTGCACATCATGTGTCTCACTCAAAAGGAGAAATGGGACAGGTGACTTCAACAAAAGTTAAAAATAACCTCCCTCAAGAATAAGAAACTTGGGATTTATATAAAGGACTATGAGTTTACATAATCTCCTTGTATACTGAAAGGACAGAAGAAAAAGCCTATAGAGACAATATAAATTTTGTGGGGAAATATTTACCATCCATTCCATTGTGTTGTTCATAACTTCTTTTTCCCAGGATAGTTGGAGACCCATTATTAATGACAGGTGTAAACTTAGCAGGAGTCAGATTGTTGAGAGAACTGGACAAGCTCTTTGCAGGATCTGGTTTTGGAGGACATGGATGAGACTCTGTTGGAAAACAGCAAAGTAGTATTTTTTTATTACCAAAGATACTGGAATTATAAATCTGAAAACAACCTGCAAACTTCCAAGGTGACCAAGTACACCTCCTCTTATATACAAACTATCTCAGTCAATAGTTTTGACTGGAGACTGCTATTGATATAAAGTATTTCCATATATTTAGGAATTCACTGCTACTGAAGATGTTAAAGTCATTATCACAGTATTATCCTAAAATAAGATTTGATAACAAAAGCACTTTATATCTATTTCCATAACACTGTTCTCCAACAATTTGGGGTGATTTTTGGGGTGCTGTATACTAAAACCCAACTTTGGCCAGTCATGCAACACCCCTGAACTCTGGGAAAATTACAACTTTGCCAGTTCGCCAGAAACATGTATAAAAAATACAATTTCTAAAATGGCAAAAAAATTGAGGATTCCAAGGTCCACTATAAAGAAAACAATATCCGAATTCAAGCTTCAGGCCAAGGCAGAGACCAAGCACACACTCTTCAACTGGAAAGATTTTGAGAAAGTTACAAGCAACAGCAAATGGGAGCTTCAACTGAGTCTTTCTCTTTATAAACCCAATAGCAGAGTAACATATAAATTCAAGCCCACTAACATCACCAAAAAAACCTTCTTGCCAGTCCATCAGCCTCCCTCCATTTCCATCACTCCCTTCTCCCAGCTCAGTAATCCAGACACAGTACGAGGAAAACTGAAAATCTATTACTACATTCTGTACAATAATTAAAATAAGAATTTTATCCAACAGGAAACTTCTCCCCTTATTTGCTCTCTTTTGTTGCACTCTGTGTATCCAAAGGTTTCTCAATCCACGTATCCCATTAGTACACAGGAGAAATACAACACTCAACAGAGAAGCAGTAAATATTTAATACTTCTCAGCCTTACAATATTTCATCAACAAAAATGTTCAAAGAAACCTAAAATCAACTCTAGTGTTGCTTATCCAAATAAAAAGGCAATCAATTTCCTTGCTAATCTGGAAGCCTTCAAAGTGCCCCTTTCCAAGACTTCCCTGAGGCCAGACTCGAGTTTGTCTGCCAGAACAACCTCAGGGATGTCTGCAGGGCAACTGGAAACACTGGGAAAGAGAATTTGGTATTTGTCTGGAGTCAGCATTGGCATGTCATATAGCATCACTCTGGATGCTTCCAGCACCTAAAACTGACACCAAATTCCTGGATGGAGCTACTCTGTACTGCTGCCCCACAGATCAGCCCAGGAGCCACAAGTCCTCAAGAATATTGTAATAAAAAAAAAAACAAAACAAAAAACACCAAAAACTAGAGGAAAGTAAAAAACCAGAAGTATAATCCCCTTGTCTAGCTTCAGCACAGAACACAGCAAATGATTCACAAGCTGTGGGACACAGTGCTGTCCTAAACCCAAGAGGCTTCTCAGAGGACCCAACTGTGCAAACTGCCTTCAGACAGCCCGAAAATAGAAAAAGTGAACAATCAGAGGTTTCTGAAACATCACGTTAGTGCCACCATTAGCAGATGGTAACTTGGCCCCACATGCATCAGAAGCCACAGCAAACACATCCCTCCCTTGAAGAAGTTTCTGATACAGTTTCATGAGCCCAGAGCGGACTGCAGAGACACTGGGTCTGTCAGATTAAGTAGGAAAAGTAAAACAGACAAATTAATGGGATGGTTTCCATGTTTTGTCTGTGGTGTGGGGTTTTTTGTATTTTGTTTGTTTGTTTTTAATCCAGAATGAGCACCTCAATCTAGACCCAAATGGAAAAACCAAATGGTCAGCAGAGTAGCTAGGAGGGTATTTCCTGTGCTTGGGGGGTTTTGCATTTGGTGATTTGAGGTTTTTAATACCTAAATACCGGAGTACTGCTTCTAAAGGCTTTCGAACCACTTGCTTTAATAGCAATGGGTTTTCTGATGCCTCAGGTAAACGTGCTGTGCCTGTAAAACACAGAAAAATAATTAGAGGGTAAAGATGTTTAGCCATTATAGCAAAATCAAGTGAATAACTCCAGTGTCCTGAAACAGTTTTCCTGTTAAAAGGAATTTTAAAGGTGGAAAACATATCTTGGAAACAGGACACAAACACAAGAGAATGCTCCATGTAATAGCAAACACGAATGTTTTAAAACAAACAACTCTTGAACTTTCAAAGTTATTTGCCCAGCCTACAATCACTTAGAAGGCTCTGGCAGTACAGCTAGATTTTGTGAAAGCACTAGCTACGTGCAAGAGAGCATCTCAACAAGTTGCAACTCAAAACTTTATAGGACAGGAGGCTCAAAGGGCTCCTTGTCAAGGAGGTCCCAGCTGCAGCCACTCACATTCTGCTTTGATTGCTGCACTGTTAATGGGCAGATAGGGGTGTCTTGCAGCATGCCAAGGGCGCAAGATATCTCGACATAAACGTCTGGCAATTCTGGTCAGTTTTGTTGTATGGAGATAGAAAGCTTGTCGTGTCTTCATAGCAAACTTGGGACTCCCACTGTTTCGTACTGGCACACCATGAGGACTCTAAAGGGAAGGAAAAATGAAAATGGTGTCTGAAAAAGTAATTATCAGGAAGTATGGTTCTAAAGAAGACAAGGTATTATGTAAAATCACTTTCAACTACTGATTCTCAGATGTAAGAACAGAAATGGTATTACAGGTGAAAATATTTTCAGCCCAGCTATTCCCAATTTCCCAAGTCTTACCCAAAATATCTCTAAGGATAAAATGAAGGTAAACCTTTTTGCTTCACAGAGAAGAATTTATTTCTGTGCTGTCCCAAGTTTTAAGGCAGGGATCCAAAAGCCGGACATGAAGAAGTTACCTGGTGCTATCACATGATTTAGTGCTTACAGACTTAACAAAGACTCTCCAGTTCTGGGTGCTTAGGGTTGCTCAGCATGTACAATGCAAACTCCTTATAACAAAGCATTTGGCAGAAGGAGAGGAAAATCAGGAAGAGCTACATGACAAAAATATACACCACAAACTCACTTTCCAAAGCAAATGTATGGCATATAGGAATGGTTTTAGCTCAAAGCTGCAAGAATTTGTTTGAATTCTTACTCTGAACGCAACAAATGTGCTCACAGATGTCAAACATTCATTGCATATAATAAAAAATACTACTGGAAGACATTTATCAGCTACAGAGAACCAAAGCAGTTATCTTTTTTATGAAAAGCATCTAAGTCAACCAATGAAATAATGCAAGTAATATCTTGTTATCTCAAACCCACCAAAGCTGGAAAACAGGAAGAAATTTCAGTTTGGGGAGAACAAGGCTTTCCCTCCTCTATTTACATACTTTTAATTAACAAACAAGAGGTATAAGGCTGATAAAACCTGGCAGTTATCTCAACAATTAGGAGGCTTCAGAGGGCAAACAGTAGCCTGGAAAGGCTGAAGGTTAAACAAAAGAAATGGCAAAGAATAGGAGAGATGAAAGAAATTATAAAAGTTCAGTGTGCACTATCCTTCTGTCCATGTGATACAATTACTTTTTCCAATCAGCTTTATGTCTGATGCTTCCAGACTGAACTTTTACCAAATTCAGAAAAAAATCTGAGAATTCTGGTTTTCAAATAAAACAGGGAAAATGAAACAGAAGCAGCTCATACAATGCTTACTCAAACCTATCCAAAAAAGAAGGATTATTAAAAAAATAGGATCAAGTAGAAAAACAAGATAAAGAATCTCTAAAAAGCCACCAGCTATTTGGGGAATATCTAATTTTGAATATGCCTTGGGAAAGTAAATTGGTTTCAGGAAATAATTAATTCTTTCAGAGAGAAAAAAACAGTGCTGTTCCCCCTACAGCAAAAAATCATGGAAACCAAATACCAGAAACACTGGCTGGCATTTCAGTTTTTCCCATCTCCACTAAGTCATTCCATGCATTGGATGGCTCGTTTGCTAAACAAATAACGTTGGTTTTTTGCCTCAGGGCAGTACTTGGCAACAAATTACTTCTAGCCCAGGTTAATGCACCAACTTCTGCTTGACATGAAATACCAGACCCAAGGACAACAATGGAGGCTGAAGGCATTCTTTTGGTGGTTAAATATTTAAGAACAGTGAGCAGGCAGTTAGGTATCATGACACTCAGCTTTCCAGGCAGAGGCACCAGTCTGCCTTGTGGATACCCACCAAATTATTGCGGTTTGGTCCAGGTCTCTCCCCATCTAACCGTGTTGGCATTTTCAAGCCACCATATTTCTTCCAGTAGGTCCAACAGGATGCACAGAGGCGACACTGCATGTTAGGGGGACCCCAAGAATACCACTGGTAAGACTGGGTGGCTAGAGATAACAAAGGTGGAAATTATATATATCCTTACACAGGATCACTTTTCAGATCTTATTCTCATTAGAAGCAGCAAAACACCCCCACATACACACGGAGCAAAGCTCAAACAGACCTTAAAAAACTGATGACTGCTTCACTGTCATTACCACTGTTAAATATACTTGTGATTTCAGCAGAATTAATTACATTAATTAATCTAAATCCCTTTCAAAATGAACAGAAAGAAACAGTTACTAGGATGGGAAAATTTTCTGCCAATGAAACTGAAGGCTCTCTTTTTCCAAGACTGACAGACAATTTCTGCAGAGCACGGCAGAGAGGGAAGACTGTCTTCAGGAACTTCCCACACATTAGTTTTACAACTAAAGAATTTACAGAGTCTGTGACTTGACTTCTCATACAGTCCTACATTCCAGCACCTCTAAAGGCTCTCCATAAAGGGGCACAATCATTAGAACTCAGTATATTAATATCAGGCAGCAGATCAAATACAGTGGTGTCACATATTTTGAAATCTACTAAAAAATTATAAAAAATATGGTCAAATTCACATCTTGGTGATTTAAATATTCACTCAATAGTTACCTGCAATTATGCAGAACATTTACTAACTCCCCCTTTAGCACTTCCTAATTCTATTTACAAATATAACACCAGTAATAAAAATTTAAAAACCAAACAAAACACTAAAGAAAAACAACCTCAAAAAAAACCTTTGCTTAAATGCTGCTCTATCCAGTTCTGTCCCCCCACCTGCAGCACAAGACAGCTTTTGCTTGAACATTTACATCACAGCAGTCACTCTGCACACACAGCTGCCATTCTGGCACTTACTGTAACAGCTCTCACAGGCCCGTCCTGCTCCCGCGTTCTGTGCCTGGACTCCAGTACCATTTACCACTCCTGGTTTGACATTATTTACATTGATCTGGTTGGGGTTTGGCTTGTTACTTAAAACACAAAGCAAAAAGAATGACAAGTGTTAATTGAGATATGCAATTTTTAATTTGACTTTGCAAAGTACGGCCCAGAATGTTTGAAGATTCAAGTTTCATTCAGCAATGGCTTCCAGAACCAGCTGTAATTACCAGCAATCTTTTATGAACGCAATGACTCCAATAATATTTTAAAAATATTGATAATAACTATAATGATAGTTGGATGGCATTTACAAGACTTCAAAACCTTTTAAAAAACAATAAACCAAGCCACATAGGAACCTTATTCACTATCCCAGCTATCTGAATCTAGGTAAAAACAGATCTCACCTACATGTCCTCAACATAAGAGATATTTTATTTAAATCTCCAAAAAGAAGGCTGAGGGCTAAAGCAGGAGCAGTAGGCAGAGAGAGGGCAACCTCTGCTTTATTAATGGAAATATAACCCTAGACTGCACTCACAAATATTTCCATGTTGTCTCACTGCAAAGGTTTGTATCATGTGGGCACAACTCACATAAATACACCCAACATGTAACCACATCCAGGTCACCTCAGATCATCCCTATGCCCTCTTTAAAATGATGATTCAGGAAAAAACCTAAAAAAAAAGCTACTGGCAGGAGCTGAGAATAGAAGGGCAAACAAAACCTTGGCATGGGGAACAGTATGGAATAACAGAAAATCTCTGCAGAGGAAGAAGTGTCTGAGGGGAAAAATGAGGCCTTCAAAAAATCCTCAGCATGTGAGGGAAGAAGGAGGACAGAGTATTGCTATTGCAGGGACAGGACTGCTGGGGACTGGAGGAAGGTGGAAGAAGTCATACACTAAGTTTCACACAACGAGTTTATCAAACATGCAAGGACGCCCAGGTGCTGTTAGGAGTTCACAATATAGCAGCAAGAAAGGGCAGGCAGGCTACGGAGCCAATTGCTGAACATTAGCCCAAATTGCAGTGCTGATTACATTCCTATCATATTCTCTTACCTGAAGACTGAAAGCAGTGGGCATATTCCTTTTATTACCAACTAACAAACTCATTATTTGGAAGCAGAAATATCTTTAAATGGCTTTCTGCGAACACCTTTTCTTACATATCAGTTGCACACTGACACAGGAGTCCCAGTGATTTCAGCGACTCAGAATACTTGCTATGTTACACCCTGACTAGTTCTGCAAAAACAGCATTGTAGGAATAGAGCCAAATTAATTTCTTTCTAATGGGGCACCAGCATCAGGTTTCATGTTCTCAGCAATGATCCCTGAAAGCAAAGGAGTTCCAACTGACAGAATTCTGAAGACAACTGGAAAGCTGATGCTGCCCTGGAAGTCAGAAATCATCCTTCTTATCTGAAAATGTCCAATCAGGTCCTGAGACACAGAGCTCAGTAAAGCTCCATTTTGACAGAGACAAAATAGGTTCTGCTGTGAATGAACTACAGGAACTACACACAGGTTGCATAAGGAGGCAAGACAGTGTTTGTTCAGTTCAGAAAAAACTTCTGATAGTGTTCACTGTAAAATTCAGAGCCTTTCTGCAGCAGAGAAAGCTCAGAAGGCCAAGAGGCACAGGAACACTGTAAGTAGTTTGTTCCTACAGCACAATGAGCAACACATTCACAGCCCAAAAGAGGAGATAGAAAAAAAGACATTTAGATTAATTCACAAGTCTGAGTATGTTTTCATCTCCTTCTGTTTATTAATCTGCCCAGCTCTTATGAAGATTAAAGTGTTTCAGGGTGCTTATCAGAAAGTTCTGACCCCACAGATGGCAGGACATCCACAGGCACGTTTAACAAAGGGGCAGTTGAAAGAGGGAACATTCATGCTCCTCTGCTCTGGGACGTCACTATAGTAACCTGCTGCAAAAGAACTTTTGCCAATGATTCACGAGCAAACTCCATGTGCAAGCATTACCAAGACACTGCAAAACAAACAGCCCTCACAGATGCACACTGCTGCAAGTGGCTTTGCTCCACAGAGAAAAAGACTGAAGTAAAGAAAACGAAGGCCTTACAGTTCAACATCAGGCCTGCTGCTTCCCTTCTATACCTTGGGATTTATCTTCCAAAAAGGCAGAAAAGTAGTCTGAAATCTCTCAGTAACGCCCAACAAAGCACATCCAAAGAACCAGGACCGGAAAGAAGGGTGATGGCCTGACTCCATTATCCTCTCTAAAACCATTATCAAGCTTGCATTTAAACACAAGTGGGAAGGATGCACTGATGAAAGGTGATCACCAAACCCCAGTGATCAGCAGGACTAACATGCTGTACTTGTGGCCAACTCCAGGATTCTGCAGCACTACAGTTAATGAAGCTACAACAAGCACCAGAGAGTGCCCTGCTCCAAAGCTAAGGTCAAGTTTCACAGTGGCAGAAACAGTAAAATTCAGGCAGATAATGTTTTCATCATATGAGAAGCAAAAAGCTCTTAATTGTTGATGATATGTTAATTAAACTTGTTTGATATCACCAAAGCCTGCTAGAGCTATTAACAAGAGAATCAGATGAGTAACTGGATGAATCATTAAGCAATTAATGAAGCTGAAGCTAAAGATGCAAATAAGTAGTGAGAATAACGATGGTGTGGCAAACTGTCATTTACAGTTCTTGTATTAGGAATGGAAGTCTCTTAAAGGCATTTCAGTTGTGAAGAAGCAGTCAGTTATGCCAAAACAGGGACCATGAAGCACAGATTTCTGGGCTGTATTCTTCAGAACATAAGTCTCAGCTGAAGAGATGAAGGCAGCACATGCAGAGAACACACTGGAAGCTTGTCAACATGGACTGAAGTCCCTGCACAAAAAAATCCCAACCTGAAGATAATCCTGATTCCTCACAGAAGACTGATACGCCTTCAGCAGATGAGTAGATAGGATTTGACGCACAGCGGTAAAAATTTTGTTGTTAGAAGTAATTATAAACTTAATATCATCCAGTGAATGTTTCCTGTTATTGAAGAAACCCCACATGCTGGATGCAACAGAACAATTAAGAAATAAAGCCTCAGAAATAAAACAGTTTTACATCCTTTGTAAGGTACATTTATGCCATTTACCTCTAGGCATCTAATGGAAGTGTCTGGATCCAGGCAACAGAGGTGAGCTTTCCTCACAGCTCTCCAGGCTCCTGTAAATACCCACTTCTAAGAACGGGTCTAATGACCATTAAACAATGCTTTCTGAAAAGGAGCAGCTTCCTCCAACAAAATGTTGGAGATTGCCATTTTAACTAGCACAGCTACACAATGAAGAGCAATGTCACACCTTTAAGTTTTCCACGTTGCCATGGACCTCTGCACAATGAAATGGGGAAGAAAAACAGTTTTGCTCCTCAAGCGGAGGACAACTAAGAAACAGACAAAGGAATTATCTTCAGCTTGTTAAGCAGCTGTCCCTTGTAGTGATCCAAAGCTCTGACCTATTCCTCCAGTTTCCCTATTGGATTCACAAAAGAGGCACAGTAGGGAGAACAGTATTTCCCTGCTTCACAGCCTTTGAGAGGCAGCGTTTGCAGCTTGTCGAAGTGCTTTAAGAGTCTCAGATAAAATACTGTAAATAGAATGTATTCATTAACACATACAGATGTAGAGCTAAAATTTACATTTTTCACCAATACATTTTGGAGACTGAAAATTGTATGGAGCAGTTCATTCTTCCCTTTCTGGTATCACTTAGATCAAAGCAAATGAGAGAAAAACCACACAAAACTGGATGTCTCAGCCTTCATGACTGCAGATGTCCTAATCCCAAAAAGTACAAGCTACACAACCAGACCTCCATTTAAAAGAAGCAAGTAAGTGGTACAAATGATGCCTGTAAGATTAGTAAAACCAGAGTACAACTTCCACAATAGCCTGAAGAGTATGTTTGGGTACACACTAGAAGGAGAAAGAGTCTGAGACTACACCTGCATGAAGAAATGTCTCCAAGCACTGCATTCACATTGGAAGATGGCAGGATGAAGCATATGAGAATGCAGAGTCTCTTTGTTCATTCAGGCTTCTGTTGCTGCTTCAACACCACTCCCACTGACAGACAGTGCTACAGAAAACAGCTGAAACATTTGTTTCTCAGTATTTCCTGAGTTTAACTGATTTTACATTTTTTCCTTTCACCAGGAAAGTACATTAGTGCTTTTCAGCCAAAGGGATACATTGCAAAGCCATATTTATAGACATTAGATTCTGTCAAGTCAACTACAAATGCCTGCCCCAAAACCAGGGTTATTCTTGGAAAAGGTACAGAAATGTTTGTTCAGTCTATGTCAGAAGTGTTTTTTTAAGATGTTGGTTTAGGACTTGATAACCTCACATCAATTACCTGTATGACTCTCCATGCTTCAGTTACCTGCATTAATAAATCTGGGGCAGAGTCTCAAGTTAAAAAGTATCAGCTCTAAAGCTTCACATAGAGCTGTTATTTTTCATTGTGTAACATGTATGTGACCTTTGAAGACAGCTTCTATTCTTTTTCTTATTATTTTCCTGCTCTCTTGCTAGATTTTCCTATTAACGTCAGAGAAACAAACAAGAGTCCTATCAATGGAAGACAGCCAGAGACAAAAAAAAAAAGATAAAATTGTTTGAGCCTGATATCCTCCAGGGTCTCTCACTGCCAACAATTTTACACCAGTTACTGTTAAAATGGGTTTCAGTGCAGAAGCTGATATGCTTCTGCATAGGTCTTGTGACAGCCTAAATCAAGTAATTTATTTTTGAGGTGACAAGTGGATCATTATGGCTCAAGCCTAGAAACGGGAATGGGCTCAGTAACACAATAAGGACAAATCAATAACATTGATATTTAGATCTCTACACTGTGTATTGCTATTACAAGCCAAGAATATAATCTTCTTCTAGGTCACAAGATAATGTAGATACCATACAGTCCCTATATGCCAGACCTTGTACTCAAACCTGAGTAGAACTAATCCAAAAGGCCTAGAAATATTTAATTGCTGCCACATTTGGAGGCATTAATAGCAAGAAAACAGCAGAAGCATTCATGTGGGATTAAGTAAGTCATGTAATTGCTACTTTTCCTGATATGCACAAAAGGATATTGAAGGAGGAAGAAAATGTATCCTCCATTTTATCAATTAAAAAATAGGTAAGTTAAGGTATAACATTCATAAAATGAACCATAACTGGAAATCAAAGCCAGAGACAAGAAGAGCAGCCACGTGGGCAGAGACAGGTGTTTTCCTGAAGCAGGGATGGAAGTTGCTTATTTGGTTGTGTTCTCTAGACAGGAACAAGAATTCCCTTGCTGAGGGATAAGATGCCACTCCAGGCAGCCATTATCAAATGAGCACTGCAACCTTCCAAACACAAAGCCCTACCTCCACACATTATAATCCAAGAGCAACAGCAGGACTACCAGGCTCTCTCATCTGCAATATCCTTTTGCATCTGCAGCCTAAATTACTCTGCATTTTACTTTATGAGCTTATCACATTGCGAATTCATGTTTAATTTGATGTCCAGTGTCCCCCTGCAGAGTAACACCATCCACAAAAAGCAATATTGTTGAAAAATTGTGTGACAAGAAATCTATTTGGCTTCACTCTGAATATTACACCTCAGTTTTAGTAAATTCACCTGAGAGGTATTGACATATTTCAAACCAAAAAAGAAATCATGGATCCTCTATTTTCAGAAGAAATAAGGGGCTGTCTTGCAAGCTAAATATATAAAAATTAGTTCTAAGTAACAGAACAGATGGTAGGAGTTCATAAATATTTAAAAGGAGACAGCACAAAAGAGCAAAGGAGTTATTGGGGATAATACACAAGGGAACATATCCAGGAGTGAAAGTTGAAAAGTGAAAGGAAAGGGTAGTCTAGAAGTTCTGCATTATAACAATTATTGACTGGGCTATGCAGAGGGAATGCAGTAGAAGACACACTTTACTAAGAATTTAGTTTTAAAATATATGTACACATATAAATAATTATACATTTTTTTTACTATATAATGATATATACATTTGCTAGGAAACAAATATGCATTGGTGATCCACTGCTGAGAAAATTAAGAAAAACAGATAGGTTACTGAGCAGTTAATTAACTACCCTTTTGTTCACAACCATGCTGACCTGCCAGCAAGTCTCCAACTCCCAGTCCATAAAAAATAAAAATTAGAAGATAAGTAACAGTTGCTTCAGGATGGGAACATTATACAGGATGAAGGAAATGAGCAACATGACAGCACAGCATCCTAACCAGGAAATAATAATATTGGTAGGCCATGGAAACTGCTATACCAGTCCCTCTACAATGAGATAGAAAACAAAACAAGAGATACTTACTAGTTGGGTATATACACTTGTTTTAGCTTGCTTTCTGCTTCTGCTGCTTTCAATCGTTTCTTTAAATAGAAAAAAAGAAAACAGTTAGAATAAAACGAAAATAAGAGCCATCTTACCTGAGTCCAGTAGTAAACCTATAAGGACTTCAGCAGTTATTCATTGAGCAGGTACAACTTAATTTTCTTCCAACAAAAAAATATCCACTGAAGACAATTTTGGGCATCAAATGACTATATACACAAGCTTTTCAAAAAAAGTCAGAGATGCCAAGCAACAATAAAGGGGAACAAATTTTTCATTCCCATTCACTTCAATGCAAATTCCTTTCTTTAAAGCTTTTATTTCCCCTGCAGAAGATGATCTGACATACCAGTGTTGTTTCTCCAAGATAACATTCACCAACTGGACAGTAACAGGTATAGCAATGCAACCCCTCCATCACAGCTGCACCACTTCAAGGTTTCAAGTAAGACTTCTGTGTTGATCCCCCTAAACTTCTGAAGGCTCAGTAACATGGGAGATTTTTCTTTAGACATTAAAAAGGTCAAGAACTCCTTTTATAACTCAAACCTTCACCACTTAAACAGCAAGAAAGACACTCTGAGATTCAAGTTTTCTCTTTATTACATTTGCAAAATAATTTTAGGGTGAACCTCTGGAGGTCTCTAGCTCAATCCCCAGCTCAAAGCTGGTAACAGCTGTCTGCACAAAGCCGTGACAATGTTTTCCAGACAAATCAGCAGCATGGGGATATAGTCCAGACAAACAGGTTAGCTTAACATTTTCTATGCAGCAGCCTCAAGGCACAGTCTAGGAAAATCATTGTAAAGCTGAAGTCAGTATCTTCATAGAAGCAGGAAGCACCAGAAAACATAACAAAAATGAAGAGTGTGTCACTGAAGAGCTGGACAAACAAAAATTGTTTTTACAGAGATACCACAGACACACACAGAAACAACAAAGTAAATGTTTCCTGTAAGCATAAAGCTTTTATCATATATTATAAAGCTATTAATTGTTTTAAACAACAATTTTCCATGACAGTCTGACAGTTCCTCACCAAAGCTCTCTAGACTCCTAAAGAATTCTCCTCTTCCCTTTTCCTGCAAGTAACAGTCAACCTGTCTTAGAAATCAAAGAATGAAGTTGTCAGACAAGAGAGCAAGGAATGAGAAAACAGAACCTCTGAAAGTTATTCTGGCACTATGGGTACACCTTCAGAGAGCTGCACTCCTGGCTGACTCCCTTCTGCTGAAGTGGGCCAGATTCCCAGATTGCTTCTGTTAAATCTCACTTAGGACAAGAACTGCTGCCTGAAAACTGGCCTTAAGAAAACCCAAATGAAGACGGTGTGGAAACAATCCTTATCAATCCTACAGATGTGCAGGAATCACTAATACACATTTTGTCTGCAAATGGAGATGGAACTGAAGAGGTTCTCCCACTGAATACAAACTACAAGTTCAAGTTGAACATTTTCAAGCCACCCTACCTGAGCATCTTTATGTAAGAAACAAAACCACCCAAAGAGGGGCCTCAAGAAGGGCTGTAACAAGTTCTCCAGGCAGCATCAGAAATCCTCCTCTACCTTCCAGAGAGACACTACACAAAAATATTATCCTTTAACAAAATGCATGCTCAGGTGTCTTCCTGCTCAGGAACTGAGCCTGTTCCACACACATCCTCAGCTGAACAGCCATAATGCTCATAGGCTCCCCAGGAAATACATGGAAATCCAACACCAGATGCTGACAAACATCTTAAAATACTGCTTGATGACCAGTACAAGAACCCAATTTCCTTGAGACAGGAAATTCAGGAAACTTACACTGGTAGAGAACTGTTGTGTTTTTTAAAAAACTTCTAGTTTGTGAGAGGAAAAAGCCAGTTTTCTTGACAACATCTCCCAAGGGGACTCTGTTATGACAGTTCTGGAAATTTATGAATGCAAGAGCTTCATCCAAGCACAAAAGCATTATCAGCAACGGAAACATTCTACTGTGCACAACATAAAGTCATTTGCCTTAGGGACACAGCTAATTTAGAGTATTAAGCAGCATTTTAGTAAACAGGTGATGAATGTTAACCTCATCCCACAGATTTCCTTTGTGACTGATGACCATGGTGCGAGCCCTGAACTAACAACTGCCATAAGTCACCTGGACCCCACCACACCCTCCTCTCCTACAGCTGCCTGGGGACCAGCACAGCACACGACAAATGGCACACACCCTTATTACAAACAGCATACCAGAAAAATTGAAGGTTTCCAGAAGGTACCACAATGTCCTGGCTAAGAAGAGGCTTTGCACTAAGTACCTGCAGCTGTGGGCAATCGATAAACCAGATATGATGAGTTTCCTATTTCCTGACAGTGACTGATTCTAGAAGGTACAAAAGAAAGGTGCCTGAAATGTAGTCATGCTCAATTTCAGAATAATCCCTTCCCTGAGAGAGTGCTTTGCTAGGTCCTTTGCCAGTTATTAATTGATCTGCGCCCAAAGCATATTTATGCTATAAATTCTTAATGCTGTCTGATGTAGTTATGAATGTCCTCACCCCCACACACCTGGAACATTTGTAACTTTTTCTAGTAGTCTGGCCTAAAAAAAAAAAATCTTTTCTCTGAGTTATTTATATACACAGATCTTAAGGATATCCTCTTATTTACCTCATCATATTTTCCCCATCTATAAAAGGAAGATATTACCAACTTGTCTATCCCACAGGGACCAAGGGATTAAAGTACTAAGCACTGTACACTCAAGTTGGTGCAAACATCTGTCCTTTATATATCCTCTCCCAGATTTGACATCCTATCCACTGAGCTTGAAAGGAGTTTTATAATAGGTGACGTATCAGAGCAAATGTTTGTGGCCATTTTCTGGAGTGTGAATGTTTATCAAGAAGAAATAACAGAAGAAATCCAGGAACATTGTGGATATTTCAACATCCACAACACAAGAGTTGGGTTGGTGGAGAGCACAGGGATGCATCAAACATCCTCAAATATTAAGCCTTTATTAGTTTATGACAGGGAATATAAATTACACCTTCTGGATTCAGAGGAGAACTTTCACAGTGTTTACTCTGTCTCAAACCTCTGAACATACAAGTGTTGAACGTACAGCAGAGGTCAGGGAGGTGGGACAAGAGAGAGAATTAGTCTGTGATGAATTTGGGAGAAATACTCCAAGGTCATTGTGCTCCAGCAGCACATCTCAGAATGAATGGGCTGCACCTATGGTCTCTGGCAGTTCTGGCAAGAAAGAGACTGAGTTCCATATTACCATAAGTTTAACAGGAGGTGTTTGGGGATAAAACATCCTGCGTATGTGGAAAAACCTTTCATTGATGTTATTTCTACACTTCAGCACACAGGACTTTATGAAGGCTGGTACATTAAGACATCACTCACAGCTCTGGGTTAGGTACAAAGCAGGCTTGCTTCCCTTAAGAAAGATGTTTTCTATCTGCATCAAGACTGACCCAGAGATCCCTACCTCATGGAGTCAAAGATAAAGACACTTCTACTTTCCCCAGCATGTTCTCACCATGCAGACCTTAAAAACCAATTTTCACTGTCTGTTCCTTCTATACTTTTCTAATGGCACTTCCACATAAGAAATAGAAAAGTAAAAATTCATAGTATTTGATCTTCCCCTTGAAGTTACCTGCTCCTCAGACAGAAATAAACCAGCAAAACTAAATTAAAGCCTTCAACTCCCAGAAAGAACGTGACTAATTAATTCAAGCAGTCATCTGCCACTGCCATGGCCTGAGCTTGTCTCAACCTTTGGAAAATTTCATGTTTTAAAGTTTTTAGGCCTTCCCATTGTGATAAGCATAACAGTAGAAGCATTTAGTCTTCAAAAAAATCACCCTGAAATTCATAACTAAGAACTCAACCTCCACACTGAATGAAAATGTAGGCGACAAACAGCAGTTAATCGGTCAAAGCCATTTCAAACTTTTCTGAAGCAGAAATATATGCTCTTGTGTACTGACACAGGAAATCTGTCCCAAGAAAATAATGTATTCAAAGGACACCCAGGATACTGAATTTGGAATGCATCACCGTCATTTACCTTCATGACAACTCTGAAAGGGTGTTTTGACAGGACAGATCTTGGGATCACTGTGGACAGGCATTCAGAAGCCTACATGAAACCACCAATTCTGTGGTGACATTGTAGTAAAACTATTCCTTCTAGCAGTTCTGTTCTTGGAGGGTCAGTCCTTCTCCAGACAATTAAACTCCTACTTATGCTGGTAATCTTCAAAATAGCTAAAGTATAAATAGTATATAAATATACCATATAAATGGTATAGCTAAAGTCAAATAAAAAATAACTGGATAAGAGATCCAAGTGCATGCTCCAAAAGAAGTCAATTTGCACACACCTCCATCTCAGTGTCCTGTTCACAAGACAAGGAAGTGCTGCACTAAGCCTTTTGATCTTAGGTACACCAAGCATGAGTACAAGCTTTACTCAGTTCGCAGAATGGGCCTTCTGTTGAAGGCAACTTAAAACGTCCTTTCCTCAACGGCAAGAAACAGATTCTGATTGAGGATTATGGCAGTGTTTTCTCATGCCAAGTGGCTCCAAAGAGAAATACAGAAGGATGCAAACACCTCCCAGCTAACTGTTGCTTCTTCATCCAAGCAGGAAATTGGTTGGTGATAAAAATCTTCATATTGTAACTCACAGAAATAGACAATTTAAATTAAGTTTTAATGTTCATACAGCCAAAGATTTTAGAAGAACAAACAAGTTATTAATACTTTTATAAACACTACAACATACTGGCTTGGAATATAATTTAATCATCTTGGGATACACATTGTGCATATCCTTACTTGGGATACTTTCAATGTCTTATGTACAAAAAAGCTGCCAGCCTCAGAACTATTTTGTGGTATTAGACCAAGGGAAGAGCCTGCATAGAAAAAATACTAGAAAGAAACAGATGGAAAAAGTGGCAACAGATGTACTTTGTCAAAGACTTTGCACTCATCAAGTAAAATATAAACCTAATACACCATTATTTCAACTACAACTTCCTAGGCTTTCTCTTTGTGGTTACATACAGATAGCTCTCTCAAGCTTTTTATAAATGTTTCATGGTATTATTTGCTTGTACAAGTGGGGAATTTGAGATGAGGTCTTCAGCTCAGTTCAGACCTAAGTGATGTGATATCTCTGCACTGCAACTCCTACCTGTTCAGCTTATGCCATCTCCTAAGTGCAGAGTCTCGAACTGGAAGTTTTCCCCAAATCCCACTCCCTGGTAAACCCTTGAGCAGCACATGTAAGGTACAGCATAACCATGAGAGAAAACCCAGTGCACAGGAACAGAACAAAACAGCACAAGAAACTGCAGGTTTGCTGTGTCTTTTAATTGCTGCAAGAACAAATAATCAAAGCTTTCACATAACTATCTCCTCTGCAATTCTGCCTATGTAAAAACAAACTTTAGGAAAATGGAGAAAGCAATGGGGAAGGAAAGCCCATGAGCACTATTCTTCCCCACAATGCCAGCTTCCATCACCATCCCACATTCCTACCACCCATTTCCTTCCCAGAAGGAAAAGTTTCAGTCAAAGAACGAACTTAGGGAAAGAGTGGAATGAGGATGCCATTAATATTTTTATTAAAAGTAAAACATAATTGAAGCAAAGGCGAATTCTCATTTGTCCTGGGGGTGCCTCTAATTTCAACAGCGTCCTGACCAGAAAGAAAAGGGTAAAAAAAAAAAAAANAAAAAATCACATTACAGAACATGCCTAACATTGGTCAATGCCCCAGGCATCTAGTCTTTACCCCAGGCTGTATTTCCAAGGAAACAAGTTAAGGCGGGACATTTTCACAATTCCACTTTTTCTAATACTTCAAACAGACGCCTCATCTTAGGACTGATAATTATAATGCAAAATCCATTCTAAATTTCTCCCTTATTTTACTTAGTTTTCCTGTTAAATATTCTAAGTAGTTTTCAGCAACTGATACTCTGCAAGCCTTTGCATGCTGCTTGCATTGTGCTTGCTTTATTTCAGGGACCAACCAGCCTTCGTATTTAAACAAGCAGAGGTAAAAATTACTGTAAACACTACTCAAAGCTGATTCTCAAGTATAACGAGTCTAGCAATTGGAGCCAGTGACACTTCCCAGGTAAACACCTCACTCACAGATCTTACACGGGGCAGCCTCGTACATCCACCATCCAAGTCATGGGCAGGCAGTGGTGGGGAATCAGGGCTGGGGCCCCTTGTACATCAACGGCCCCCCAAAAAAAAGTCACTGAAGTTCATGCTGACCTTGAACTCCACAGTCAGAAAATAACTGCACTGCCTTCCTTCCTCTGCTGAATTCCAAACCAGACATTAGAAAGCTCCAAGCAAACAGGGTAGCAGCAAACATGAAAAGCATGCACTCTTGCCAATGTTGTTGATATCTACAGAAGGGCTGATGAGTTTAGTGACAAGAGATTGTTCTGATCATAACAGAACCCACCTATTAGAACAGCTGAACCCCAAGAGGGAGAATAGAGAAACAAAGCTTGGTTTCACAGGTAAGAAAAACAACTTCTGTTGGAATGAAAGAGATGATTCTGACTCTCTTACCTGCTGAACGTATCTGTCTGTAGTTTTCCACATATAGTAATATTCTATAATGCTTGTTAAGGACTTCCATGGGAGCTAGGGACAAAGGAAAAGCAGCATTTATCAAAGGGAACTGGCACACAGCCTCACTGAATTTCACACAATTCTTTTGACTGGCAGTTTGCAGCAGTCTTGCAACTACTAACTCTCCTCAAAAAAACAGTCAGTGGCTGAATCTACATAGGGGATTTGATGCACATGGGACCCGTATTAAATTAAATGCCCTTTCAAAAAAGTTGAACTTTCAGTGTAAAATTGGAACACATTACAGGTAAATCTTCATGCTGAACTAGTAAACCACTCAAGAAGGCACAAGTTGGAAGGGAGCCCAGAGGCTCAGACTCCCTGCTTAAGCAGCAGAGACTCAAGCAAGAGTAACAACTACAGTATCACAGTTCTGATATGCTTAGCTTCAATAGAGCTGGCCCATTTAAAAAGAAACCCAACCAAACCAAACTAACAGAATTGTGCCCTGCCAGCTCTGTTTTCTGTGTGAGAAGCCGAGGATTTCAGCAGGACCATAGAGAGTGTTGCTGTTTCCAAGTTTCTCTAAAAGATTAGAGCACAGGACAAACAACACTGAAACTACTTGTTTTGTTCCAGAGAACTTGAACAGCAACACAGTAAAACTTGGCTGTCCTTACACAGTACTCCATTCAATCTGCAAGCTGAGCACCTAGGGTGGAGCTTTGGCCAAACTACAGGACACTTCCCTTAAATGCCCACAATTCCTTTTGAAAACTTTCAAAAGGCCCTTTCTGAAACCACACTGTAAAGGTGACTACATTTTCATTTTTCAGAAGGCCCAATACTTACTCTCCTTCAAATACAAATTAATCTAGAGCAGCTCGACTGTCACAACACTTTCCTACACCCTCCCTCAGCTGCAGTGGAATAGAAGATTCTAAATTAATGTTTCTAAAGGAAAAGCGATCATCTGTGATTTGAAATTCTGACTATACACCAGGCTGTCACCAGTATGAGGTCTGCCTTTCCCCACTTCACAGCAAGACACATGCTCCAGTTCAAAGCCCCCTTGTTCAACACGATGAAAAACACAGCTTAGACAAGCTGCAAACCAGCTCTGTCACTGATCAGAGCCATTCGCCAAGGGGGCCCTCTTGTTTTATATACTTACAAAATCTTGCTGAATGTCAGTGAAATCTTTTCCATATTTTTCTAGTGCTTCCTCAAAGAGGTTTGCCTCTGAAGCAGACCACTCTTCCATCTCATCTCTGCACAGGACTGGCCCACCTTGTGGCACAAGCGCGGAGATTGCCTTGGAAATGTCATAGACATTTTTGTGCAAAGTGTCCATAGCATGGAACTACGGCGTTGCAAAGGAGAGAGAGAAATGTAAGGACAAGTATCCAGGGGGAAAAATGTTTCACAGTGAAAGAGCAGAGACAAATTCTGCACTGAGATTGAAGGTGCAGTTTTCTATACCTAACACAAAATCAGTAAAAACTTGTTCAAACCTCACACTGACAGTAGCTGTCAGCATACAAACCTAACATTCACTAATAGTGCAGTTTGTGGAACACAAGCCCTTGTGTATCAATAATTCCTATCAGCTCCCCACCAGCATCACCACTGCAGCACTATTGGTAAGAAAATGCACAGGACAGATCCACTCCCCCCAGGACTAAGCTGCCATCCACAGATGGGGCATGGTGATAGAGGTTCAAGGGCGTTTCCTCATAGACTTAACCATGCACTTTCTTTGTCAAATGATCCACAAAAATTTCATATATGAAAAACAAGAGCAGCAACACATGCATACAGTTTACCCCCAAAGGGCAGAAACCTCAAAAAAGATTCAAGTGAAGTCACACATCACTGCTGAGTAGGAAAAAAAAAATGACTCTCAGGGGCAATTACTCCTCAGAAAGCCAAGCCACGGCTGTCTGCAACTTGTGATTTACAAGGGCTGAGAACACGCTGCGAGGGAGGAACTGCTATTAGCAAATGAAAGCTTGGCTTTATTTCCCCATTTCTGCAGTTTTAATCAGGATGTTATTTGCCTTTCATCATACCAGTTTTGTGCACGTACATAATTAACCTACACCGTTCTAGACTAGAATTTGTTCTACATATAAGTTTACATTCCTCCAGTTATGAGGTGAGGCTTTGATAACAGTTCTCTGGGGACTTCATAAATTTTATTCAAATTTTCATTAAACTTTCTGTAGCATAAAAGTTCAAATTTTTTTCCCTTTCCCTGATCTACTCAGCAAGATTTATGATTATAAAATGTTAACAATACCACCACTCCACAGGTACTCTAAAATGGAGCTCATCAAGGAGACCAACATCAACTGACATTTCTTATCTGACCACAAGCTTTTCCCCCAGACATCCTTGGTCAATCATGTCCAAGGATGCCAGTGACAGTCTGAAGTGATGAGGAATGGCATTCTAGCACTGTAACATTACAGACAGGCAGACAATAATTTGCATTCTTCTTAAGAGAGCTACTGAGCCCGTGCAAGGCATGGGTTGTCAAGCATGCCATCAGAATACATTAATAAAACTAAGCAAAAAAAAATTATCTCCTAGTATTATCCATGATGGATCAAAAGAGGCACAAGGCCAGAAAAAGTTACTTCATCTGTAACTAAAGGATTCCTTTGCAAAGACAGGGTCTGTTTCACAGCAAGCCACAATTACAATCCATCTGCCCCTCTCTCTTTGCCAACTGTTAATGCTGAGGTGAATATTTTGCATCTCTCACAAACTTAAGGTCCTCTAAAAAAAAAAAAATCTTACCAGTGTGATGTCCCTGGAGGCTGCTGCAGCACTCATGTGCAAACTTGGCTGTCTGACAGAACTACTGCAATCCAGGGCTCGGGCAAACGTACCAACAGACCTGAAAGAAATTAAACACAGCATTAACTTTGCACGCAAACCCATCATAAATATAAACACGTAGCCAACACTTTGTGAGATGAGCAGACTCCATTTGCCAGTTACAAGATTACATGATTTGGCGCTCATTCTGAGCCAGGACCGTTCTCTTCAAATGTGGTTTGTTATTATGAACATTTTACTCTACTTCAGATGACTGAAGAGGCTTAGGCATGGGAGAAGAAAGAAAGACTCAAGGGTCACCAACGGGGAGTTTTGAGCTACTCTCTTATCCCTTGCCTCCCAACAGACTTGAGCTGCAACAGGAACAAAACACAAGCAAGCTTTATGAATAACAATAGTCTCTTCTACAATGGCAAAGGCAGTGCTGCATTGTCCAAAGGAGACTGATGCTAAGACAAGGCAGGAAAAATGCAGTAATGCAAGCATTTTTCCAAAAGTTTCAATAAAACTAAAAATTAAAATTAAAAACAATATTCATTTTACAACTTAACATTGTATAATATATATCATAAAGCCTGCATAAGAACACAGCAGTTCTCAAGTACTTCACAACTCCAGTCATTTCTGCATCTGAGACCACAACACCCACACTCTTCATTTTATTCATAAAGAAATCAGTTGGAGAAACCTGCAACAAACACTGGTTCTCAAAATTTCTACTCCCCTGCCTGCTTGCTACACCACATGGGTGAAACACTTTGGCTCCACTTCACTGTGCAGGAGCACATCTCGTCTGAGCAACTACAACAAGAAAAGGCAGGTTGGGTTCTTCCCCCCCTCCACTCAGATCACTTCCCCAAACTAGCTGAGAGCACAGAGGAACACACTAGTGCCAAGCAGTGCAGGAGTAGGAAAGGTAAATGTTTAAGCAGTAGTTGTAATCAAACATCTGATTTTGGCCAAAATCCAAACCAACCTCCCCCATCAAAGTGTCTGTGGCGATTCACACTTCGCCCTCTTCCCAGCCTCCCAGTCAGTATCCCCATCCCTGCTTCACAACTCCCCCGTGCCCAGCTTTAGCTGAACTGATACTTTTGTGTGTGTGTGTGTGAACTAATTATAAACTGGAACGCTTTGCTGATTCTGAACAGAAGCAATTCTTGTACTCATCTTTGCAGTGATTTTCATTACAGCCCACACCTTGCAGTGGCTGTACCGGCAAACCCAGTGGGCAGCACTGAACTGCCAGAAAGTGCCACTAAAACCAGCTCTGCCACCAGAAGCCTACACAAGGTGGAAACTCCCATCACAAACAGTTCCTCAGTCACTACAAACCAACCCACATGAAAATACAAGAGGAGGAAGGTTAAAAAAAAAAAAAGGCAGACAGAACCAAGGTTCATCTATAAAGGCACCACCTAAAACACACAAAATTTGGAGAGTGTTACCTGTTTATTTTTCCCCCAAATTATTCAGTCACCAGTTATTATGAGAGCCTAAAATTTAATATAGGCTTCTGTTTATAGAAATGCATAGCAATTAATTAGTTCGAGAACCTTTTAAAAAGGAAAAGTTGATCAACAAAGATTGCTTTGAGGTTAAATAAAAACACCATCAGTACAGATTTGCAGGGTTTTACTTTATTGTGCCTACCTTTTGGAATCTAGGCATTAGAAAGCATCTTCACTCCATCACAACTATTTATCAGAATTCTTAGCAAACCATTAATGTATGTTAAAATGTCACTGGTTTTGAAAAAGGCAGTAAATGGACACAGCAAAGAACTGCCAAGAATTTAATTCACTAAGTCTTCTGCACGCTGACCAAAGTATTTGAAAAACCTCACCAATTACAGGATCACTTTCACATGCAACTTGCTTTGCTTTTATGAAACTAAGTTGTAAATCTGACAAGCTGTTCCTAAAGTCATGCTGTTCCCAGGAAAGCATATAAAATGTCCCTCATTTCAAAATGGAGCATGTGAATCAAGCAAACAAAACCAGCATTCAGGCTAATAAAGCAAAAAGAACATAAAGTGCTTGGAAGAGTTACTAACATTTACCTCTTCAAAGGAGGTAAAATGCACTTACCTTGCTACCACCAGGAACTGGTCTATCTGCTTGTCTACTAGTGGGTTAAAGGCTTCCCAAACTTTTGTTTCAAGTTTTGACTGATCTCTTCCATCATCCTCACCTGGTTGAAAAACAAATCAGAAATATTTAGTATGGCTCTTTTAAAATAAAAGTACTTTCTACATTTTATCTCACAATAATATCACTGTTAGCCCATCTCGGTTACTCTGCCTGACAGGTCACTGTGAAAATTTTATTCACTTATTTCTACGTGACAATTTTAGCTTGACAGATATAGCAACACAGCTCATTCGAATTGGGCAATCACATTTTCACAAACTGGTGTCAAAGGATATGTCATGGGAAACAGAGTACATCTTTCTCCAAACTAGACAGTTTCTTTCTCCAGCTCATCTCTTTTCCTCCTTTATCTTGCAGCAGTTCCAGGAAAACAGACACACTCCCAGCTGCTCTGAGCAGGCAAAGAGTAGCTGGTTCAGCCCCTGTCAGCTGCCTTCTAGGGGGGAACTCATGGCATCAGACACTCTTTATTTTCCCGAGTCTATACAAACCAGAACACCCTGGTAAAATACAGGAGCTACCGAGACTTTTTCTTCCTTCTGCTTCCTTTAAAACATCTGGCAATTATCCTTCTCTGAAGCCCCATGTTGGCCCACTGAGGGAACAAGATGCCTTTCAGATTAGTTCAGCCTCACTTCGGAGACTTGCCCAGCTGTTGAATAAATACCGGTTTCATAGACAAATTAAACAAGAATCCTGACCCATTTGTTTGCCTGTCCTGACATGAGACTAAGTGTCAGCAGAGATTCTAAGCAAATACAGAAGCATTTCATTGCTTCCACATCTTGGCCCATCCAGTGTGGATAGAGTCTTTCCAACACAGGTCACAACCCTCACTCTCTTTAGGAGAAGCTTATGGATGGACCTTTCCCTCTGCATTACACAGGGCTCAGGAAAGAAAAGAACAATTAGATGCCAACACTCCCCCTTCCTCTCTGTTTTTCCACCCACTTTTGGATCTGTAGGGTAGTGAAGAGACAAATCTAAAGTTAGTTACTATCTGACAACTATTACTGGTTCCTGCCACTTCTCTGTGTTCCTCAGGCCAGTGTCCTCATGGTCCCACTGCTCCATGACATGGTGGGGGCAGGCTGAGGTCTCAACACACACTCCCAGCCAGCAAATTCTCCTCCTGCCTATTCTGCAGGTGAGAAGTCTAGGCTGGCAGCCAACACTGGGATGGGGAGAGGGCTCCAGGGAAAAGGCACCCGGCAATAATGGGCAAATTGATGAGGGCAGACAGCATTTAATTGGCAGTAATTTGGGAGGGGCTCTTATAGGGAAGTGAGGCTTGATTAAAAACACAAAAGGCTTAACAGACGTGATGGAAATTTGTGTTTCCCATGGAAATTCTGAAATCTCTTAATAAAAAGAGTGCAAGCTCCGAGAGAGCCCATTAATTCAATTTATTTCAACAACTTTTATGATTTGGACAAATGCCCACTTAAAGACTTGTTTGAAAGAGAACTAATTGCCTTCAGTGGGCAACAACCTCAACAAATCCAGCCATCATTATACACGTGGCCTGGCAGTGGAAACCACCTCCCACATCTAGGCAGGCCTCACACGGAGAAGTGGCCACATTCAATGTGAACTCTTGACAATTTAAATAAATTACAGAAATTACCTTCTTTTAGTAAGTCTGTTATATCTGCCTGGTATCTGTTTCCAACTCGAATCTCTCCTTTATCAGCAAGCAGGGTCTTTTGTTGAGGATCATACACTAGTGAATAAAAGAAGAAATCCTAAAAAATAAAACAAGAGCAAAAAGGTAAACAGTGTTATTAGCCTTTACTTTCAGCTTTGCAACCATATTACCAAGTTTTTCCAGTTTAAGTGTGGTTTTATTACCTATATATATATTTTTATATTGGGTGAACAAACAATAAATGAATGACCAGTTTTAAAACCCCATTTAAATGCTTTCCAGTCTGTCAATGCCTCTCTAATGCTGGAAGGCCCAAAGCTGGACAGAAAACTACCGAAGTGGCCTCACAAGTGATGTAGTGAGGGGATTAATCCCTTCCCTCCATCTGCTGGCTGCTCGTGCTAATATAGACCAGGATGTGCTCAGCTTTCCTCATCACAGGGATGTACTACTGACCAACTTCTTGCCTGCCACCATCTAAGCTTAAAATCACCATGTTTCTTTCTGCTTGTTATTGGGAGAGGGGCAGCAGATGTGGCAGCAGCAGTAATTAGCTGCAGGTGGCACTCCATTAATTTGTTGCTTTTGTTCAAGTAGATGAGGAAAAGGCTAAAATAGCTGCTTGGCTTCCGCTACCTGGGTGTGTAAAATTAAAACAAGAAGGCATTCCAGAATGAGAATATTCTGCCAGGGCAGGGAAAGAAAACAGCCAAAATTTTAACTACTTAAAACGGCACAGTTTAAGTAATTAAACTTTTCTGCATGGATAAGTACTTAGCTACAGCTATTGAGTGCACACTGGAGATCAAGTATGCTCCATCAAAGTATAGTGTGCAGTATCAGGCAGGATTAGACCTCTGGTATGACTTGGAATAACAGATTTTTTTGTAACCTCTGTCCACAGCAACATGGTAAGCAGGACAGAGAATTGTGTCTGAACAGAAACAGCATGTGCAGTGTGCCATTTTCCACATCTCAGGTTTCTGTCTCATTTTCCTTCTCCCCTTATTTCTGTGGCACTAGCAGGCACCCTGTTTAAATCCATCTCATTTCATGCTCACCTCATTTTTCCCTTTCCCTATATTTGTATGTGTCAACAGCATGCAACATAAATTAGGACAAAACCAGCATGAATTTCAAGCCCTGTTCAGCTTTACGAAGAGGTGGCAAAGGAAAAGAGAGTCTCCCAATCTGTCATAAGAGCCCTAGAAAAAGAATTCCTGTGAGTTTCCACAGTAACATGGCAAAAATTCTGGAAGAGAACTGAACTTCAACTGGAAAGGTTGTCTGTAGTTGGGTTTGGGGTGAGGGGATTTGATTGCATCCTAAGCAAATGATACTTCTGAAAAAATTCCTACTCCCACAGGCACCAGGGTCAGGTTCCATCAACCTACGGACAGAAGGCAGCTTCAGAGTACATGAACACTCATTTATTTTACAGCTATGTAAAGAAATCTGGGTCTCCTGCTCCCTGACACACTCAAAGCTCAAGATATTGAAGAATTTTGAGAATGCATCATTGTGGAAATACAACTTAAGAAAAGCTTTTGTCTCACAGGCTTCCACATTACAAATACAGTGTTTAACTTGTTCCAGCTCCAGAATACCTGACTGTAGGACAAAGTATATGCAGTGCAACATTAATGCTTTTCAGGCATGTTGCCCAGCAAATATACAACACATTGTAGTGTAACAACACAGTGGGCCCCAAAGAAGAGCAATTCCACAGGCAATTGCTTTCGTATTTCTCAGCCAGGGAAAGTCGTACATAGTGGAAGAGCTTTCTCCCATGGCATTTGACTGTTAGATGTCCTATTGCTTCTCTTTTATTGGTTATCACTATGAATTTTCTCTGCAAAATCTCTGTTAGTCTCAGGTCATCCTGTTACGTCTTGTCCAATTTTGTCTCAAATCAATCACGCTGAACAAAAGAATGAAAAGCCTCTGGTCTCTTCTCCCCATCCAGAGCCTCCTCAACAGAGAAAAGATGGACGTCTGGGGGCCCAAGGGTGAATACAACAGAGACTGCAACCCCTAGAGGTAATTCAATACCACTACCATCTTCCTTCATAGATATGATATTCATTCTTGCAAACTGAGTGGGATTGCTGAAAATATTAATAAATGTCAGCTTAGTGCCAATGCAAGCTAAGAAACAAACCAGATCCTTGTGTACTCTAAAGCATGTGTGAACTCCTGACCACCACTATGTGATGAGAACAATTTTTCACAAGGGTTTTTCACAAGAGTGATGTTCACAACAAAGTAACACTGCTCTTCAAAATCCTCCATGCTCATTTGGGCTGTCAAAACTGTGTATGCTGGATTTGCAGTAGTCGAGAAGGCTTTTCTCTTTTAATTTCAGATCTCAGAAAACACCCAACACATTAAAAAAAACTTACCATGACCTGCCAAGAGTTAAAACTGAATCATGACTTTCTGCTTCTCTCAACTGTTAGACAGACACATATGCTCAGAGCTTCCCTACCCAAGCCCCTAAGCTACGCATAGCTATAGCCAAGAACCAAAGTCACCAAGAAACTGGAAAAAGAAAACATGCACAGAATGAAAGTACACTACAGAAATAATGGTTACTTCATTGCAGATTGCAAACTTACTTTCATGTATTTGATGTATTTTAACTAGAGAACATTTTATTTTTAGGGGGTAACCAAAAGGAATAGATATGCCAGACATCTGCTCAGCAGGCAAATTCACACAAGCCTCTGGATATATCCAGGCAGAGCCGTAAAATAGATGGTACATATAAAATAGTTTCCTGCAGAATAGGGAAATCTAGTGCTTTTGCCATAATTGGCTATGCCCTTCTCTTGATCTCCATGGGAATTAAGTGTCTATAGAAAATTCACATTTTCCAGTTGCTTTTTTCCCCCCCTCTCTTTCTTCCTATTCCTCAATCCTGCTACAAACCCAATTTTACCAGGCACAGTAAAAAAGTCAGTGCTGGTCCCCTTCAGCTCGCTTTCCAAATGTAACAAGGCAATCTTCCTGAGGAAGATGACAGAGAGAGGGTGGAGGAGGAGAACAAAGATAACAAAAATGTAATTTTGCTATGCTTACTATCTCCCTAAAAATTTCTGTCTGGATGTTTAACCTGCTTCAAGGCAGACAGCCTTGGGCTGAAAGCCTACTTTTACTGGTCATAACATTTAAAAAATCAAATACCAGATTCCCTAGAACTTCTTAGGCTTTATTGACAGAAGCCATGCTGGAAAAAAGAAGAAACAACCCTGAAACATTTTGAAAGGAAAGGATGAAGAACAGGAGGCATGGGGAAAGAAGGAACAGTTCAAAACAATACCATCCAGGGTTAGGAACTCACTGGGCAACAACTGTCTCCTTTTCTTAACCTCTTTACCCTCCACCCAAGCACATTTGTGTTCCTGAGCTTTTAATTTCTTTACCATCTGTCCAAGTTAGTTTGCACCACAGCAAAATGCCACGCTAAGTGACAGGACACATTCAGGGAACTCTCTCATTCTGTGAAATCTCTAAGTGCCTGCTCAGTTTTAAAAATAACCCACATCACTCATCTTGCATTTTGAAAGTTCAAAAGGATGAAAAAAAAATAATAATTTTCTCTTTCTGTGCCTACATCTGCAACTGAGCACTGCATGATTAGAGGAAGGCAGCTCCCTTCAGTCTCAGCACACATACCTGTAACACCAGTGATAATAAAAATGTGTGGAGGGCAACTGAGAACAAGCACTACATAAAAGATGGGTACTAAACAATCTTGAAATAAATTCAATTTGATTAACTTTTGCTTTCAAACTGGCATATCCTGGGCTGCTAGCTGGTTACAAGCACTGTTGAATACCACGTCCCTTGTTTGATGCTCAGCCATTTGGCAGCCTTCAGCAGACCCGACATTTTTTGGTTTCACATTCCAAAGAGAAACTCAACTATTTAATCCCTTGCTTTGTTTAAAATTCTCTTAAACTAAAGTATCAGATTAAAACTAATCTTATGCTTAAATAAATACTGAAGAAAGCTACAAAAGCATTCAAAAAGAACAGCTAGCTACGAGAGAGACTACAGTATGCTCCTTGCAAGAAATGGCCTGTTTTCTCCTTGTTTCTTAAGGGCCAGTAACGGCCATCACCCTACTGTTTTAAATTACAAGGCTTCCTCTCCTGTATAACATTTCAATGTTTTCAAATGCAAATTATTTGCTTGCAGATGTGTTCAAATAATAATATCCTGAAATGCTTTGCTCATCTCCCCAGCAAATCTCACAGATTGACAGATTCCAAGATTGTCTAATGCAGCCAGCAGCCAGAGGTCTAGCCATAATTAAAGGTATATAAATACAACTTTAAAAAAATTCAATAGTAATTTTTTTAAATCACAAAATAACTGAAGAAGTAAACCCCAATATTTACATTCTGAAGTATTAACCATGCAAGACAATTCAAGTGTTTGGTCTGAGACACCTTTAAAGAGACAGACTGGGTAAATTTCTGTCAGATGTCACCTGACAAGCATTTTTCAAGGATTTAAGTATCTGTGGTGGCATATGAAGGACTCCAGATAAGTATTTTGAACAGTGAACTCAAAGAACAGGGAACTAAGCTCCTCAAAAATCCAAGGCAAGATCAAGCTTAAAGCATATTAACATAAATCTGCATGATTTCAGGATAAAGCAAATATAGAGAAGCACAGCTTGCTGGCTTGCTCCCTCCTCTACAGTTCCTGCATCTCCCAGGGCATCAGCCTCCAAGTTTGAATTCTCAGCCTTGCCACACTGATGAGCAAGTTGGGTTCTCTTTACAGGAGAGGCAGCTTACTGTCACAAAAGGATGCAAACATGAGGTCTGGCCCCATGTTTATGGGGAGATTCACAAAGTTTTCTGCACAATGAAAATTGTACAGAGCCTAAAGCTTCCCCCTGTCGATGCCCAGTACATGCAGAAACAAAAGAATTACCCTCTTTTTAGAAAACTTGCAAGTAGGCACCAAACGTAAATAGTGCCAGAATAAACTGTTCAAGCTTTACAATGCACAAAATGGTTCCTACCTCCCGTTCCAGATACGATTTAAGGGATTCTGTCTCATTTAACAGAGTAACGCTGCATTTGCCTCTAAAAAAAGAGAAACACGTCTTATGAAAAAAACATCTTAAATGCTCATGTGATTCACAAGATGGTATTACTGAAATTGTACACAGAACTTGATCTTATATTGAAGAGTACTTGAAAACAATGCTACGTGATTTTTGAATAAAATTGAAGAAAATAGTCATTACCTAATGTGTGTGGCTGGCAGAGATTCCAGCTGTCGTGAGAGAAACAACTCACGATGTCTGAGCTGATGCTTCTGTTTCTCTGGTAAGTCAACCATTTCTGGGTTTTCCATCTCTTCTTCCATTTCTCCTAGTCATAGAGACAAAATTGATCAAGAACAGGGCAAGTATTGACTTTGAGCAAGACAGAAAGACCTGCTCCAAAACCTTTGCTAAATAATAAACATTAATCAGATTAAGTGTAACTTCACCTGAATCCTCACACTTCAGCCAACTGCACAATTACATAATGAGTACAGATCCTTGAAATGATGCCTGTGAAGAACTGTATTTATTCACCACCGGGATCAAATCATCCCAGGCACACACAGGTCACACCAAACTGAAAGTCACACAAATCTGCTACCAAGAGAGAAGTTCTGGAGAGAGAGAGAGAGAGAGAAAGAGCTGCTTTTGGAGACCGTCAGTGCATCAGATTCATCAGGTAGAAGGCAACACATGACGAGTGTGGCAGTCAAAGTGAAGTCTTTCCTCTTTGCCAGGCATCAGCTATCTTAAGCTCCACTCCTCTTTCAGGATATCACACTCTCCCATCCCAGCTTCAACAGGAAATGCCCATTGGAAAGGGCAGTTTGTTTAATTATTTTGTACTCTCCTCACCCCAACCAGAGCCAACAGATCCCAGCCACAAGATTAACCAGAATGTAACCAAGTGCCTTAGGCCAGTCTTGCCACCTGCCCTACCCTACCACACAACACACATCCAAGTGCAACACTCCTGCATTTCAGCAGTCAGGATCCACCATCTCTGCCTTGGAGCTACCCAATCTCCATCCAACCAGTTCTCAAACATACACCAAAGTAAATACACGAGATCACACCCACACTGATACACAACTGATCCCAAGCACTACAAGCATCTATCTTTTAAGAAATAAATTGTATGTTTTGTGTTTGTTAACAAGCATCCTGCCAGTTAAAGCTGTAAAAGGCAAAATACTCAGAGAAAAAAACTCCAAAGATCTCCCATTATGAATGACCAAGAAAGAAGAGATCAGACTTCTCCTTCTCTAAGAAATTAATGCAGTTCCTTGTATTTTGCAAAACCACAGGAAAAGTTTCCCAGACTGTAGTAGAATGAGCTGTAAAGCCTCATGCATGAATTGTAAAACTCAAATTTTACAGCAGCATTACTCTCAAAGAGCAGACTTATGCCTGCAGCTTAATTCAACAGTTGTTGCCAAAAAACATTTCTAGGCAGAAACACATAGGGACACAGTTATGATTTATATACCCTTAAGATTAGTTAACTAAAATCCCCATAGTTATCCTAAAAATAAAGCAAACAGAAAAGAGAGGTCTCCATTTTATAAAACACTAAAATTGCATTTAGTTTTAAATAGGTCGCCATTATGCCAAAGGCGGTGACAAAAAATTATGTACCTTTCAGGATCCCCACAATTTATCACCGTTTTACTGCCCTGAAAGAAAGACCTGTAGTTAATTTGCCCATCAGGTAGGCTGCTCCAGCAAGGAAGGAAAAAAAGAGCAGCGTAATTAAACCAGACTGCAACATACAATAGCTGCTACACCACATGTGCTGTTAACCATACAGGAGCATGCACTTAGGTTTTAATATTTTCCTGGGAACTAGAACACCAAACTTACATTTGTTGCACAGTTTCATGGGTCTGCAGTTTATTTACTGAAATGGATTCTGTTTTAGTTGAAAATTAATATTGGGACTGCTATCCTACACTGTAAATATACCAGCAGCAATCCACAAACAAGTCAGCAAGTTCCAAGCTCATGTGCCTGAAAACAGAAGGATGCACAAAGGAAAAGGGAATACATGCCTGCACTTACAGCAGCTTTTGGAAATGACAGTAGTGCATGGTGTAATGCTGGGAAAATACTATAAGGAGCAACCTAAAATACTTAGTATCTTCAGTATATTTGATAGCCTACAGCTTTTAAAAATTACATTTTTCTAAAAAGTATGTCAACCCCTATGTGCCAATCAAATCTACAGATAAAATGAAAGCACCCAGCACAACCGAGCTGCATCCCAGAGACTGCATCCGTTCAGGAAGGCTCACCTTCCAAATAGTATTTTATTTATGTGTCCGGTTTTAGTAATAAAATACAGAAGGTGGAGAGCACACATGTTCTTATGGCAGCTCTGCTATAAACAGTCTTTCAGAACCAAAAAGCACAATACATTTCTTCTTAAAAACAGACAGACATTTGTACAGGTAACAAACAACTCCCCCACACACAGCAGTAAAACTGTCATAGCTCCCCCAGACAGAGGCAGGAACATTCCAAGAAATAACAAACAAACAAATCCACACGAGCATTGTCCCTCATTTTTACAGCCATGATTTAGCACTGAAAAAAAAAAAATGAACCTGACAAAAGCACTTGGAACCAAAGGAAGAAGAAGAGTAGACTGGATGCAGGACAGGAACCTCTCTTCATGAGGTCAGGCAGAAGCTGCTTGGACAAAAACTAACCAGTATCACCTCACACCCCACTAACAACTCACCACTCACAGACAGCACAGGCTAAAGTCAGACTGTGAACCACAAGAGGGGCTGTCCCAACTCCAGCTCCAGGACAATTCTGTCTGACACATCTGCATTTCACCTTCCTACAGCTCACCCACTCGCACTCTGACTGAAGCAGACTACACCACCCTCAAGAATGGTGGCCTCTGAGAAAAAAGGACCATGGTCTTAAAATAATAGAAGCATGTATTTATAAAATATCCACGAAATCTTTTCAGAAAGATTTGCCTGCATTTTTTACTGTAACTGTGGAATAAGTGGTATGTGAATACAGGAGGCACAGTATGTTGGGACTTCAGCGCTCTCATAAAGCCTTACTTCAAAATTAATCTCTCTGCTTGATAGATGTGCTTGTGCAGATTTGAAACCAAACATTTAATCTTAATACAAACAGTAATATATCAGCTATGCAGCAGTAGCCAGTGGAATGCTGCAAGAAGCGTATTAGATTAAGTATTATTTGATATTTAATGGCAGAATCATTAATAGCACATTAACAAAGCTTGAAAATTACTTATAATGGGAACAAGAGATAGACAGATTGGGCACAAACAGCAAGACTTGTGTGAAAGCTAACATATATGGGGAAAATAATTAGAAAGAGTAAACTTTGAGTTGGCAGGAGAAACCCAAGAGGTAGTAATTGTAATTTAAAATGACTGGGTGTGTGAGATGTGAAATTAAACATCAATATTTGCTAGACACTAGAAAGAATAGCAATTTGCTGTAGATCAGATTGGGCTCTCTAGAGCATCAAAAGCAGAAAGCACCAGCTCCTTCTCTGCATTATGGGTGTCATACAAGTAGCTACATGACAGAATTCAGAAATGCACGACAGTAAACAAGACATAGAAATTAGGTTTAGAGAGCACACAAGGTTTACCAGCTTGAGAAACAGTCTGCAGCAACAGAATAATTAGTTAGCACCGTTATAGCTAACAAATAATGCAAAGAATAAAGAAAGAAAAGTGGGGCCAAATCATCGGGAAACACAGTAAAGCCCGTGTTAGTGACCTGCACAACAGCTCCTTCAGCAACAAAGGAAGCTGCAACTCTTGCTGCTTTAACAGCTCAACTAAGGACCTTGGAGGAACATTCTAGAAATGCTGCATTTGAATATATTAACAATACAACACCAGGTTCCTTCTTCCAGGTTCAGTTCCAAATTGCTTGTATGAAGCTGTAGCCTTATTTATTTTTTTTTTCTCTATCAAAATCCAGATATTGATTCATAGCTATAGAAAATATGGTCAAAGTTTAAACAGATCCTTTTACCTTGACACTTCAGAAGGAATTTGCTACATTATCAAGACATCCCACTAGGATCCCCGCCACAAATTTCTGGTGGTCAACTTTTGCAGCCATGGCCACAATTACAGGTAGCAAACAGACGCTATTTTGGATGCTTCCCTCACTGTACCACTCCCTCCCAAAGAGAAAAAGCACAGTTGCCTCCTCTCAGCAACAACTGAGCCAAAGTGTCATTAGTGGATATATGAATTTGACTCCTCTTAAATCTGCATGTGTGATGCTGGGAGAAAATGGAGACAGGGAATAAAATGGAAGAAATAAAAAGAGCTAATTTGTGAAGCTATTATCAAACTTCATTTAGATTGGTGTTATCTAAAACGTTAAATAAATAAATAAATAAATAAATAAAAATTTCCCTACCTGTTTAGGCACACAGGTATCATGCAACCACTTATTTTCAGAAGCTCTGGCATTTCCAAAAACAAGCTGCTATGTGTGCCTGGCACCCAGAGAGCACCTGCTGAAAACCAACCATAAATCTGCCAATCCAGCCAGCACTAACTAGTCAGTTCCCCAACCACTACCAACTGGTCACTCACTGCTGGAAATATTTACTGAATTACAAAAAACTGTATAAGACATTATATAAAGAAAATACATAGTGACAGCATCCAACAGTAAGTTGAGGAGTAAAGTATCTTTTCCATTTCTCTTCTCTCAAGTCCTGTCTGCAATCTTGTTTTCAAAGTCTCTGGGCAAAAACTTTTAACAGTTTCCTACGGATGAAGCAAGCTCATTTCAGAAACAGTTGGAGAAATTCCCTAGAATTATTTGTGAGGTGATTAAAGAGGTTTATGAATAAAAAGCACTAACAATGTATGGAAGACATCATAAGGCTGAAAGATTTACAGGACAGCCCAGACAAGCTTTATATCATATGATAAAAACAGTAAGATCACAGATCAAATCCAAGAATCAGGTTACATACATCAGGTACTAATTTATAATCACCAACTACAGAATAAGATGCTTCCAAACCCATTTCTCTGTATACAGACACGAGAAAAGACAACATTTCAGACTTGCCTGTTTCAGACAGATCATCCAAGCTAAAGTGGCTTCTTATTTATTTTTTTAAAGCTTCAAAACATTCATTTCCCAATTACATCTTTTTCCTTCCTCTATTGGAAGAGTAAAAAATATTACAAAATATCCATATAATTTTTCCATTCATGGTCTGGCTGTATCTCCCCATTACTTAGCTCTCTCACTGCACTGATCTCAACAGTAGGTCTGAAATAAAGGCATCTTAAACAGAAGACTGTGTGAATCCAGAAATGTCTGCAGTCAGAAAGCTCCATTAATCAGCTGAACAAAGGCAGTTAAAAGATCAGTGATGCAGATACGTACATCTACTGCAAATGCATCAAAATGAGGCAACAGGAGACTTTATGGAAATGAACTCAAAGTCAGTGACAGTGTGGAATATCTGTACCAGAATCTTAGCATCTACAAAATTTAATTTTGTTGTATCATGGAGGATGTTGTTTTTTTTTTCCGGAGTAAAGGACTAATGGCTGTCCAAAAAGCTTAATTTTACTCTCTTCTCCCTTCTCATGAAGAATGGAAACCGCAGAGCAGCATATCTATCTAAATAAATGGAAGTCATTCAGTAGCAATTTTGTTCTGTATCAGAAAGAAACATACTGGAGAAAATGTTAGTTACTAATGAAATTTACCCTAAGAGGCAGACTCAGTTGTCTCTGGTTGCTCTATTAATAGGATTGCTATAGAAGAATTCTCCCATCTTTCAAACAACACATATGAACAATGAATTATTTGTTTGCATTAAAAAAACCCACTTAGATTTCTTATCACAAAGAGAAATCAGCATTTGCAGGTTCAAAGAGCATTTATGTAGATTCAAATATTTTTCATTTTCAATCGCAGATATATGTTTCTGTGAACCCTTCCTACCTGCCTCCTTTCCTAAACCTAGTGAAGTGAGACCCAGAGGAAGGAATCAATAGTCATGTTGTTTATGATGAAGCTCCTATTAAGCTTAAGGATTCTCAGATAAAATGAATACTGCTGCACTGAAAAGATCTCAAAAAAGCTTTGCCTGCCACCACAATTCTGTAACACAGCCAACTCTCCTCTCAATGCCATATGACCTTTTTTTAAAGTATGGTTGCAACGCAGGGATTATCTGGACAGACTCAAATCTACAACAGAAAATACTCAAATTTATCAATAAGGGACTAGTTTTGCTGCATCTTTTCCCCAGTCGCATTAGAGCAGCGAGAACACAGCAAGCCATTATATTCACTGCTAAAACTGAGTATCTGATTTAATCAATTCCCAGATCCCTCTATTGATACACACACCAAGAAGCACATTAAAAGACAGTGATGCTTGCCAGCTAAATCATAGTTCTGACATGCCCATATCTGATTGCTTCTCTCTCATTTATGTATGTGCCCTGAATTACAAAGATTCATATGGCTGTCCATGCTTTTTGCTAAATTTTAAGCAATCTCAACAGCTCCATCTCACACACTCCATTGTTCACAAGGGAAAAGAGTTCAGTTACCCTACCTGCTTTGTCTTTTTTTCCCTTTCAAAGTGCCTGTTTGGTAACTGTTTTGTTAGTACTGTGTCCAACACCTTGCAAGGATGGGACAAGAGGGATGTTGAATTGGCAGAGGAAGGTGTAATAAACCCAAATCTAATTCTCACTGGTAATTGTAATGGAGTCAAACAGGCTGGAAACACCTTGGATAAAGTGCCCAATGTCATGTAACAGGTTGCTTTATTTTTAAAATGTTTCTATAACTGAAATAGGATGGTGACACCAAATTTTTGTTTGGAAATAACCTTCCAGCTCTGCTCAGCCAGGTGTCTCAGATGCCTCTGATTGCCCTGGGAGAGGAGCACATGCCAACACAAGCTAACATGTTCAGTATAATAATTTTTTTTTTTTCTTTTTACATCAAGAAATTAGTTATACAATGCATACACACAAGGGAGACTGATGTAAGGTAACATGAGCAACCTGCTGCATTTTAGGATAGTTTACGTTTATGTTTTTTTTAGTCAAAACATAAATACAATACTCAAAGTTCTAATTTTCAAGTCTCCTTTCAGCATAGACTTTTTCTTTTCCAACAAAAGGGCTTTAAATATTCAAAATAGTGATAGGAGATTCTCAGATTCTCTGGTTTTAAAATGTATTTTCTGAGCATGTTCAGACAAAAGCTGTGTCACTACAAGAGATATTATTAATATTGAAATGTAAAGAGAAATCCTGTTAGTCAGGTTTCAAGCTGGCCATGTTTCAAGTTGCTTTCCTATGATCAGTCTATTTGATTTACTCAAATAATGGTTGAGGGGTTTTTTTAAATATACAAACCAAACCAAACAATTAATGAGAAGTAATATTAGACATGGAGAATACTTTCTCTCACCCCAAAAATTAAAAAATTCATTTGTGTGGAGCAAATAAGACATCTTTACTCAGCCCTAACTAAAAACTTCTGTCTTGTCCCCACTATAATCAAACTGTATACAAATGAGGTATTAAAAGGTTTAAGGACTGGACAAAACAAAACAAAATTAAAAAAAAGTAAGAGGGTCAAGTAGAAAGACAGAGAAAAGTCAGCCAAACAAGTAATGCAAATTGCTAAAGATGACTACAGAAAAGACACCTTTAAGAACAGTAACACTGCTACTTGCAATATCAAAGGTGTACCCAACTTTGACAATTTAGTGCAGAAGCAATTTCATTTGAACACAAACCAGCTTACTTGCATGTTTGTCTGCCAATACAATAAGTGTGCTTGAGATGTCTCTTCTCCTGTAGAAACACACCACCTTTGCTTCCACGTTTCCATTGGCAGTCTGAAACAGGGAACAAAAGAAAAAAAACTGACCAATAATCAAGAGCAGAACTGGACACTGAACTAGGAACTTCATAAAGAATTTGGAATTCTGCACAAGAGCTACACAGTGTCTACTTTTAGCACCTCCAGCTGTACACATATCTAACACACGAACTCCAGCATGATCCATTCCAGGGTAGGGAAATTCCAGGCAGTTTGGCCCTGCCCTCCTAATTGTTTCTGAGGAAACACCATTTTTAAGTTACAGATGTTTCAAGGGGTGAGAAAAACACACTTAACTGCAATTGCAAAATATTAACAAGCCACTTTGCTACTTTTGAGGTGATGCTTATATTAAGTAGAATTTAAATGCACCTTTCAAAGCCTAATTAAAAAAAAAAAGTGAAATATAACAACAGGATACAGATCTAGGCTGTTCTCCAAACTCTGCAGGGCAGTACAAAGGCAAGAAAGAACCCAGCCATCATTACTTTTGCAAAAGAAAGGACATAAGATTCTCTGACAGCACTGGTGAGCTAAATAATGACCAACATACAAAAAAATCATTACAGAAGAGCCAAAGAAGCTGCAGCAGGCAGTAAACTCTATTCCAGTGACAACATATTAAAAAAGTGAATTTTTGAAAGATAATTTACTTAAAACTCTTAGAATGAGATAGGTGATCAATTATTTGTAAGATGGCGCCTGTCAAACAGTGCAACTGGCTTTTTACAAACTCTAGGGGAAAAAAAACCTGGTTTGTAACAGCCCCAGCCAATTTACTAACTCTTAAGTAACTTCTACATAATTTATTTTAGAGTTGTATTCTACTACTGAAGACTCTTTGAACACTATAATGATGGTACAGTTTCAGAAAATAGAAGGCTAAGATACAAATTCCCTGCTAGGAAGTCTCCAAAAAAAGGTAGTGAACCAGCAATGTGTCCACAAGGAAACAGAATAAAAACTGATGTACGTACTTGTTTCTAAGATGTGAATGAAGGAAACGTTTCAACTTTTATAATACCAGTTTTCCTAACACCATTTTAAAAAAAAAATCAGACACCACATATATGCACAAATATTTCCCTTACAGACCAAGTTCTTTGGTACCATCTCAGAATTTCTACCCTTCTCTGTTAAATAATTCAGAACTTTTAAATTTTGAGGAGCTAAAATACAAAGGTAGGAACCATCTTGTTCAAACACAGACAGCTTCAATATAAATTTATCTGATTTACTTAATTGCCCAAATTTCATTTACACTCAATGAAAAAGGAAATAAAAGATCTGTGATTCATTTCAGCCTGAAAGACCCATCTTTAAAGTGTAAGTCAGACAAATCACAGCTCAAGCAACAGTTGCACCAAGATGGGAGATCCAGGCTGAAAGTTCATCTTTTTTTGAAGGTGAGAGGTAGAATGAAAACTAAGAATAAGATGGGAAAAAACACTTTCCAGGAAAGTGATCAACAAATGTGCACCCTGTAATGGATGGAATACAGACAGTGACACCTCATGGATATGGATCCACTGGGAACATTTTAAGAACTCGCTCATGTTTCTTTAAAGCAGCAGAGGTGAGGTATTTCTGCAGGAGACTTCCACTAAAAACATGGGGTTACAAGGATGTCCTAACATTTAGATTCTTTATTTGTCATTAAATTGATACATTTTCTCTTCCAAGTAACTGTTTGAGAACTACATGCTTTGCAATCTTTTGGTGGCTAAAGAAAAATACCTGATATTAATCAGTTAATATACATTCAAATCCAAACCAGCAGTGTTGGGTTCCTTCTGTATGGGCTGCAATAATGTTGGTATTAAACCTGACAACGGGGCATGTTTAGGATACAGCTAATGGCTTCAGAATGGTCTTCTCCCCCTCAACTAGGTCAAATTTCAGCGCTGAGAACTTCAGCTGGCTACCCACATAGAAGCCATCATGCTTTCCTTTTCTATCCATTGAAAGGGAATTTGGCAGGTGAAAGAGTACACTGGCCCAAAAGGACAACCAGCAAAGACTAAGTCTGAGCAAGCAGATAACAGCTGCAAACCTTTCTCTTGGGCAAGAGTCTCCCCCAAGAAAGATCAAATTAAAGCTCTCCAACCTCTAGGCAAACTCTTACATTTTCTTTATGTCCCATCATCCTGGCATGGAATTGAAGAACTACAAGGAAAACTCCTGCCCTAAAGGTGAGCATAATCACCTTGAGAATGACATGCCATTGACACTCAGTCCTTTCATACCAAAGGAGAACAAAAGATCTTAAAGCACTCCAGAAAATTATCAGAGAACAAATGTATTTTTAAGCTCCTAATTACCAGAGAACTGCTAAAGAATTGTTTTGATTTTAATCAAATCAAGCAGATCATAAATTCAATCAACTTCAAAGACTTGTTGGAAAAAAATGTTTACCTTATTGAGCTCTTCTATTCTTCGTATCAAATAGGGGTTACTTGAAGAATTTTCGAAGTAGACATAATCTGGCAAAAAGAAAAAATACGCTTTAAAATATAAACTGCTAAAAACCGAATCAAAACGTTTATCAGCCTGGAAAGCAAAGCACGTGATCTTCCTTCTCTCTCTGATCAGATTATTTCCACTTAGACCACACTGTTGTCTTTACTTGCTTCCTTTTCTCATCAAAATCCAGCCACTTCTCGCCATCAATAGGTGATCTTTCTCTTCCCCTCCAGTTTGCAAGTATGGTTCATTTACTTAGAATACAGTTTCATTGTCTCTCCCTGCTACCTGATCTTTTGCCCTTACAAGATCCTAGAATGCCCCCAACAAAACTCCATATAGTTGTCCAGACTGGTCAGTAATACTTGTATTTTCAAGAAGGATAAACATCTTAAGTTATAGGAAAAGCCCGAGCTCTTCACCTAAAATCGTGCCGTCAAAAAAAAACAAAACACAGAGACATCCATGAGTGCCATATAAATTATTTAGTATTACTGAGCTCCAAGCTTAAGCACTCTTTAAGAAAACAGAAGCTCAGGAGTTCTGAATGGACTGGCCTTTCTCTCCCAGTACTCCAGGAGCCAAACCCTAAGCCTGAACTGAGGCAAAGAGGGAGCTGAATCCATCCCCCCCCACCCGCTGACAAGGTGCTGACCTTGCATACAGATCTGACAACAATTCCTTCCAGGACTATCTAAGACGATTTCCCTCCAGATTTCCCAGCTCATTTGTGTTTGGAGCAAAACACCCACAGCCCCCCGGGCACGCCTCCGGTGATCTTTCGCAATGCTCACATTAGCATGAAGCGCCAGGATGAATGGGTGTTTAGCGGTCTTGCCCTCTGTAAATAGGGACAGCTACTGAGGCCGTTTCTCTCAATCTCCCTGAAATCCTTGTTAAAAGGGCTGACAGAAGCACAGATACTGTTCCCCCCTCCCCAGCCCAGAGGAAGGAACACATCCCCCCCAAAGGGGTCTGCTCCTGAAAAACTGCAGCGGGAAAGTTAAGGAGTCCCCTTTTATCTCCGGGGTGACCACAGAGACACCCAGAGCATTTACCGGTCACAGCCCTTCCGCTTGCCCGTGTAACACTACTCGAGCTCCAGACGTACATCTTTTTAGACTTCAGCTTACAGCCCCTGTTTTCCATAGGTCTCTCTGCATTTACAGACCCACCTACTTGCTGCGAGGAACACAAGAGCATAGCAGTGACAGCCAGGCAAAAGACCCAAAGGAAGCTGCTGCTTGCACTAGCTGAGAACAACTAGTGTCCTCTTGCCCCTTCAGGGGGCTGGGCTGTTTTAGGAGAGATTCACTCATCAAGAATCCCAGGGATTACAATTCCAAGCTATCTTTAAAAAAAAAAAAACATGTTGTCAAGACACTTTTACAATGAAGTCCCAACGTGGTCTTGGTTGAAGTGACAAGCAAAGAGTTTCAATGCCAATACTCAGCATGAGTCTTGGGTTACCCACCCACACAGTGTAAGCAGGGGTGGGTTAAAGAGCTGAAATAGCACACCCACTTTTTGATATTTTTCTGCATTTTGTGCTCCAGACCTCTCAGACCAATCATCAGTCATCTTCACACACACTGACACACACCTGAGTGAATCCAAAACTTTGCTCCCATCTGCAACAGTCAGTTCCTCTTAAATATAACATCCCTGCAGGCTTTAAATTGGTGAAAGATCTCAAGTGAGGAATATAGTTTGGACATCTGGTTTCTACAAAACTTTGTGGATTTGTAACAGAAATGGTTAAAACACCCAATTAACTAGATCCTAAATTTCTATTCGCAAACACCAGCTCTGTGCAGCACATCAAACAGGAAACAACAGGCTCAACATTACTATGACCAACTCTACCAGAAGTCACAAAACCAAACAGATATTTGGCAGCTTCAGCAATAACAACTGCTGACTGAAATAACAATGGTGGGCATTAAGCAATTTACTGATCAGCAGAGTAAAGAGAAATTATTTCTCCCACAGCAGAACCACCCATGCCCTACAAGGGCTCTGCAGTGGAGGATGTTGAAGCGTTGAGATGCCTCCAAGCTCACTGGACACCTCTCATGGGAAGGCTCCAACACGTGAGGAAAGGATGAGTTCTTTCCCTCCACCCCTCCAAAAACTCCTAAGACAACCAGCTACTCCTCACTTCAGGTACTTCGGCAGAGGCAAATGCAAAAAACACTACTTTTGTAAGCACTGTGCCTGAAAATTAAAAATTAAAACTAAAGGAAATGTCAATCTATGTCTTGAAAATATAACCTTGCCTTTAATCCCATGGGTTTCAGGTGGCTGTTACAAATGTTCATAGGTCACATCATTTCTAATCAGCTTTTTTGTGTGCATGTACACGCATATATTCTCAGAGACACGTTTTATACCTCAAGTGAACATTAACTCAATTTTTCATGTAACTGCAGTTTATTGATTGTAAAATCTGGCATGGATTTAAAGAAAGCTTATCACAGATGAATGGTAAACCAAAGAATAATCCACAGTGGTATCCAACAGTACTGAATAATAAAACGCCCCAACACTGTCTCGGTAAGCAGCAGGAGCATCCCCAGACCCACACTGTCTGACGAACTGCAAACCGGGCTCACAGGAACCATCAGGTTCTGCACATTGCTGGCAGAAAGGCAGAACCAAACCTGTCCCTCGGGATGCATCAAGAGCTGACACACAACAGTGCAGAGGTGCATTCTTAGGCCAGTGCTTGATGACTTCATCACGTCAAATCCACAGCCCAGTACATCTCATCCATGTTTTAGACTAATCCCACAGCTATGTTAAGCATTTCACCAGTAGCTATGCAACTAATGGAGGCCTATTTCCCATTGCTCAAATTACCTGGAAAAGGGCTTCTTCCTCTCTGCAAGTAATGCAGAGCACACCGCAGTAACACAGAATAGTGCAGATTAGAGGAAAGTATTTGCATTTTTCATAGAGATTTTTAAACACTAGAACTAAAATTAAAATGCTATCCTGTACAGAAAATTGTTTGGATTCCTGTTCCACATGTACAACATGGAAATTTTAAGTCCAACAAACCACTCTCCAAACTGATGCTTGGGCTGGTGAGAATGCTCCTCTAAAACTGCTCCACAAGCAACAAAGTCAATGAAGGCTGGTTTCCTGCACAGGAGGTTTAAAGGAGGCACAACACTGGGCCCTACACTCCAAAACACTGCCCTTCTCCTTGAGCAGCTCTTCCACTTCTATCTCCAGCTACCTCCCATGCCATGGAAGTGCACCCTTTCTCATACTGCCTACCCACCTAATATTATTCCCAGTTTGCTTTCAGGATAATACCAACAATTGCAGAGGCATATGTGCACACACACACACACACACACACAGAGTAACAGAAAGCTTACACAGACTTCCAACAATCCAGTTGTCAATGGGAGACACCCTGCCTGTGCACAACTACCAGGGTCCCTGTACCCCGGGCTGAAAGAGGGGATGGGGAAAGAGACAAAATTAGCAAATCTCTAGACAACAGGGAGATACGCATCTCAACTCCTACTAAGAACAGGAAGGAAGAGTTCACTAAAACAAAAAATAAGGTCTAGGGGCAGGAAAGTAGAGCCTGATAGCAAACAAAAGAAGTCAAACCCATCAAACACAACTATTGATCCTTGCTGATTTATTTGCTTTCCTACTTACAAAACTGAAGAAAAGGACTAGTCTAAAACCACACTGCATCCCACAAGCATGACATGCCCTCTTACCACCATAAAAAGCACATGAAGGCAACCCCTCACCACCCAACCGCCTGCAGAGAGTTTCAATCCCACACCTTCGCAACAGCTGGCAGCTTCAGCTCACCATCCCAGAATTAATCAGCCGTGCATCCACACCATGATCATAATTAATGGCATCACTCATGCACATTACAGTTATCTGTGATCAGGCTACAACAATAACTGAGGAGTGTGGAAATACCAAAAGACAGTAAAGACCATCACACAGATCATCACCTTCTGACAAACTCAAAATGTAGCTCTTCCTCTTGCCTGTGCTGTTATAGAGCAGAAATATCCACATACATAAATCTAGCCAAAGAAAGCCTTTATATTCCATAATACTTTTTCTGAATATGCACAATTTGGTATTATTGTATTGCACAGGTACTGACTGAACTGCTAGAACACACAGACAGCAGCACACTTGCAACAGTACAGCAGCTAAAACTAGAATGACAGCCTACAGACCACAGAAAACAGAAATTTTCCATAAAGGCAGTAAAATAATTGTTCACAATTAGCAATTAACATAACAGAATTTCTTTTTGCTCTTGTAAGCTTTTAAGACATTCTTGAAAAAGAGCTTCCCCCTCTGCCTTCCCCATGTCAGCTGTTGCTTACATCTACATCAGTCCATGGAAAAGAAAATCAGAAGGGGGTACAGCAAAATAAATAACACACGCTGTCTTAGAGGTCATATATTTATAAGATTAGACATGTCTGAGCTACCTAATAACCTTATGGGCTTTTAGGTGATCAAGTTGCAAAAATGCCCAAAAGTATTTTTATCCTTCCCAACACACACTTGTCTTTCAAGTTACAAGTGCTTTCTGAGGACTGATCTCACTGAATACTCCTTACCTTACCCCCCAAAATCTTACACAGCAAGTACTGTACCAGCCTACAGATGTACTCAGGATATGAGGGAGGCTGGAGCCTTCCTCTTCCCATGCTCACCACCACTGCTGGGTAAAACATGCATTTCCAGACACTTGATAAAGAAGTAACTTCACAGTTGTAAGTATTTCCCCTCCCCAATCCGCAAAGCTGCTGCCCTGAATTAAAGATGAGCATCAAGAGAGTGCATAAACTTATGATGACCTGCTTACTTTATGACTTCTTTTACAGAGAATATGTGCCTCCTCATACTCTGGGCTCTCCAACTTGGGGCCAGTTTCCTCCAGTAAGCTCCAGTTCTCAAATTATTCACCAGCTTTGTTCCTAACCTATCAACCATTTTACATTTTGGATAATACAATCCCTCTTGGTCTGAAAGTGGAGGCTGGAGAGGCAACACTACTTTCAGCCTCCATGTCCTGTTATCCCACCTGGCAGAGCCCGGGTCCTACTGCCTTCAAAAAACAGCAACATTCCCAGCAGCAATCACCCAATGAAATCTTTAGTTACAGATCAGACAGAGTTTCAACAGCAAAAGCCTCACCAGCACAGTATTCTCATTACCAGAAAGCCAAAACTGAAACAGTTTTTTCTATGGCTAAAAGAATTATGGGCTTTAATACATGTGGCAATATACACAAACCAGGTATTTACAAATTCATGTCTCTCATGGATCAACAAAGGTATTGAAGATACACTGTCAGCACAAGCTCAATTTGTATTTACAGGACAGCAGTTTTTGTGGCTACTGCATGCACTGGATGCAGCAAGCTGAGAATGATGCAGCACATGCTATGGGCAACACCACCACTGCCACTCAACTCCTTAAAAAAGGTGTGGCAATGCCAAGCACACAAGCCTCTGAAACACCTATACCCAACTAGTGAGGGACATGGCAAAAGCAAACATCATCTCCTGCAGAAATCTCCCCTCCATACAGTTAACAGCAAACCATCACTAAATTTAGTGAAGATAAGTTGAAGTACCCCAGTTAAATCAAGCCAGCTTTGCTCTTGTTTCTTGAGCAAGAATTATCTGCACACTCATATGGTAAACAAAATGTTCATGTTATATTTTCTTCCAAATGTGTAGAACTAGAAAGGGACAGCCAAAGTTACTTGGCTGATTTGAGATGTAACCTGTGTATAACTTTTTCTGACAGGCCTCCAAAAATCCAGGTTCAATATTACCCAAACCATAACTCAAAGGAGAAGCAATTCATGGCAAAGTGCATGTAACAGGACTACAGATCACGCACAGACCTATAAAAAAGTTGATATAGTTGTTTACCCATGCCAGCTCTTACAGCAAGTTATTACAACAACAACAAAACCCCACCAAAACACCAAACTCTGAAGGACCTGTCATAGTTACAAACAAAAACTCAAGTATTTTCCATACAGAAATCTACTCAAGACATAATCTATCTTTCTGAAGTAAAAAGAAAAACAAACTCAAAGCTAATGACATACAGTTTGCTTGGACAAACTGTTGATTGCTTGATCCAGTTTAAACTGTGAAACATTATGGTATTTTGAACTTCCCAGAGGTCTCCTGCTCTTTGTTTTCTATCATGTCAAGGGAGGGGGCAAGAAAAAATCCTGTCCAGTCATCTCATATAGTTTTTTGCCTGATTCTTAGTGAAAGAAGGTTTATGCAACTCCATTATCCATGCATTAGTTCTTCCCTATTAACTCCTGAACCTTTTGTTCAGACATTTCACAGAGGGACAGAAGTCTCAAAGATAATTAAGTTCTGATCATTGTTCCCTGTCTTAAAGACATAGATACAAAAACTACAAGAGAAAGTGAGAAAGGTAAGACAGACAGAGATATGAAATGGTTCCTGTTTCAGAAACAATTAATAGACTAAGTTTTAAAGCAAATCACTGGAGATTCCACAGTGTTTGGAGGAATTATCAAAAGTCCTTGCTTTCTTATGCACCTACCAACTCCTCTATTGTCAGAGCTGCTCAAGGCAGGTCCTGGGCTCAATTAACTTCTAATTTGATTCACGATCGCTAGGTGTGCTCCCAAATATTTACCCTCTCTGTCAGAGAAGAAGGCAGGTATTCCGCCTCACAGCAATAGCCTAGGGACTGACAATCTCAGCTCTGCATGAGGCACAAAGATCATACATATGGTACCTTTCCCAGTAAAAGTGTAAAATTGCAAAGGGGGAAAAGAAGAAGAGGAAGAACCACTTCATGGAAGAAAACCCATAATTTCTAGATTGTCAATATCCTTATTTCTGTTCCTCCCAGCACTGTTGGCTGTTTTTGCTTGCAGGCATCTATGGAAAAAAACAAATGACCGGAGTCTGCTGGTACTTTTGACAGAGGTTATGGGTGTCAGCTGTACTTCATGGCTCACTCTTAGATAAGAACTGTGCCACACTGAAGTAACTGCTACTAGGGATGCCACCTTAAAGGAGATAAAAAGTCTGTACAAACAAGACTTGAAAAGAAACTGTGCGAGAATCCTGGAAATAAAATTAAGCTTCCAAAGCACTACCCTGAGGACAAAGAAGCAATTCTGCTGTTAGAAATCAATTATATGGCAGTTCAAGAAAACCAATTTCAATTAATCCACTCCCAATATTCCAGCTATATCTAAGGCACATTTGCATGTGGCGCTGACACTTCAGGTTCACTGAGTCAACTCCCTCCAGTTTCCTGCAGGACAAGCATACACTAAACATTCCTGGAGAACCACTTTTTTATTCAGTGTTCTATAGGAGATATTTAAGCATGATTTGAAGGCCTCTGGACACAAATCCAGTTCTGCATTGCCTCTTCTGCCACTTCACATCCCAAGAATGTAGCCACACAAACATTTTCTGCAGTAGCAAAGTTGTGAGCCTATGTAATTTCAGCTGCATTCAGTGCCATTCTTTGTGCGTCAATACCATAGAAATAGTTCAGGCTTAAAAAAAGAAAAACCGTTCCCCAAAGGCATGTTGTAAGGGAAGACCAGGATGGTCTAATTTACAGAAGAGTCAGAGAAACACTTGAGCAGACAGAGAAACTAGTAAGAGAGTTCCTGAAATCACGGAGGAGTATTTGGAGAGGGTAGGGGGAATAGAAGAGGAGTATCCTCAAGCTAAACCCTAACAACAATCACTATCTGTAGCAGCCAAGAAAACAGCCTGTTCCGTTGTAATTCTCATTGCTAAGAACAGATAAGAAAAACATTATTTTCCAAAAGATATTTAGGCAGCAAAGAAGATGACAAGAAATTAGCATTGTGTTCCCTGCAAGAATCTCAAGCGTTACAAAACAAGAACCTCTGTAGTACTCAAGACACCAAGTTTGGCATCACCCTCAAGAAACAAACAAACTAAAAAAACTTGTGTTTCTTGTTTGGGTTTGCTTGTTTGTTTAAGAGCAACACTGAACTTCATTTGTCAATGTGAATTAACTGTTTAGGCCACAGTATGACAATACATTAAGTCCAGAGGTAGGGGTTTCAGTGCCAAGTCAGAAACATCATGGCTTCACAATGTAAAACACGGACAAAGTGTAAACTCCTGCCAGCGTTTCTGCAGATGTTTCTTCAAACAAGAGTGCCAGTGAAGCTGATTCATCCCCCACCCTCTCATACCACCCCCTCAAGTTGTGACAGCCTCTCCTTGGATGGCAGGAGGCCTGCACATGGTAAACCCCGTTAGGAACTCACACAGGTCAAAAAACTATCTCCAACCAAACCAATTCCCCGATCTGCTCCGCCACACAGCCACGCCAAGCTGTGTAAGCCCCACAGAGGAAGCACGGAGAGGACAAGAACAACTGCTTAAATGGACATCCCACCAAAAGAAATATCTTAAATCAACACTATCAAAAGAAACATCCACAGAAACTGTCTCACTTGGCTGGTTCAAATTTGCTCAGATGTTGACAACTTAACTCTGTAAGGACAAGCCCTGTGCTAAATCAGGAATCATCTGTTCACGCCACACTAACTTTATGCTTGGTCAAGTGTCATCTGTCCTCCTACATCTTGCATGAAAGCATAAAGTCTCCAAATTAACCAGAGCACATCATGTGCAATTTAACAGAAACATTACCATGGGCCACATCTGACATGGATCATGATCTGGCAATGCACAGAGCCAGAGCCATGAAAGCCCAGGCACCATGAAGACTCAACAGCTTGCAAGTAACACACGTGGTAAAAGACTGGAGAAGCCCAAATCTTTCCTCCACTTGCAAACTCACTTTAAAGCCACCAGCTAACTTCTTTGCTTTGCTTCACTGATCAGTGTCAAGTAAAAATTATCTCAGAAACACTTCTCCTTCCTAAAGGCAGTCTGGAAGAGAAGAGCACATGCATGGCTTTTTCTGGGCTGGGCTACAGCTCCAAAAGCTTGACCAGTACTTTGCAGGTCCTTCCAAACCTAGTTTTACAAGTAAAGAGGGGACAAGGAACCATTCCAGACCTTCAAAAACACTCTGAAGCAGGGCCTCTTTGTATACTGGATTTAAGGTCAGGAGCCCCAAAGACCTAGAACCATAATATCTTAAAAGAGCACCTTTCCCAACAGTTCCAGTTATCCAAACCTCATTGGAAACTGAGGCAAAGCAGATGTAGGGCTTGGTCACTTACCTGCTTGGGGATTTAAAAAAAAAATAATATGCTTAGAAAGCAACAAGATAAGAGTGTAAAAAACACCTTACTTTGTGCAGAAGTAGCACCGATTTCACAGGTTACTCATTACCAGCAGATGCCCAGAACCACCAGAAGCCAACTTCCAACAGTTCATACCTTTGTTTTCAAGCAATCCCAAACTGCTCAGGTGTCGTTTATAAATCAAAGTAAAAACAGTAAAAGCAACCACCTCATTCTCTTTTCATCCTACTGGGGAGACACTGTGCACTCTATTTATTTAAAGTCAGGAAGTTTAAACATCAAAAGTTGCTTGAAAAACAACCAGATGCAAGTGAAAGGAACATCTTTTACATTCACCAAAATCTTACTAGATAAAGAAAACAAGTTTTGAGTTTTAATAATTCTTTTTCCACAATTTCTTATCAAGTATCTTCTACTCACCATCACTGAAAGGCAAAACACCCAAACAAGACTGACAGGCCCTGAGGGCTACCAGGGAGCAAAATGGGCACTGCCAAGGAGTGACTCAGCCACTCACCAGACCTCCAGCAGGGCCTGCCACCCCAGCCCTCCCAGAAGGCTGCCCTGGCACAGCCTCCCACCCACCAGCCTGGGAACTGCCTGAACTCACCAACCCAGCAGAAACCTGTCTCAGTTTCTCTGCTGACTTTCCAACAGGCCAGTAACACCAACCTGGTCAAAGAAGCAGCCAAGAAAAATGAGAAGAGGCAGGAGGTGAGCACCACCCTCCTGGGACAAAGTGGGAGAAGCTGACTTCCAACCCTTGCCAGAAACAAGCTTAATCTTTTCACTCAATTGTGCCAGCTGCAAATGCTTTGCAGCTACTACAAATCCACAGAGTGGTCACAGCTGTAGCCCCCAAAAGCACCTAAGCTGGCTGACAACACTCTCTTCCATGCAGTGTTTCCCAATAAAAGGATTACAAATGCTGAAACAGTCNGAAGGGAAGGGAAGGGAAGGGAAGGGAGACTGCAAAACATGCAAGATAAACTTGTGTAACTAGAAACAGTAAAAGGAAAAGATGAAGAAACCCAGTGCCTAGCTGTTGCTGAAAGGTGATAAGCTAGAAGCTGTCCTAAATTTATTAGGGCCAATGACCACAGAAGCCTGTTAGTAATTTTCAAGAATAAACTCTCATTTTTATCTTTACAGGTTATTTAACCTCTCTCCATTAAACCCATTCTCAGCTCAGGTTACCTGCAAAGTTAAAAAAAAAAACACCCAGCAAACACAACCAAAACAAGGATATTGCACAGTAAGCCCTCCTGCCACCCAAAACACAAACACACTGACAACAAAGCAAGGGGACAGGAGAAGGTTTACAAGTGATCCTGCAGTTAAATGATCTGAATTTGCTCCAGATTTGGACTCAGCAACATGTTCTATGCGAGCTTCCTTAATAGCTCTCCATTCTTTACCAGGAAAGCTCAGCAATTATTATTGACATTATTGGGATGTCAAGAGGACTGATGCACCATCCCTGTGCTCACAGCTCTCCGGCAGCAGTATGGAAGTCAAGAGCTGTAGGCTGCCACGAGAGCCTAGATGCCAAGTGGGAGTATGGAACGGAATGGGGGCAGGTCAAACCACACTCCCCAGCCACACATTAATAGCACCCTATAGTAACAGAGAGATGATGTCACGCTGCCATTCTTAAAAACTTCGGGAACTATGCTCAAATATGACTGCAGCACAGGCACACACCAGACTGTCAGCTATAAAGTAATGAATAGCACCAAGTAAATTCTGGAGTTTCAGCCTCCAGCATACTGGAATAAAGCTGCTGTGAACCTTAGGCGCCCATGTCATGCACTGTGGGTCTTAATTTCCCTGACTTTAAAGGTGTTAGATGTAGCAAGTGCTTCTGTGCCTCACTGACTTGAGATCAGATCTCCCAATGCCACTTAAACACACCTTAAAGGTACCACAGACTCTAAAACAGTGATAATTTTGTAGCCAAGCATGCTCCCAAACAAGAGGGTAACTCAAAAAAGTCAAAAACACATAAAAGACACCATCTAAAAGCATAAACTGACATTTGTCTCAGCAAGTGTTGTCTTCAGTAGTTTTTCCTCCATCCTTCCTATCCTTTCTTTCCCCATCCCCTTGTTCCCTGCCCTCCCACTGAGCCCATTCAGCTGTTCACACAGTCCCACAGTGAACCAGATTGGGTAGCTCATGCAAGATTTAAAATAATCCAGGAAAAAACAAAAAGTGAGGAGGAGGGAGGTAGAAAAAAATTAAGTTCCTCAAATCAGTGCAAGATGGAAATGCAAAAAATCATTGTTTCACTGCATCAAGGGAATGCCATGGGGCATAAACCTGCAGTGGGGCTCATTCAATTGCCACCACTGAAGGAATACTTGTCGCACTAGAGTTAAGCTCTCCTGGAGAAGGCGGAGACAGAATAGCTGTTGGAAAGTCTCTTGATACCAAGATGACCTGTTCTCTTCCAGGCAGCTGACACAGCACTCTCCTGAAAGCGGAGCCTGGCACTAGCTAGAACAATGAACATCTCTCTCCCACATGCATTTTTTCATTAGAGGCCCCAAATTCCAGCTCAGAGGTCCCAAGCTTCTCCGATCTGGTGTTTATCCAACATTCCCATACGGTCTGTGATCGTGCAGGCTGCCGCCAGTCCTCTCCATGAGGAGGCAAACCAGCCCACCATGACTCCTTCCAAGTGAAAATAGTCCATTTTCTTCATGCTGCCGGTTGTTTCATGGCTGTATAGCAGCTGTTAAAAAAATCTTCACTTCTGCTACACTGGAGGCAGGCGATTCCAGGATTTCCTTCTGGCCAACAACTAAGATCCCCCATTTAATTTTGGAATTTGATACCCTGGCATTCTTCCCCACACATTTCCAAAGTTTCACATTCCCCCTGAACTGTGCTGGCTTGTAACAGACCCATTTGTATTAGAAACCAACTCCCTCCCCATCAGAAACCTACCAGGAGAACCTTGGCAGAACTCAGGAAAGCCAGTTGCTTTCTCCAAAGAACTGGATGCCACCAGTCAACCTATGCACAGAGCCTGACAATTGTTCACAGGGCAGTTCCTAAGCCCCCCAGGCATGGTCACTCTGCTACTCAACACAAAGGGGAAGACTTCAGCCCCCACAGTGCAGGCTCCTCAGCTCCTCTACCAAGGAACACAAGAAGAGAACAACACACTTCATGTCCTCTTGTTGTCAACCCACCACCGGCTTCTGAAAACAAAAATTTGTGGTATTTCATGACTAGGCCTAAAGCAGTGACCATCCTTTCTGAGTGAACATACACTTCCAGGAGCAGTATTGATCTGTAGTGAGCAAGCTGCTTTTGGCAGCTGTTAGGTCTGGAGTTCACCCAGTGCATCCGGTCATCACAAGTGTAATAAGAGATTATCTGCTGAGTGTTTGTCTTCCAGTGGGAAGTGTATGAAATGACTATGCACAAATCCCATTCTGGATTTAATCCTGCCCTGGAGTTCACACACAACTTCAGTGCACAAAACCATTAGTGGAAGATAGCAGCACCACAGGTCAGAAACAATTCGATAACACACACTCCTGGGCTCAGGCTGAACAGAGCTCTCACACAGAAACAGCTGCATCCATCCATATGTTGATCTTAGTAATACATCAATTCAAGACTTCATCCATATGGACCATAACGGAGCATTGTAACCTTGGCTATCAGCCAGCTGCCTTGCCCTCTGCCCAGAAAGGCTACAGAGCAAATCCTGGGCACCATTTCCAAGTGCAGGAAGGACAAAAAGGTAACTGAGAGCAGCCAAGACAGATATTCCAAAGGCAAATCATGCCTGACCAACATGACTGCCCCATCTGGGACAAAGAGACTGGCTCTGTAGCTGAGGGGAGAGCAGGGGGTTGTTGGACATCTTGACTTCATGTCAAAGGCCATGCTAAGTCTCCCACAGCATCCTTCAAACCAAAATGCTTGGAAAACTGGATGATAAAGGCAGGAAGAAAACCGTAACATCAGGTTTAAAGGATCACAATGAGCAGTTACAACCCTCACTGGGCTACTGGGTACTAATGGCATCCCTCAAGGATCAGCCAGCCCTGCTTAGAAGCAGGGATAGGATGAGGGATAATGGGAAAAGGGACCTCAGCTGGAATAAGAGAAAATCCATCCAGGCACATGGAAACAAATATTTTCTACAAGCACAGTCAAACACTGGACAGGACCCAAAGTAAGGGTGGCATCACCATTATTAGAGCTTGGAATGGACACAGCCCCAAGCACTCTGATCGACCAGGACATTTTCTAGCAGGAGGTCAATCTAGAGACTTCCAGAGGTGCTTTCCCACCTTCTGTGGGATGCACAGTACAGATTTAGCCATACAAAATACAAAGAGATGAGATTCCCCACAAGACTTGGCCATTCAGTGATGACCAAAAATTTCCAGGAAACAATTCCCTTCACAAGTCACACCAGGGTGAATTTCCACAGCTCAGCCTATCATCCGACTCTCAGCATCTCCAAACCAGCATAATGCTACACGCACACTATCAGCTCAGGGTGACCCAAGACACAAAGCTGGGACAGCCAAGAGTCACCTCTTATATCTCTATGAAACCAGGAGCAACCAGAAAAAAAGTACGAACATGACAAAAGAAGCAGCATATTTCAGGGCAAAAAGTAAGGGTAGACCAGATCAGCAGAATGAACAGAAAGTAGTTGTTGATGGAGAGCAGCCAGACAGGATGGCTTGGCCACCTTTGCTATGTTTTTTCTCTTGTTTACTTTACTTTGGTTTTGCAGAACTCCACAAGAAACAAGGCATTTTGAAAAGAAGAGAACTCCACAAAAACATCTTCCTGTAGAGCCCAAAGTCCTGGGGAGAAGGAAGCTCCACAGAACAGCTTTTATGAAGGAAAATGGCCGAGCACAAATTCATGCCAGACCACCCTCAGTTTATATTCCATAAAACACAGTCCCAAACCCCGTTGCCTCTCCTTTCTCTTCACGTGAGCCAAAACAAAGGACAATCAGACAGGAGCGCAACCCTGAACAGAAGACTAATGGGAAAGCACACAACAAAACAGCAAGAGTGGAAGGGGAGGCCAAGATCTGCAGGACGTGCCTCACACCAGCCCCCTGGTCTACCAGCAGCCTCTGCTCATCTTTGTGCTCCTTATCTCAGCAACTCCTCCTGGGTCCCCACCCCGACAACCTCGCATGACCCCCCGCCCCATCCGAGAA
>VZTX01018487.1:84108-166031 GCA_013400915.1 Pardalotus punctatus
CGCCGGCGGACTGGGAGGGAGCGAGGCGGAGGGCGGGGCGGCGGCCCGGCGGAGGGGGCCCGGCGGCAGCGGCGGCGGCGGGAGGGAAGGAGGGGAACGAACCAGAGCCGCCCGCCCGCGGCGTGTGAGGGCGGCGCTCCGGCCTGCGAGGGGAGGGACGGGACGGCAGCGAACGAGGCTGGGGGCGGCACGGCCTCCTCACACACACACACACAGGCTGCCTGTACACACGCACACACACTGTACACAAACACACGGAGAGCACTTCTGCTCTCACACACAGCCTCTCCTTGCACACACACGCAGCCTCCCCTCACACACAGCCCGCCTGTCCTCACACACTGACTGCCTGCAAACACACAGAGCCGCACACACACAGAGCACCTGTACACACACACACAGCCACACACACTGACCGCCTGTACACACACACAGCCACACACACTGACCGCCTGTACACACACACAACACCCCTATCCTCACACAACCCTCCTCACCCAGCTCTCTGCTCCCCACACAGGCTCAGCTCTCCTCACGCACCGGCCCTGACCTGGCATGGGCAGCCCTACACACACACACACATACACACACCAGACTGTCCTCATGTACAGCCTCATACACACACAAACACCACCTGCGCTCACACACATGTGCCTGCACACAGAGCTCTCCTCACACGTCTCTGCCTGAACTTGCACAGCCTTCCTCATAGCACCCTGCCTGTACACACAGCCCCACACACACATCTGCCTGTATTCACAGCCCTTCTCATGCACGTGTGCCTGTATTGACACACAGCCTCCATCACATACAGGCACCACCTGTGGGTTTGGACAACCTTCACGCTGCCTGTCCTCACACACAGTCTTTCTCACACACATACCGCAGGCCATCCACACCCCGGGCAGGAACAACAGGTCCCTGCACAGACACAGCCCTCCTTGTGCACACCCACAGCCTGCTCACACTGTGTGAAACCCCCTCACACCTGCCCTACATCCATGTGCTGACTGCTCCCCATGTACATCCCTCCAGCCCTACACCCACCTCCTGCTCCCACTCCCCACTCCTCCACTCTCACTTGGGTCCCCTCTGAACTTGTGTCCCCCACTGCCACACTGGGGCTTTCCCCTCTTCTCAGGTGTCAGCCTGAGAGGTGAAATAATGGCTTTAGCTTTCTCTTGCCCCCTGACCTGCAGGTTTCACCAGTCCTGGGCACACCAGGAAAAAAATATCTGTGTACATCCCTTCTTCAGCCCTGTGCAGCTCCTGCCCAGGTGTCACCTCAGCAGCCCTGCAGTGGTTACACAGTTGTTGAACAGCTCCAGATCACTCTGCAAAACTTGCATATTACCACTGCCATTTCCTCTCCTACAGGAACTGACAGGCTGATGACAAAAAACTCACCAAGAAACCACCATTCTGCGGTACATAACGCCTTTACAGCAGGTCCCCCAGTGAGGGCTGACAAAGTACAGCAGTAGAGGTGACAGGCCATCCCCTCAAGGACTTCTCCATGTGGCCAAGGCTGGATGGTGAACCTCAATGAAAAGCTACACACCTGATGGCCAGCACAAGCAGACCTGGGGCACTGCTGGCCTCTCAGGCAGGGCAGGATGGCTACACTTGCTCCACGGCTCCTGCGCAGAGCTGGAGACTCACCTGCTGTTGCCCAAACCAGGCAACAGCCCAAGACCTCTCCACACAGTCCGACAGCAAAAAAATATCTGTCATTAAACACTTTGCTGGAGCAAGTGGCTAATGGTGCAAACAGTTGTACCCTTTACCAGGGCTGGGCAGGGCTACTGCCTGCAGTCTCAACACTGCTTCTCATAAAGTTCTGAAACACCTACGTAAGACCACCCAAAACATTGACATCTGCCAAAATACATATATTTTTCAGAAAGAACAGGGCTCTTGTTAAAGTTTGCTTTGTATGTTAGGAAAAAACCCTATAACACCAAATCTCTGACAGTCCTCAGATGCCAGGAGGGCATAGGGCTCTGCTTTCATGTTCCCAATGTGCACAAGGAGCACGGCTGAGTGAGGAAAACACTTCTGGAGGTGAAAATCAGTCAACCAAAAAAGGTCAGTGCACCAGGGAGCACCATCGTGATATTTCCTCCTTCCTGAGCCATCCAGGGAAGCGCGTGCCGGCACAGGCGCCGGGCACACCGCGGGACATGAGGGCTCACTCTCCCCAGGCTGCTGCTGCAACCGTTCTGCCAAGCTGAAAATAATCCAGTAGAACACAGAAAAATTATCCAGAACAAATATTTACAAATCACATCACAGCGCACTCGGTAGTTACACATGAAGAAGCGGATGGTCACACAGCCTTGACTGCTTTTTCCAGATGTTAAATTGTGTTTTAAACGATAGCAACAAAAACATGTCGGAACTTCCCTGCTGTTCCTCTTCCAGGTTAAGCAACAGCTGTGGTCAGGGCCAGGGCATTGTGCAGTGGAAGGGAGGTGAGGCAGAGCTAGTAGACACAGCCTGGGAAGGAGTGAGTTCTTGCAATGCCACATCTCCCACCACCAAACCCCATTCCCATGGGTGCCACCAACTCCCACTGCGCAAACCCAGACCTCCCAGAAGGCTTTTGGTGCAGGGCATCTTGTCAGGGCATCACTCATGTCTGACACCTCTCCCATGGCAGTGAGGGTGAACATCATCTGAGAAAGTCCCAGACCTGCAAAAGAAAGATGCCAATGCTTTGAGAGCCCAGTCCGAGGCTGCCTGGCAGAAACTGGTCTGTGCCAGTGCATGGGGGTGAAGGAGGCTGTCTAGGCCCGTTACATTCCACATGGCACATCCCAGCCCTGAGCCATTCGTGCTCCATGGGGCCCTGATTTCCTTCTCCTCTCTTCCAGGCAACAGGAGATCACCCCAAGGGCACTTGGCTTGGTGCACTCCCTGCTGATGTGGGGCCAGCCCTCTGCTTCCCTCACCAGCATACCAGCCTCCCACCACCCCAGTCCCCCCCACTTGCACCCTCCTTCCCATGCTGAGACAAGTTCTTCCATGAGCTCTAAAAGCTGATGCTCAGGATGTGCCTCCTTCATGCAGCCAGGCTTCAGTGCAAATTTAGAGCTGAACGTGTGCAGAAAACACACAGCCTTTACATGTTTGCCTCCCTCAGCTCTCCCATAGTGCCCTCCCATTTCACTACTAGCCAGGCATTCTCTATGGCTTTTGGGGCTGTTTCTGCCCTCAAGAGGCCTGAATTTGCCCTCTCCTGAGCTACCCAGCTTCCTCCTGCCTGGAATAATCCAATGCCTGCTCTGTGCCACCATGTGTGGGTCTTGTGTCCCCTCTTCCAGCAAAGGGCTTCAGCCATAAATGTTATCTGCACCTGGCCAGGCCATGCAGATGATCTGAGATAGCCATTGAGACGTGTGTGCTTTGAGAGTAGCCTGGGGGGGGCTGTGAAGGGGGCTCCTTTCACTCCAGCTCCTTGCTCCACCAGCAGCCATCCCTCTACCCCTAACCCTCAGGTCAGGAGAGCACAAGGATGCAGGCTTGGTGTTCCCACTTCTGCCTCCAACATCCTGTATCCTAGGGAACCTGGCCATGGGCCCATTTCACAAAATTTCTTCACCTTCCTGCCTCAAAACAACTGCTTAGCTCTCCTTTTTCCTTAATCTCTCCACCTTCCAACTCCCCAGCACCAAGTGCAGGTGCTTGGACTCCCACACATCCCTGTCCCACCGTGCTCCCAGGAGCACACACAGCTTCAGGCTACCACAGCCTCAGTTTTACCCCCTGAGATGCCCCCCCTGGTAGCCCAACACCACCACGTCTATCCAATGCAGCCCCCAGATCAGAAACAGGCACCATACTTGTCCTTTCTTGCTGTGCTGAGGTGAGAACTGAGTGCTGGAGAGGGCTGTCAGATCCAGGAGAGCTGCAGGAGGTGAGCAGGTCCTTGTGGGAAACAAGGCAGCCAAGGCAGTGGAGAGAAGAGCAGGGCTGCAAAAACTACAGGAGGGCTCAATGCTGGGAAGGACATGCCAATCCATCAGCTCTGCCCTGGAAGTGGTAGCTGGATAAATAACTCAAGAGAACCCCCATGGCAGAAAACCATGCTGCTGTTTCCTGCTGGAGACAACTGCCCCAGTCATGCCGGAGCAGCCCCTGCTGAGAGACAACTCAGGGGACGGGTGTGTGCTTTCATGTCCAGTTTTATTAGTGTTGCATTAGTACCATAAAATAGTTGACGAGGTCGAGCACGTTGCAGTTTGTTCCAAAAAAAAGGCTATTTACATTTAATCTGTCTTCATAAAAAACAACCCTAGAACCCAAACAATACAACAATGAAACAGATGGACAACTCGGGAATCTACAAAGTGGCAATGTCCCCTCACACGTCTCAGTCCGGACAAGCCTGGTGGCACGCAGCCCCAGAATTCAGGCACTTCCCCACAGCTGGGGCATGGCCACAGCCGGGCAGGCAGCGCTCTGACCACTGTCCAGCCAAGACTCCAACCAGCAGCTGACTGGATGTGGCCCCAGAAAAGTGCTCTTCCTTAAGGAAACCAGTGACCTGCTGCTTTGCAAGTTGGCACGTCCCCTTCTACCCTAGCCTGTCCCAAAGCACCAGAGTGATCTTTCCTGCAGGAACCGGCCCTGCCAGGAACATCTCCCTTTGAGAACACCCCTGAAGAGGCTCCAGGAAACCTCCAGGAGATGCTGCTGCTCGTTTCTGGGCTTCTCCTGCCAGGTTAAGCCCAGAGGGAATATCACACTAAAATGCCACTACTCAACTATCTGCCAAGATTGAGAACCCCCCCCAAATGAAGAGGACAGACACTGCATTCAACCTAACTCCAAGAAAGCTCCAAGGCCCCCAGCCCTTCAGAGCTGCATGGCAGGACTGTCCTAATCCCAGTTTCCCAATCCCTCAGCACACCAAGCAGCGAGAAAAGACCCCTGGTTCTGCTGCCTCTTGCCATGATTTTCTTCTTAACCTTGGAGATGCCAGATGCAATATACTCTGCCCTGGCTCTCCCGTGCTCCTGCCAGCACACGCTGCTGGTGAGAAACACAACAGGGCCTTTGTTGCCGTCACAGGTTAAGCACAGGGCAGTGTGGTTCCTGGCTGAGTTTGATGATGGAAAGCAAACAGGCCCATCTCCTCAGCCCCAGAAACCTTCCAGCCACCTACCACTGCCCTCTCTGCAGGATAAAGCCACAAGCTTTATCTCATGTTCTAATTAAAGCAGCAAAACACAGCCAAAGAGACCATAGCTCTCCCCAAACTCATGTGTAATTAAGGAGGACTCTGCAGTTACCGCTGCGATGTAAACGGTGACAATTGAACTGGATGGGAACTGCAGCACTGAGCTAAAACAGCCACACGAGATGTCCCCAACGTCACCAGCGCCACAGGAGAGCCAGCCCTGATTGAGCGCTGGCAGGGCTGAAGCCCAGCCTTTGTCTCCAGGAAATTCAAGCCAGAGGACCAGGAAGCACTCAAGGTGCAACATGATGCCACGAAACCTTTCCATCTTTCATCTGCTCTCCGGTGCTGCTAAACTAGGTCAACGTCGCACAGCTCAGCGCGGAGCCAGCCCGCTCCCCAGAGCTCACCTCCGAGCCAGGCGGGGCCATGCCCAACAGCAGCTGGAGAAGAAACCAGCTGCTCTGAGAAGCCACAGCCAGAGGGGCAGGAGAGACTAGCCCTGTGGGGAGCTGAGGGGAGCTCTGGGGCACAGAGAAAGGGACACACCAGTGGACACCACCTTCAAAGCACCTCCTGGCTGGACATCCACTTAGATGCTGCCCACCCCAGTCCCTGCCTTTGCTGTCAGACCACACAGATCCAAAGCAAGCCCGACTTCAGGAGAAACACTGTTTCTTCATTTAAGATGTACCTTCCCTGCCCAAACTCTCCAGAGCTGAACACAGAGCGGTGCTGTCTCTGCCCTAAGCCATCCTTCTGCATTCACCAACATGGCCACAACCATCAAACTCCACAGGCTGGCACAGCTCTGCAGGCATGGGCCCACTGCTGCCCCAGAAGCTTTTCCTGGTCCCACAGTGAGGATCCCTCAGGTCAGTGGAGCTCACTCCCAGCAAGGTCCCCCCCAGAAACCATTGGGGAGGTTGGAAGCCCTGAGATCAGTCACTCATTCATGTCACCAGGTCTAAAGCCCCTTTCCAAAACAGTCTGAGCCATGTACTTTGACACTCATTTTCATTAGAGACAGAAACCTGTTTCTCCTCCAGACAGGGAAAGAAACAGCTGCACAAAGTGGCTCCACAGGAGAAACAACAGAGGCACAACAACCTGGTCAGAGCTGTGCCACCAAATTTGCATGCCAGCCCTTGCCTCCAAGGCCCAGAAAAAACACAGCCACCCCTAGGGCACACAGCTGCCCAGAGGCAGGCCCAGCCTGCCCCTGCTGGACTCCCTCTGGGATAACAAGGCTGAGAAGTCAGGATGTTTTCTTGCACGGAAGACGCATTTCAGAGCAACAACAGCTTTCCACAGGGGAGAAATCAAGCCCTCAGGTGTACAGAGAGCTTCCCAATGAAGTCGCTTGTATAAAGTTAGAACAAAACACAACCAACATGAAATGCAATGAGCAGAAGTGTTTCTCTCACACGTACACACACACACGCACACACAGAGTACAGCAGGGCAACACACATTTGATAGGCAGGACTCTGGAAACCCTGTCCTAGCTACCAGGTTTTTTCTTTACAGTAGGTTGAAATATAAAGAGGAGCACAGTGATGGTTCTCCCCTCATCCCCCAGTAAACAAAGTTATTGCAGTTGGTCAATCTACCCCACCTCTGCAGCAGCATCACCAAGAGCTGCCCAGGCTGCACATGGCTCTCAACACCAGAACCCAGCCCAATCACCCTTGTCACAGCAGCGTGAGACTCGAGGAAGAAATCACACACTGACTAATTTCCTTCACAAAGCTTTTTTTTTGATGCAACAGCCTCGTTAAAGATGTGATGTGCTTATACACCCTCTCCCACGCTGCTGCTGCTAGGCAACACTATACAGTCCCAGAGCATCAGCTCAGGTCACCCGAAAACACGTCAACTGAGGGGCATGACAACATCCCAACTACAGCCCAGCTTCTGCCACAGCCAGGGGCCAGCACACAGCAGGCAGGAAGGAACAGAGATCTGCAGCTAAGCAGTGTGTCCTGCCCAGCAGCATGCCACCAAGCCTGGGACCGTACCCTCCTCCCCTGCGTGATGTGAAGGAAATACCCAGTCCCTGGACAATGAGGTTGCCCTTGTGCTGGAGAAGAATTTCACATCAATTGGTGAAGCAGCCAGAGCTGCAACAGGCACTAGATCCAGCTCTCACCTTAGAACCTCTCTGCTAGCAAAGCACACCACCACAGCCTGCCCAACAGAACCCAGGTGGTCCCTATGCAGAGCAGGATCTGCCATGCAGTGCAAAGCAGGTTTCCCAAGCCTTTAAAAACCCAAGGGTAAGGGATCAGTTTAAAAAAACAAAAAAACAAAACAAAACAAAAAAAACCTCAGAAAGTGCCTTCTGGAAATGCTCATAGAGCCTGGCCTGCCTGCAAGGGGGGGACCCAAAAAGGCCCATCAGAAATTTCAGTCCCTTACCCTGAAATGCCAGAGATGTCTGCTCTTCCACATGGGAACAACACTCTGCTCCCCATCCCACCCGGCACCTGACAGAGCAGCCCATGCCACCTCAGGTGTGCAGTCTGACAGATGGGCAGGAAGGCAGCTGGACACACAGAGTGCCTGGCTGGCTCCCAGTCCAGCCACTACAGTGATGCATCACTCCACAGACAACGGCTCATTTTCCTGGGTTTGTATTTTTTTTTTTTGGCAAATTAATTTTCTCCTGTTATTTTTTGGTTTTATTTCTTTTTTTTTTAGAAAGCATTAAAAAAAATCTGCAGCTGTTAAAAAAAATCCTTTCCCTTTCGAGGCTGGACGAGGTTTTATTGACAGGTAAATAATCGGTGTGAGTATGTAAATAGCAGCGACCCCACTGACATGGTACCCCTCAGCAGCACAGCCAGCTGGGGGACACGGTGACTGGCTCGGTTTGGTCATTGTCACAGACCTGGGACATGGGAGTTTCCTTACACTTAATGTTTCCCTAATTCTTGTTCCCGCCCAACCCTGCTCAGGCACCGCTTCAACACGAACACCTGCCTGTCCCTGTGGCAGGCTCCGTGCTCTGAAGGCGATCTCCTCTCCAGATCTCCCTAACTCTGCAAGTGGCTTGTTTTCCAAACGGGACAGTTGAACTCCCTCCAGACCCGCTGATCTCTCATCCTTTGGCAGAGGGAAGAAAGACTGGCCATCCTTTTTTCCTAGAAATACAGAGGGAGGGGGCCAAATGCACCATAACACACATGATCTTCTGCAAAATCCATTTGAGCTGATCCACGGCTCCCCCAGCCCACTCACACCAATGAGGTCTCAGGTTAATAAGCAGTGCAGTTACTCAGCTATCTGCTCGTAAGTGGTAGGTGTTCTTGGGCAGGTTGCCTGCTCCTGCCAACTCCCCCACAACTTCACGTTGTCAGCACATCTATATTTAAGACTGGTTTGTTTGGTGTTTTTTTGCCTTTGTATAAAGGGGTTTCCTTCCCTTGTAGTAAACTTAAGAGTTAATAGAAAAAAGTAATTCAAAAGTAATCCAAGCACATCTGTAATTAATTCTGCAGGAGAGGGCAGAGCGACGCGAGTCAGTGTTGGCACGCAGTTCCTGGCTCCTGGTGTGCAGTCCCCGGAATGGGCGGAAGGTCCCTGCGCCGAGCACAGCTAGAAGTTAGATTTGGAGTGTCCAAATATGCAGATGGGAAAGTGCTTGACATGAGAGGACCACTGTGCTGCCAGCTGAAAGAACTTGACGTCGTTCCACTCCACCCCATCGATCAGGACTGCAGGGGAGGGTAAAAAGAGAGGAGAGTTAGAAAATACCAAGGGGAAGTGGCCAACCTGAGGCAACATTGCCAGTAATCTCCTGGCACTCGGCAGAGGGAAGGCCTGGCCATGCTCAGCTGCTCTGCCCAGCCACCCCACCCAGCTGCACACACCAGAGAGGAACACTCAGGAGCACACCAGGTTTAGGGAGAACAGCTCAGATTGTTGCTCCAGCATCGCTCACTGACACAAGAGCTCCCCAGACTGCTGATTTCAGCGTCACCTGATCAGACTTCTCAGATTTCCTAAGCACACTTCATTTTCTTTTTTGGGCAAATGCACTCTTACAGAGATGGACATCAGTCTCTCCTCACTGGCACTCCAACCAGGAGATCCATGTCTCCTAAAGAGGTGACACATATTCTGTGGGCACCCTCACACTCACCAGTCTCACAGGGACCAGGCCAGGATTAGGGAGGTGACCCAACAGAACCCTCTGCTGGGGATTATCAACTGAATAGGCTGCAAGGATATTTTTGATACTGGATGCCCAGCTATGCTGACAGACACTTCAGGTCTGTCTACAAGATGCATAATATGGCTCCTGCTGTGGCATGAGCATGTGCCAGCATCCTGCCCACAGGAGCAGCCACACTGTCACCACCCACCACCAACCAACACCTGCAACAACTGTGCAGGAGAATCAGAGAATGACAGAGAGTGGAATGGAGTCCTGTCCAACCCTTGTCCTCATCCAGAGCACTGACTCAGAGCTAGCTAAAGGAGGGTTCTCCCACATCCCAGATCTATTAAAGCATTCCCCCATGCTGGACACACCCAAGCCTATTCCCCAGGAGCATCCCCATCATGCTGGCTCCAGAGCACGGGGCAGGACACCAGGTCAGCCCTTTGCCTGGAGGACAATCACAGCATGTGAGCCTCGTCCCAGCACCCAAAAGGATGCAAGCACTGCACTTACCACGCAGCATGTTCTGCTGATGTTTCGCTGTGCAAATCAACCTGCTGATTCCTTCAATACACTGGCTCTTTGACTCAACCTCCTTGTCCTTTGTTTTCTTGGGCAAAAACATCACTGGAAGAAAAATCAAACCAGCACATGTTAATCTATGCCACTCACAGGAGCTGCACGGACCCTTGTTTTGAGTTTTTGCATTTAAATATTCATGTCTGAAAATTCTTACTCCTAAGACCCTCCCTTTTTGGCAGGAGTCTGTCAGTGCTGAGCACCATCACTGATGCACATGAGCATCTTAGCCCTAAGTGTCTCTATGTGAAGCGTTGCCAGCTCAAAACCCTGACCCCAAAGGGCACCTGCAGGGTAACTCCTGCTCTGTTGGGACACCATGCAGGGAAAACATCTGCATCTGCAGTGCCAGGTCTGCTGCACTGACTGTGGCCCAGCACAGGCTGGACAACGGGAAGGACTTACAGACTGGGGCAGCTGGTGGAGAGGGAAGGCATAAGGAGAGCTAAAACAGGGTCCATTTCCCCAAGAACCTTCCAAATGCATGAGCAAAGATGTACAAACTGGCTCCACAAAAGCTGGTGGTGTTGAACTCATCTGCTGCAGGCTGGGCCAACCCCAGAGAAGAATGTTTAGAGTGTCTCAGGATTATTTCTCCCAACAGCATGACACTTACAAAGGGTGTCACCAGGGGTGGCAGCTCCAGTACCAGCAGTACCGCGGTTGTGCTGGCCTGGGAGTGACGAGGCCAGAGGGTTATGCACCCATATCCTGTAGTACAGGAGGCTCTGTCAGCCTTCTCTCAAAGCCCCCAAAACCCCTTCTTCCACCCAGAGTGACTCCCAGGCCCACAGGCAGAGGATGTTGTGCAGGACAACTGCTGGCAGCCAAAGCGCAAAACTGCCTGGCTGCTCCCTTAAAAATACTTGGCTGGAGAGCTGTTCACAATTTTTAAATGTTTCACATCACCAAGGACAGGAGCAAATACAGAATTACTGACAATATTTAAAATGCTATTTTGTTTGTTTGTTTTAGGAAAAAAAACCTCAAAGCCACAACTTTAAGAGCAAGAGAGTATGTATTTCTCTTGTATTTCCTTTTGATCTACAAAATATTCTATACAACAGCATAAGAAATATAAAACCATGGAATTGTTCAGCTGCTAATCTAACACTGCTAACTGCACCACTAAACCACACTCCCAAGTGCCACATCTACATGTCTTTTAAATACCTTCAGGGATGTAGGGATGGTGACTTCACCACTGCCCTGGGCAACCTGTTTCAGTGCTTCACAACCCCTTCAGTGAAGAAAACTTTCCTAATATCCAATCTACATCTCCCCTGTCACATCTTGAGGCTACTTCCTCACATCCTGTCCCTCATTACCTAGATTGACTCCCACGTCACTAAAACCTCCTTTCAGGTGGTTGCAGAGAGCAATAAAGTCCCCCTGAGCCTCCTTTTCTCTGGACTAAACACCCCCAGCTCCCTCAGCTGCTCCTCCCAGGACTTTACTCCAGGTTCTGGATCACACCACTGGCTCTAGTGTGAGTGTGGGTGCAGGAGGAGAGTGGGGGATCCTAGCCTCCAGTTCAGGGGGCACTTCTCTTTTGTCATCTCACAGAGATCTGTGACACTTGCTGGTCTTTTTTTCCCCTTACGTGCCTCTTTTATTCTCTGTGGCTCTTTCGAGATGAAGGCTCACAGGATGGGGATATCATTCCAGAAAGTACAGCTAGCCTAAATTTTCAGCACACTGCTAGAAAGGAGGGGCCCATTTACCCCCACTGGTGGTTAGGGCACAAATTGCCTCTTACCTAATCCAACATCCCAAAATAGCACCAGCAGGCTCCCAAGGAACACAGGGAAGCTGTGCAGAGCATGGCCTCCTGCATGTCCTTGCTCTGTCCCCACCTTTTTTGGGTGATACCATCTTAGCTGTTCAGCTGTTAGAGCAAACACATCCCCTTTTTACCCCACAAAGAAGATCCTATCACCTTATACAGTCACTTCTCATCTACACATTAGGATTTTGAGGATAAAAATAGGGCTGAGGTGCTGTAATCCAGCAGTCAGGCAGCACAAGAGCAACAGGACAGGGACAGCAGGACACCTCACCTTTCTTGTTCTTTTCTTTTGTCACCACAGTCATGGACATGGTTGGTGCAGTGGCAATCTCACCACTGGCCGGTAACCTGCTGACCTGGAGGGACCGGAAAGTGCATTTCAGTGTGTTTTTGGTAGTGGAGGGGTCCTTCTTCTCCGGGTCTCTCTTTCTGTCCATGGGTGGAGCTGCAATCCAGTAATCCACCTGCAGGCCCATCAGCTCAGCACCGAGGCCCTGGCTGGAAAACAAGAGAAGGAGGTAATTTCTGTGCACCTCTCAGCAGAGTTGTGTCAGAGTGGCTGCCATTCCTGGTCAGAGGATAAACACCTGGCTCTTTGGGAAATCAGGCAGGGACCTTTCATAGTGAGACTGAGCAATTACAGAAGCCCATGAAGTCACCCCTGAGAGATGCAGCCCGGTCCCACTGCACAGTGGCATCAGCTTGGCAGCACACAGCCTCAATAAGCCGAGACAAGCTGACCTGACCTGCTGCACAGCCACAGGAGCAAGCAGAGGGAAAGGGAGCACACAAGCACTCTCCTTAGATGATGCTGAGTTCCATGATACAGCAGCAAAGGCAAGTCCTGAGGTGGCCCAGATTACTTCATCTTTGAGCGGGCAAGAGAGGCTGTAAGCACCTTGCTGCTGCCTCCTGAGCACTGATGAGTGACTCTGTGCAGGCACAGCACTGCCAAAACCAACTCTCAGCTGGGGTGAGCAAACACTTCGCAGGTCCCTGAACATCAGGCACTCAGTTCCCTGTCTCCCTGACTTGCTTCCACCTCCTGGGTTCATGAGTTCTTCCTGCCACCAGCTGCTTCCCTTCTAGCTCAGATGCTCCACCAGGTCAAAGAGGACCTCTGCTCACCCCAGCTCCCTGTAACAGAGTTGGCATAGGGCAATTGCCTTCCCACAAGCCTTGCCACTTGCTGGGGAATTCCACTGTTGGAAAAATGCTCTGCCAACCCTGTGATGTTTGCTAAACAACAGCAGATTTCAGGATATGATCTGCTGTTGAAAACTCCTGTGCATCATGTGGTAGCAGCCATGCAACACCAAAACATGCTGCCAGCCTTTCTTGAGCCAGAAAAGGGAAGATGAGCAGCCTGGGAAATTCCAGCCCTTTCCTGGCCCTGCCTCTCACTGCTAACCCCGAGGGGAGCAGGGGTTCATCATTCAGCAGACCTACAAGTGACAGTCTATACTTCTTCCTACACAGTGACAATCAGTGTTGAATAATACACAAGTACTAGACAAAAACCTAAATTTATCTACCAGTCTGTGTCCCCAGTTTGAGAAATGGCAGTTATTAAGGAAGATAAATCTGTGATCTTGAATGAAATATGCATCCCTCTGCACCACCTGTCTAATAAGAAACTCTCAAGGTAAAACAAGGACATGCCATCATTACAATCCTCTCAGCAAATAATTTCCTTTTCTTTGCCATTTATTCAGCTAAAAGTCAGACTGCAAAGCAGAGTTCATCTTTGATCACCAAAACCAGATTTTTGGTTCTCAGGGCAATATTCAGAAGTGAGATTCTTTAAGGACGATGCTTTGGAGATGCTGCTTTGAGTTTTAAGGCTCCTTTGCATCACATCTCTCAACTCAGTCATAAAGACAAAGCATCCTTATGTTTACTAGGCCCAGGCAAGAATTTATGCTCTCTTCCCAGTTAAACACATGGCTTAATCATTCAGTCTGGATCACCCTCCACCCCCTGTGCTGTCACTTACAGATCAGGGGAGATGGAACAATGTTGAACCTACACTTCCCCATTTCTCAATGGCTTTACCACACAGTGTGAAACCAAGAAGTATCAGATTCCTACAGCTGGGGTGTCAAGTTCAAATTTAGCACATCCATAGCTCACAACTTTCATACCCTATGCTCTTGGGGGCACCAGCTCCCAAACCACTTCCACCTTTGGAAAACCCATACACAAAGCTCACACACAAGAATTCAGCTCTGCTCCCCGGAGCCTGCACAGCCCCAGGCTCTCTGCACTGCCAGACAGCTGCTGCTGCAACAGCCTGGGGCACACAGGGTTCTCCTGCCATCAAACCACAGGGACACAGCAGGAGGGACCTGGGGAACACTGGGCCCCCTGGCACAGATGAATGGCCACTAACAGCTTCCAGTGCTGGGCACCCTAAACTGGGACTTCCACATCTCCATTTCCACTTGCTAAAAGGGAACTCTTACACCAGTTTAAGAAGTCAGAGGTCAAAGGTCCCTGCAGGGCACTCTGGGGTAGGCACAAAAGGTCCCCATTCTATCTCCAACAGGGACAGTAGGGGATGCTATTTAGGGAGAGCACATGAGCCCAGCCTCAGAGCACACCCTTGGACTTCCCCAGCCTTATATAATCACAAGGTTAGGGATGCTAGAGGGGACATCCCTGAAACATCCTTTAGTATCCATTAATGGATCTGCTGTCCGTGAATTTGTCTGACCCCTCTTTGATCTGCTGATGCTGCTGCTACAGAAGCTGCTGAGGCAGACATGGTCCCTTCCTTTCTCCCTCCTAACTGACCTCTTGCCGTGTCACTGTGTGCCCCCAGGTCTTGTGCCACAGGCCTCAGAGAATCCCAGAACTGTTAGGGTTGGAAGAGAACTCTAGAGATGATCCAGTCCAAACCCGCTGCCAAGGCAGGGTCACCTGGGGCAGGTGACACAGGGACACCTCCAGGTGGGTTTGGAATGCCTCCAGAGAGGGAAACTCCACACCCTCCCTGGGCACCTCTTCCAGTGCTCTGCCCCCCGTCAACAAACCCCCTAAAGGTTCAGGTAAGTTAACAAAATCAAGGGGAACTTCACCAAGTGCTTCTGAGTACCAGAACTACACATGAAGTGTTAGACAGCTACACCAACATTTTGTGCAGCAAAAAAATTAAGACTCCTGCCTGGGCAAGTCTTACTGGCAGTTTTCTAAGGGTTTCCTCCCTTCACCCCTAAAAATTTCAGCTAAACCATGGCTTAATATTACCTATAGGTGCACTCTCCTTACTGTTCAGACGTGCTTTCAGGGTCACATGTGAATGGGAACTGCAGTTCCACCATGCCACCTTACATCTGCTGGCTTTACCCTCACAGAGAAAGTCATCAGCTCCTTCAAAAGTCACTCTGACTTACACTCACTTGGCCATTACAAACATTAAGAATCATGAGGGATTAGCCTGGCACCCATGTGTATTAGAGTCAGGTTTTTTTTTAAATACATATCTTCCCAAGAGAATCCTGCCCTTGAGACATGCAGTCTTCCTACTAAGTGTAAAATTCCCCCTGCCCCCCCCAGCTCCTTGTTGGCCCTAGCAAGGACACAGTCACTCCAGAGGCAGAGGAGGTCAAGGGGAGAGGTGACAACTCCAAATGTTTATTAGGGATGAAGAAAGAACTATGGGTCTTCCTCTGCCATTTGTACGTCAGATAAACCAGGCAAGGGAGCTGTAAGGAGACAAAACATGGTTTACCTTGGGGATGAGAAGCTGCCTGTAACAGATGGTGAGGAAGGGGGCGTGGGGGAGGCTTCTTTCAAAGCAGGAGACACGGAAGGTGGAGTGGAAGAAAGGACAACGGAGCTTGAAGGAGCTGCATCATCAGAGTCACCTTAAAAAAAGGAAGTCAGACTGTTTGTCTGGGTTTGTCTCACAGCACAGGACACTGGGATAAAGCTCAATCTCCTTGTCCATGCTCCTCCTGCACAGGTTTTGCTCAGATTCAATCCAGAGGTCAGTTGGCCCCATCAGTCCTGACTGCCTCGACACTTCTGAGAGAACTTGTATGTCTGGGTATGAGGCAGGCACAGACATTCACTCCTCTGGGTTCCCCATTTGGCATCTCCTAGGATTTGCTCCCAGCTGATTTTGAGCCTCCTGCACAGTCACAGCCCAGCTCATTGATCTCTGATGGGGAATCTCCCCCTGCAGCCACTGCAGGGCAGCAGCACTCTTGGAATCCAGTACCTCTGGGTTGATCACAGGGATCTCCCCATTCCATCTGCCTTCACCCTCCCTAACCAAGGTTTCATCCCCTTCATGTTGGCCCTTTAGGATGGTGGGAGCACTGTGGCAGCAAGGAGTGACTCACAGAAGGGCTGCCTCCATGCACAAACTTAGGTGTAACCCAGGCCACAAGAATCTGGGTTTGACAGTGAAGCAATATAAGGAACAATCCCAACACAAGGAGAGCAATATTCCTGTGCACATGAAGGAGGAAAAACTAAGTTCACATTGACAAAACAGTGCTATCCCATCTCTGTGTATGTAAGCAGACAGTATCCTGTATATCAGCTTTGCACTCCCCCCCTTAGAAAATAAATGGGTCTAAAATTTTGTCCACCCAGAAGTTTCCAGGCACTGAAGTCAATTTTATTCAGCGCTTGAGCCCAGTGTAGGGAGACAGGCATGAACTTCTGATGAACTGCCTCCCCAGTTTGAAGCAGGAACCTCAAACAACTGTAACAGTGAATCCACCCCACTGACAACACCCATTAGAAAAATGGTGTTCAGATGTGAGAGTAGAGCTTCCCTAGATGAAGGTGTGGGAATTTCACCTGGCCTGAAGCTCCTTGTAAAGTAACAAGAAAAAGGGCCCGTCCCAAGATGGAGGGCTCTCTTTCTGCAGACAAACCACTGGGAGCTAATAAAATCCAATTCCACCTCACAGAACTCCAAGGCATCAGCAATGGACAAGTCTGCTCAGCCTGTGAAGTCAGGCTCCCACCTGCTGTATGACACAGAAAGCACACACAAGATGTTCCTTACCTGATGTTGCAGAAGACTGTTCTACTATTCCAACCTTCACCACCTAAAGGGAGCGAAAGAGAAGAGCTCAGTGAAACAGGAAGCCCCCGAACTTCAGGAACCCAAACCCCAGAATTAAGCTCATCTCTGCAGCCCCCATGGCACTGTCCCTGCAGTCACAGTAGTTAAAGAATCTTCTAAGAACCAGGCAGGTCCTGGCAATGTCCAGCCAAGCTCACAGCCCTTCCCTGACCTACACAAAGGACAGCACAGAATCCTCGGAGCTGTGACAGACCTGTCCAGCTCTGAACAGCCCCTCAGCCCCAAGCTATGGTATTACAGGGCCTGTGGCACCTGTGGAAGGAGAAAGGGTCATAAATATCCCTTCAGCACTGCTTTGATACATCTGTTAATTACAGACACATTGCTTCCATTGCTCAGGAGCAGCCACTTCCAGGGTGCAGCATAGCTGGGCTTTGTTAGGAAACCACAGTAGCAACAAAGTACAGTTTCTGATCAGAATTTTCTATTCCCTAAACAAGGAAAATGTCAAACAAAGTAGACAGAGCTCCTAGCAAAACCTCTGGAGCCAGATATGGACAAACCACCACATGGACAGGCCAGAATGATCCAAATCACACTGTACTAAGGGTACAAACATGGCCAACAAGCAGCTAGTACATTAAGATTAATGATAAATGTCACTGGCAATAATTTGTGGAACAGAACATGCTGCAAACAAACTCCCAAGAACACACTATGCCTAGAAAGATAAACTGGCCCTTGGTGATATAAAAGCAGAAACCTTCTGTAGTGATAATCTGCTATGGTACACGGGGATCATTACTCTTAACACTGCAGAGAAGAGACCCTTTTTAAGGTCCTTAAGAAACTTGTATCCAGAACTAATGTCTACCCTATACAAATGCTGACAAATGGGAAAGAGCTGCAAAGGGAGCTCAGGTCAATAAAACCTGCTTTAGAATGAGAAATTATGTCACACAGACTGTGTAGTTTGAAAATAGAAGGTCATTAAGTTCAGACACAACCATGTCTGGACCACATCTCTGGGGAGCACATTTCTGTAATATAGGATCAAAAAAAAAACCACCCAAAAGTTAATTATTGGAAGCAAAACGCTTTGCAGAATTTGGAGGGCAGGGAGAGGTATGCTCAACAGCAGATCTTGGAGAGTTGTTAGGCTCTCTGGGGGATTCTCATTTAGATCCAGTCTTGGAAAAGCCATCATGAATTCAGCAGTGTGTGCACAGGCCCCCTGAGAGGTCACTGCCTTAGGAGAAGGAGGCTGCAGCTCAGTTTGGCCAGTCTCCATCTAAAGGGCAACAAATCAGGCTCTGGAGTGCAGCAGCCGTTTGTGCTGTACGTGTTAAATGCCAAGAGGATGTTTCACAGACTGTCACTGGCTGTGAACAAGAGTCAGAGGAGGGACAAGCAACACAGAAAACTGCCTACAGCCACCTTGATCTGCAAGCCAGACAAGAAATCCCTTCTGGCCTTTCCCTCCTTGTTGGCTGACCGAAGATGCTCAAGTTCAGACACATGGGAGGTTACAGACACAAGGTTAAACACTTTCCCTTCCCTCCACTCAGGCAGGTGCCCGAGACCACTGCAGTTCCAACACGCCTCCATCCAGGAACACTGCAGGAGCCAGCCCCCTCTCCCTCCAGGAAGAGGCACATCCTGTTAACTCTCCTGGCAACTGGCTGTCAGCACAACGGAGTCTGACCCTGGCTTTTGTGCCTGTCTGGCCCCTTGTGAGGCTCCACTCCCACCACTTTGAGCCCAGATGAGCAGCACAGCACTGCCCTGCTCATTTCTGGGTCAAGGACTGCACAATCCAGCTGCAGGATGTCAGGTTTTGCACCCCAAAACCCAGGAGTGCAGACAACATCAGGGGTTGCAAACCTAGAAGTCGCTGGCTCCCTCTCTTCCTTGGCCAACAGCTCCAAGCAGGCTCCAGCTGAGGGAAAGAGCCCCAGCGTCCATGTCCAGCCTCAGACTTTGTGAGACACTTGCAACTGGCCTTTCAGCCTCTTCAGATGTGTTTCATGAGGAATTACTGTGTCAGGAATACTTCAGAATCAAGAGCAAGCAGCACCGATTTGACCCTCATCACCAGCTGACACAGGAAGTCAGTCTGTGCTTTCAAGGGAAGTTTTTTGGGGCAAGGTTATGTACACAACAAAGCCATTCACTCTTGACCACTTTCAGACAATCAAATTCAGACTGGAAAAGCAGCGCTAATGTCAGGACAACAATCATTTGAGAGCAACTGGATAAACACTGAGCCCCATTAGCTTGCATCTAACACGGAACTAAATCAGTCCCAAAGAAAAGCTTTGCAGAGCCCAACAACAGTCTGGGATGTTCCAAGTCCTCTGTGCTTTTCATGTTACTGGGAAAAGTGAAACAGCTGTTTTGTAAGAACAGTTCATCACTAGAAATTGCCGTTCATGGGAGATACAAGTTCCCAGCAAAGCTCGTCAGCAGGGAACAAATTGGGCAGATGTGTCCATCCACTTTTGCAGAAGGCATCTCTCCTTCAACAAACAAAAGTAGGTTGTTATCTCAGGAATACTGCAGAGAGAGACTCTCACCAGGAGGAGACACCAGAGTGAAAGCAGGGTCAGCCTGAGGGCGAGAGACTAAGCTCTTTAAATGTCTTGGGATTTCAGATTAGCTCTGACGCACCCTGGGACTCAAAGGGGACGCACACATGTCAGCTTCACACAGAGCAGGCACAGCAAGGCCAGCATACAAGAGAGAAGCTACAAGACAGCAGCACAAACTGGGAAGAGGACATCCAAGAATTGAAGAGTAGCCAAGGGATTTCTTCTAGCCACAGGTCAATGACTTTACACCTAAAACTTAATGAACTGGAGAGTATGATCAAATAAGGGGAGGAAAGCTAGAAAATGCAAAGAACACAGTGCAAAAAAGACACTTGACAGAAGAACAAACATGGCCCTGTCCAGATACTCTACACTTGGTACCTCAGATAGAACACTTAAAGACAAGGACAGGAGGAAAAACCAGGGACTACTATCCCAAATACATGTTCATGTAATAAAAATGCACTAAATAGCTCTGTCCCGGACTCAGCCTTAACAGTGGTATAAATCATATCCCCGCTAGAATGTACTCTCCACTTCCCAGGAATAAATGGGATACTAAGAGGATGGGAGATCATTTGTGACAAGCACACAGAGGACTGACACCGTAATAGCAAACTTGGCCAAAACAATCAACCAGGGCAATGCTGGGCACAGCATCCCTGTGATCAGGTTTCCAGGGACACATCACATTCCTGTCTGAGAAGTAAAATACACCCTGCAGTTTGTTGAGGTACCTTGGAGGTTTGCTTACAGGCAGCTGCATCCAACCCATCCGATTCTCTTCGGATATCAAATGATAATGTGCCTTACAGCACCCAATGGCTTCTGCTCTACTCCAGAAACCTGGTACGTTTGGGTTAACACCTGTGAACATATTCTAGCTTGAGACAGCATAACCACGATAACACTCACCCCGACAAAGGGAATGAACTTCTGTGAAGATTCTTCATCGGGGCTAAAGGCAAAGAGAAGAGAGTTGTTAGCAGCTTGCTTCCACCCCGGGCACCATACTCACTCCATACGTTGCATTCCAGCATGCAGCAGGGACGGACAGGATGCAAGCGCCAGTCCAATGCTCCTCTCAAGGCCCCCTGCCAGCACCAAGAGCCTGCCCGGGCAGGGAGGAGCACGCAGCCTATGGCACGTCTCTGGGTGGGGAAAGGGTCTTCCTCCCTCCCTCACGCTCCACAGAGAAACATGCTTGAATGGCATGGCAGTCATCACAGACACACGGCCTCCTACTGCGAGGAAATGGATCTGTGCCACCACAACACGGAGAACTGGGTGTTACTTACTAGTACCTGAGGCGCTCTGCACGCACGGCCTCCAGGCGTCCCCCCCGTGGAGCCATGTGCCACAGCTTGCACATCCCGGCACCGCTAAAGCAGTGGCCCTGCCGCGGGGTTACAAGCCGTGACGCGTGGTTATTCGTAAAGCACCGGCAAGGACGTGCTCTCACACTCACACACACACTCACACCCACCGTCCCTGCCGCTGGGAGCTCGCAGGCCCTTCCATGGGCACCAGGGCACACACCGACAGCTAAACCAAGCTGAACGAAAGGCACGTGTGTCCCAGAAACAGCTGAAGACAACACTACACACGTTTGGAAAGCCCCTCTTGCTCTGGGCCCTGCCCAGGGTTCAGAAAGCAGAGGGTGAAGGGCCAGCAATGAAGGCCACAGTCAAATCTAGCAGGAATTAGGGGGAGACTCGACAAAGACAAGAGGGAGAAGAGCTGAGTGAGGCTAGAAGGGCCTGCAGAGCCACTGCTCCCTTCCATGGCAACAGAGATTAGAGATGGACCCACAGGGTGAGGAGAAGACCACAGGAGCACATCCACATCTTTGGAGGAACTACAGCTCAGCAGAGGGAAGCGACTGCAGGGGCACGACACACATTTCTCAGTGACTGAGCACAGGAAACAGGTAGGAAGCAGACAAACACTGAGACTTCTCATGTTTCTCTTCCTGTGCATCCCTCAGTGCTCAGAAAAAAACCATCCAGCATTGCCTTCATCCAGAATTTAGCGAGGAGTAGCACAAATACTGCAGGTATTTCTGTGTTGTTTCCAGCACCAATCAGAAATGCACCAAATGCACAAAGGTTGTTAACCACTGTGTGATGAGCGCAGGTTGGGACACTTTCCTCTAAGCCCCATGGAAAGAATGACATAAAACTGCAGTGAACATGACTCAGCCAGAGCTCCCTTGTGGTCCAAAGCAGAACGTGATTTTGCAAACAGCCTCTTGTTTTGGCTCAGCTCTGCTTATCCATCCTCAAGGGCCAGGGCCTTTGCTCCCTTCCTATCTCACACCCTCAGGCACTGCAACCTTCATTGTTCCCCCAAAGCACAGGACAAAGTGACCAAGACCTTGATTCCATGTTGGAAGGCAGGAAGGTCACATCTTTGCAAACATAGCTGCAGGTCCCAGCAAATGCACCTCCTACAAAAACACTTCCAGCTCCAGTTTTGCAAAGGGAAATGAGAAAACCACAGAGCTGTTGGGAGAGGCACTGAACAGAAGCTCAGCTCTCTTCTCATTCCTTTAGCTCCATGGGCTTGGAAAGCGAGGGAAGCACAAAAGTCACCCAGTCATCTCTCAGCTACTGGATAGCTTTTCTCTGGGCTCTGAAAAAACAAACCATGCCCAACTCCAGCAGAAAATTAATTCTCATTCCCCTGGGAGCTCTGACTCCCTCTGCGGAGAGCTCAGGGGCAATTCTGAAATAAATCGTTTGCTTCAGTCACCATTCATCACAGCTCACAATGATGCACAGGCTGTTCCTGAAGCAATCCAGCTGGATTTCAGCTTGGCTAGCCTAGCCCAGTCACATGTCCTCTTGGGAACTCTGGTCTTGCACATGTGTCTCTGAAAATGCAGATTATCAAAACAGCTGCCCTTCATGTGGATGAAAGAAAAGATGAGATGATCGTGCTTGTTCTTCATTTCCTCCTTCACGCTCTTCCCAATTTTTGCTCTTCAGGATCCCCAGATCCCAAAACATTAATTCAGAATCCTTTCACCTTGCTAACTTTGATTCCTCCTCCTACCACAGCCCTGCAACTAAAATATCTCCCATCTCTGGAAAGGTAGCTTCCCCTTATTACCTCGGCTGCACAGGGTTAAACCTGCGTGTCCAAGGCTTTGTTTTCACCCACACGGTTCTGAAGGCCCTGGTACCTCAGCTGTAATTTAAAGCCAGACCTGGCCCCAGTTTGTGATTTTTGGCAGTTATTGATGTATCATGTCTCTAACCAGGAGGGTCTCAGGCACGACCTTTATTCCAGGCAAGTCCTGAAGGGGGGCAACAGAAAAGAGAGGACTTTTGTCACCAAAGGACTAGCAGGCCTCTAGGCTGTTTCAGGCCAGGCACCACCAGCACCACCTCTTCACTCATCTATGATATGAAATCTGTCCTGCTCACTGGGCAACTCCAGCTGTCTGCTGGCTAACACTGTCCTGGTTCCACCAGGGTCAAACTAAAAAAGGGACAAAGCAACTCCTGGTCCCCATGATACATCAGATGAATCTCCTCAGCCTTCTCGAAAACCTCCTGTCCAGCACTCTTCACATTCCTACAAGGGGCTGGACACAGTCAACAGGACATCCATAATTTTTTGAGACTTGACTCTCCTCTGTTGCACTTCTGTTGCATTTCCAGCAGCTGCCCAAGGAGTTTCCTGCAGTAACCAGACAGACAACATGGGTTCTGCTGAGCCAGAGGAAGGACCAGGCCCATCTTCACCAGCCATGTTCATCTTCAGCAACTGCTGCAGGGTGTGTTTGAGGAGAAGCACTCGGAGCAATGACCTGGGCTCTGCTTAGCCACTGCCCTGCAGGGCCTCCAAAACACATAGCAGGCAGAAAGCAGTGTTACGCCTGCTTCCTACTGCCCAGGAGCCCTCCAATCCAAGGGAGCTGGGAGCAAGAGCTGGGAAGTGTTCTCCAAAGCTTTGGTAAACACATAACCAGGGCAGGCAGCCCTTGCCCTGACACGAGAACAATGCTTCCATTTCCAACAGCCAGGCTGCTCCCCAGATTCATGCAAGGGCTATCCAGAAGCCACATGGCATGAGATGTGCTGAGCACTGAATTACAGTGGGTGACAGCAGCCCAGAACTGACCAGCAATCCAGCTGGACTGGGAATGAGTGTCTGCTAAATCTCAGACTTCAAACACCACAGGGTTTCTTTCAAGAAAACAATGCAGAGAGATATCAATGACACGCCCCTCCTAGTGAGAGGCCCACCCCTGTCCCCACCGTCTCAGCTCCCCAGATGTTGCTTGGATTGCACTGTTCCTTCTCAAGTCAGTAACCAGGACTTCTCCCAGAGCTCACAGATGGAGCTGGTCACCCAGTGCAACTCAGAGGAGCTGCAATGGCACTTCATTTCCGTCTAGAACCCCTCTCCTCATTGCCAGCCCCCCTGCTTTCAGGTAAGGTCAGCAGATGCTCCAGAAGACCAGGACAAAGCTTTGGCACCATTGCAGTCCATCACAGGCAGAACATGCGCCAACCTTTGCCATGACAAACAGAACAAGGGCACAGGGAGAGAGCAGGGGCAAGTCAGAATAGGGACAGCTGGCAAGGAAGTTATAAAGCAGCTCATCACATACAGCTACATCCTAGAGACTGGCTTGGCTTTCCTTGGACCACTAGGGCTTGTTTAACAGAGCAAATGCCAGGATTCTGGGAGGTTTCTCTTGCAATGAATTTGTTGGTAGTGCTGCTTGTTACTACCTGGACCACTGCCTTGAGAGCTGGCCTTGGAGAAGCCATTCACCTCTGGGCCTCAAGGGAGAGGGAGTTGCAGTAAACTGTGCGCTGAGTGCAAAATAAAAAATGCCCAATAATCATATGATTCAAAGCAGGGGACCCTGCAGAGCAAGGTGGGTCTTGGAGGCAGCTCAGAGAGCACAGCTCCACTGCCAGCATACATCTTTCTTCTCTTTCTTACGCTCAGAGAAGGCCATACATTTGGGATAGCCTGCCACTAAGAGACTAGTCCTCAAGTTTTTGATTACAGGGAGATTTGCTGGTCTGCACTCGGACACTGCACAGCTCAACTCCACCCTGAGCCCCGGAGTGTCACCTACAGCACTCCAGTTCTAATGGACGGGAACTGAAAAGCCTTTTCTCAGTCCTGATCCTTCTGGAACTACACTATATCTTCTGATGGCTAGGGAAAAGGCAAGAAAAAACTCCACCTTCTCCATGTTGTACTGCTCAAAGCTACTCTCTCAACAACTCCTTCATTCCCATTCAATCTACATTCTGGGAACCCAAATGTGTGGTCCAAAGGCACAGCAGTCACTTTCAACTATGCATTCTGCCAGAAGATGCCATAGTTTCAAAGCAGCGAGCAGAATTCAACCTAGAGCACAAACTGTGCATCCCAGACCCGCAGGAACTGTTAAACAAGGCACAAAAGACCAGTTCACCAGGAAAAGAGATAGGAGGTGGGAGAAGGAACCTAAAAGGAACTGATACCTTATGGTAAAATCAAAATGAAAGCTCTTTTTCCTTTTCAGGAAGCAACCAAAGAAAAAGACAAATGAGTTATTATACTTACAACAAAGTGATGCATTCGCTTAGACAGTGCTAATGGAGACAATTTCTGTTTTTTACAATACCCTCCCTAAGCTGCTGCCAATGACAGAGACCCCCCATTCCTAAAGGAAGGCACACAGGAGACAACTACCCACGTTCCATTAGAGAGCCTGCTCCTCTGACTCACTCTCCCTTGCTCATGGGGTACTGACCTGAAAGGAGAAGTGATTTTAAGGCAGACACACAGAAATACTGAGAGATTACAGGCTATGCTAGAGTCTGACTATGGGTCTCAGCAATCTCTCTTCCCAAAAACTTCCTAACTTAAAACTACTGACAGCTGCAGGCATGGCACCACAGTCCAAAGGGTGTAAAATCCCAACGGATCAGACCAGCTTGGTAAAGTGGTCCTGCAGACTGCTGGGAGGGTAAGGGCAGGGGCTGCTCAAATACATTTCAGATGTTTTCCAACAAAGTGCTGAATTGACCTTTCTGGACACATTAGAAACTCAAAATGTTTAAATGGGTGTTAGTTAGAAAAATGAAGCTGTAACAGAAAGGGAGAGGCAGCGGAAAGCAGGGCAGAACCCAGCACCTGAAGGGTGCAGAGAAACAACCAGGCAGCCTCAGAAGGGATTCACACTGCACTGGGGTATCTGATTTCCCTGCTGGTAACTAAGGTAAGCCTTCATACAAAAAACAAAATGGAAAACTGAAGGTGAGAGTTTCAAGCACCCTGCAGCTCTTTAAACTTCATCCTTATCACGTTAACTTTACAAAAGTCCACAAATACATGAAGAGACTAGACTAGTCTCTTTTACTGGACTAGTCAGTCTGGAAATACAGGAAAAACATGTAGAATGGGTGAAATTTCACTGAATCATTTCTGCACAGTAATGTGAGAGCAGACACAGGAATGGAAAAGCAATATAGAATGAGAATTTCCAAAAAGAGGGGAAAAAGTGACTCTACCCACACTTTTAGTTTCTCCCAATTCTCAGGCAAAGGAGACACCAATGAGGGATGTTAATGGACAAGAAATGAAAAATCAAAGAGAAGTAATTGACAATTAACAACATCCATGCCTCACAGGGAGTTGCCAGTCCCTAACTGAGAAAACTCCCATGAGCAGAGCATTTGTTCTACTCTGAAATTAGTTGGATATGAGTTGGAATATATTATTCTTCTCTATCCCTTATAACAATGCTTTTCAATCCTTCAGGGACAGTTACCCTTCTTCCTAGACCATGGCCACAGGAGGCTCTACATACTCCTGAATCTTGTTTTCAGGCCTCAGGCCTCCCTCCTACAGGCTGCTTATCCCTTAAAAAAGTTGAAATAAAACCTCGTGAATGTCAGCCCTCCTCAGCAGGAGTCCTAGTAGCTTGCAACTGCCAATCAACAAGGATTTTGTCTCTCCTGCAAGAAGCTCTGCAATTTACACTCCAAAAAGAAAGGGGTTTAGTTCCCTAATGCACCAGTGTATAAAGGTCAGGTCTCATGGAAGATACTTTGCAGGAGAATGACAAGGTCTAGTCTTACACACCTCAAGTTTCTGCGGCTAGAGATCGCTGGAACTCAAACACACAGAATCTGTCCATCCCCCATCCTGCTTAGCCCCCAATTCCCCAAACCTCTCATATCTTGAAAAGAAAAAGAATCACTGCACTTCAAGTAACCCTGCTGTTGTAGATTCACTAAGTGGGACTCATCACTGGGTCCAGGCTACTGTGAGGCTCCCGAGGGTTTTGCCACTTGGAGTGGTTTTCAGACTGCTGGCACGACATGAGAAAAGCACTTTGCTTTCAACCAGCTGCTCATCCTGGGAGCCAGCAGGACACGGGGGACATACCTTTTCTGTTTGTATGTCAGCATGGCTTCAGCAATGGGCAGCTGGTGTGCACAGTTTGCCCCTGCTATGTACTGCGTTATCCGGGACACGACGTCGGGCGCTTCCGAAACTGCAGGAGAACAGAGGGAAAAGCATTTGAGTGACATCTCAGACCACCGTGAGCGCTGTCCTCCATTTGATGGTGCCCAGCCGGCTCCATTTGAACTGTATCTTGCACAGGAAGCTCTGCCTACCCCAGAGCACAGTAAAGCTGAATCTGTACACAGCACTTCTGACTGAAGTGTCTTGGGTCTTCTAGATTTGTACCTAGCTTTTCTTTGTACCTGCCCAGAGTCAGCTTTAGACTTTTTCACACCTTGACTGCAGGTATCTGCTGAAGAAAGTGCCTGGCCAACTCTCCCAGGTGAGCTGCTCTGCTCACACCAGCACTGAGTTACCAGAGTTTCTAATCAACTCATGGCCTTGCTGAATTAATGAAAAAGACTGAGAGACACACATGGATAGGAAGAGCACAAAGATCATGTGTATTTATGAGATTGTGGTTGATTACTCTCTGTATTTGAACAGCAAACTCGTAAGAGCTATGATTCTCTGCCAGATCTTGTGCCATCGTGGAGTTTCTGTGCAGTTGCCACCACACAGACAAAAAAGCAGAATGTACAAGGTCTGGACTGTACAAAAATGAGGTGGAATTTTCCCCATGGCACACAGCATATAACCAACTAAGGAACAGATATGGGTCTTGGGCTGGATTTCTACAGCTAATGAAGCATTCCTAATTCAGACACAACAATCAAGTCTGTGTTGACATTTTTCAGCATTTTCAAGTGCAGCAAGGAATTAAAGGAAACCAGTTCTTCGATGAATTTAGGCTTAAGGGAAAGCATAGGTTAGCTGGCACGCTAGGAGACTTCTAGTCCAGCCTCCTGCTCCAAATAGGGCTAGCTTCACTTTCAAAACAGGCTGCCCAGGGCCTTGTCCAGCCATGTCCCCATCTGCTGGAAAAACCCCTGAACAATTACCCATGAAGAGGTCTCTCTCCTCCTCTCATGGTTAGAGAACTTCCAGGAGCATCCTGGGAGTCTCAGAAACTCTGCAATTCCAACAGGGAGAGCTACACTGCAACCTCCCCAAACTCATGGTGCTCCACAAACTCCAAAGCCTTTTCCTTCTAGTGAAATTTCTGTATGGGCGATGCTGCCTATGACAGCATCAAATCTCAAGCCTTCACGCAGCCCTAAACGTTGCAAATCCTCCTTTCTTCCGTTTCTTTCCATTCTTGAAGAAATGGAGGAAAAAACTGTAAGCATTAATATTTTAAACAAATCAGTGCTTCAACATGAAGTAAGGTTTTAACCCAGCCTAGAACAAACTCAGATCAGAACAGGAACTTGTTGGCCTGACCTAGGGCAGCTCCCACTTGTTACCACACTGGTGAAGAACAAAATTCTCCTTTAATGAGAATGTTTTCAAGTCTGCTGGCAGGATCTTTCTCACACACAACTAAAAGAAGTTAATCTTCCCAGAGCTTCCAGTTTTCCAAAGGTTTTAGGCTGCACAGCTCCTGAAGGAAGGCAATGCACTGAACTTGGTAGCAAGACCTCCACATCAAAGAAGAAAACTGGGGGCTAGGTAAGAACAGCATGACTCAGAGGCAGCTGGTTAGAGCCTTTGGGAGCCAATAACTGTTTGCAAACCACCATGTGCAGGACTTAGAAAGGTCAGCCTCTGAAATGGGAATGCAGTAGAGTGAGGAGAAAAGAGGAACAAAAACACTTGTCTGCTTCCTCTTGTATTTACTTGACCTTTGTTAAAATTACTCATTCAAGGTTTTCATCCCACACAGGCCAGACAGACAATGTCTTACCAGTGGTCTGTGCTTCAAGTTTGTTGAACAGATCTCTCCAGGCTAGATCTTGGAAGAAGTTGTTGTATCTATAATCTACAGACCCCAGATACTTGGCCACTGGATGAGAGCCTAAGAAAGAAAGGAAAACATGACAGTTGAGTTTTCCAGCACTGAACACAAGCGTGGTTTTGATCTGCAAGGAATTAAACTCCAAAATCAAAACCACACTAAGCACTCCAGGAATAAAGTTCTTCAATTATAACCAAGTCATTTAGTCCATCCTATCTCTACAAGAGCATGCAAATAGACTTTCCAGCACAGACTGCTCCAACACACTGATATCTTTCACTTGACACTTTCCCCCCTTACAAATTAAATTTTAAAAGACCAAAGAAAACAGGACTGGGAAACTGCTGAGGAAATAAATGATTTGGAAAGCACAAAGCCCCCACAGCTCTCCATGTCAGCCTCTCAGTTTTGCAAGTAGCTTTCCCAAACAGCCCTTCCTGCCCACAGACTGCACCATGGCCAGGCCACCTCAGCCAAGAGGGGCCAGACCCCTTCCTCCAAACACCACTTGTACCCTACAGCTATTTTGCAATTTGAGAAGAGGAAATTGCCCCCAACCAGGAGAAACAACCCAGGGAGGCTTGGTTAATCTGTGGAGAAGGGCTATAAGATCAATAAATATGCAGCAATTTGAGACAGAAAACAGAGCCCAAGGATTACAGTACCCAGTGAATACTGACATATGCATCAGGTCCTTGTGGCTCAGCTCCTCTATAAGGCCTCTTTGCAGAAGCTTTATGTCCAGGCTCCTGAGTGCAGCCCTGGATGGAGATCTGCCTTCACACTCTCACTGAGTGGGACAGGGAAGGTGTTCAAGTGACAAACTCTGCCCTGGGAGGTGGCAAGAATTTGCCACTTTTATTTTAGGCCACCTGCGTCCCCCAAACAGACAATCCCCTCTTGCAACTACCTCTCCAGTTTTTGAGCACAGGAGAAAAGGTGTGCCAGGATCACTTCCCAGTCACCACCTAGCAGTCATGCTCAGCACGAGTCCTATACATTTACAGTCAGCCATGAAGTAGCCTCAGAGTTCCATTAATTACATTATTTTCATCCTTCCTGCGCACCAAATTCTCACATCAAGGCACATTTCCAGAGGCTGCAACAGTTGAGTCACCAGCTGGTAACTGGAAACCTGACAAATTCTTTCAAGACAACCCCAGTTGCTTAACTGTACCTCACCATGGTCCAGGAAAGCTCATGGGGAAAATAAAACCAATAAAACCACTGTCTCGGTCCTCCAAACCTCCCAGCTAATTTCCAGACTTCAAAGAAAGGTTAAAGCAGGAGGTCCTTCTGAGCTCCCCTCAGTGTCATTAGAGACTGGACCTAAAGTTCTTCCCCAGCTCCTCCTGATCATGGCTGCTTTCACACACATTATTTCTTCTGCAGTGGAGTTTTAAACAGTGCACAGAGCACAGCTCTGCATCACATACTGGAGAAGCTTTCCCACATGCTGGGAAAACACACTGCACATGGCAGATGCCACTGGAAACAAGTAATAAACAGGAAGTCTCCCAAGAAGTTCTACCCATGGGAGCTATATAAAATGTTAAAATACCCCAAATAGCCAAAATAACCCAAAACATTTTATTTTCCTCTTTTCAATTGTTTTATACAGCTTTAGACACCAAAAGAGTCTCTCTCAAAAGAGCCATAGAGTCAGTAGCTTTAAGAAGGACTCAATCTCCCAGTACATATGTTAACAGACACTAAGCATTTCTGATTGTTAATAAACCACTGAAGGTTGATTCTTCTGTCATTGGAGTCTGCAGTTGTGGACTCAGAAGGTAAAACCACCTAGGAAAAAACTCCACCATCCCTAGTTGAAAGCTATTGCTGCCAGCAGAGAGGCTTTTCCTTTAAGACATTTATGGCATGGTCACCATTCTGTCTTCAGTGCTTTTTCAATTGTCAGAAATGAGAGGTTGCTCCTCAATCACTTTAATGAACTGCCAGAGAGCTGGCCAGAAATAAGCACCTGATCCAATCAGGAAATACTGCAGACTTCTATGGAAAAGTTCCTGTTAGAGAAGTTTCTATATTTAAAGTAGATTTAAAAAGCATTCACAGTTCTGAAGCATTTCATTATCAAAGTGCTTTGTTAATTTTTTCTTTTTTGATTACAAAAGAAAGTTTTAAGATTACAAAAAAAAACAACCCAAACCCACATTAGATGAATCTTGTGTTTCACTTTCAAAGAGAGAGTATTTTCAGATCATTAAAACCTGCAGGACAGAAAACTCTTCTTCTGAGGCCAGGAGACAGTCAGCAAGTGAGTACCAAAGTCTCAGACACAGACTCTCATTCAAAGCACACTGAACCTTGCAGAAATTTTTGTCTTTTTGTTTTTACTCCCTAAAGGGCTCTCTCTTCTCTTCCTGCCAACCACTTTGAAAACTAAATGCCTTTTCTTATGGAAGGATCCAGCTCTTTTCCTCTGCCTTTTTTACTTGACTTTTGCAAATGCCACCACTGAATGGATAGCCCAACCCCACTCTTCATGGTGCTGAGCAGCAGCTTTTGATTCCTACAGGAACTGCAATCAGCTGATCCCAAACCTAGAAAACTGGAAAATACTGGCAAAAAGTGTTTTTCAAGTGTCCTGTTGCTTACATTACTTAAGTGCTCTGTCCACACAAGCTAAACCCTGGACCACACCAGCACTCCCCAGAGCATCAGTGACTTCCCAGCTTCCCAGGCCTTGGCACTACAACATTCCTCCTGTTTCTGACTACAACAAGACCCCTGATGGTGTTATGAGTCCTTTCTACTTCTGTCACCACAAGCAATCCAAGCTGGGTAACCTTCCAGGCTTGTTGAGCTGCTGAAAGGGCAGAGATAAGGTGTTGGAAAACTGAGGAAAAACCTGAGGAGACCAGCACGTAAGGAAAAGGTCAAAAGATGCATGTAATTTGAATGATTTAAATTCTCAGCAGTTTCAGAGCCTTTAAAAAATTTCCAACCCTTCCTCTATTAGCATTTTCTGAGTCAGGCCTGGGGAGGCCAGAACAGTTATTGCTTTGGGAAACATGGTGCCCACTGAATTTAACATTTCAGCCAGGGAAAGGGCTTCTAGAACAATATTGAGTACAAGAGTCTCCCCGTATGGGGAGGAAGTACTTAACCCCTTGCTTCAAACAAAAGGTTTACAAGCAGACTTTGGCATCAGGAACTTAGAGATGAAATTCACTCACACAAGAGCAGCAACACCAGCACTACGCAATAATACAACAATTTACGCCATTTAACAGCCATACACCTAGAGCCAAAGCTCCAGAAAAGCTTCTCCTGAGGAAACACAGCAGATTTCACCCATTCACCTTTCTAGGAAGAAACACCATTCCTTATTTACCTAGAGGGATGATCAGAAATCTCATGTAGCCGAGCCAGTCGGGGGTTTTGTGAGACAGCTGCTCTACAAAGAGCCTCAATACAGCACTGAGGTAATTCTGGGCTCCTGCCACTGCAATTTTAATTGGGTTTGGAGGCTGCGAATTGCAGTTACAGCTAGACAGAAAAAGAGGAAACATATTTGTAATTGTGCTTTCAACTGCATATTTCAGAACAAGCAGCAAAAAAACCCAAATGGTCAATAACGATTATAGCAGAAGAGAGTTTGTTCAATACACAAGGCAACATTGCAATGATAGTCAGCAGCTTAAAACATTATTAATAAAATACAACATTCTTCAGTAATTTCTTCATTGGTCTCTTTGCTCCTTTTGCACATTCTAAATGGCTGGGCTCAACTATCTAGGTTAGGATGTACGTGCTAACTGCTGGGTCAGGGAACACACTCAGGTACCCCCAGCCCTCAGCAGGCAAGGGGTGCCTTCAGGAACTGAGGAATTACTTGGGGGAGAGCAAGAACTGGGAATTACTTGGAAGGGAGAGCAAGAACTATTTCAAACCCCCCTATTTTTTTTGCATACTTTACTGGTGCATACATCTGACCTATGAGATAGCCCACAAAACACCATCTTTTATAACCACTGGTTGGTGACTTGTATCCCCACACACATGGCAGAACAGCAGCACCCTGCAGGACTGGTGAGTGCTGAAGAGCCCCACAATTCTGACTTCAGTAGAGTAGACTGGGAGAAGTATTGAAAGGGAGAAGTTTCAGGCAGCAGTTGAGAATAAATTCCCTGAGCCCTGGGGCACAGGAGCTGAGAGGCTTTTAGAACTGAGACAACACAAGCAAGGTGAGAACTTACTATCTCTGTATCCTGGAGACAATTGTGCTGAAAGCTGCCTGAATATCAGCGGAGGAACATGTGCAGACCACTGGCAAGGTGTGCTTTTGCAAGACATCTGAAAGGTACTGAGGAGAGAACAGAATATTTTATAGTCCTTTCTTTGGTACAGTTTGTCACAAGAAGAAAATGTGCCTCCCCCAAACTCCTAGGTATTCTCATACCCAAACCTGTGCACTCTCCCTGTGTCTGATTTGTGATATGGCTACTTCACAAATGCCTCCTCCTTGCACAGCAGCCAAAGGAAAGCTCTCTCTCTAGAAAAATGGCAACATCTTCTTGACAGACACAACACCATGTTCCAAACATGGCAATGACAGCTCTAGAGCAGCAAGGTTTTTACAGCCACAGAGGGCAGGGCAGCAGCAGACCACCATTCACCTATAACAGACAGCACAGGGAAAGAGTAGATACTGTCTACCTGCCTGCTTCTGGAACTGCAGTTGCATCTCTCTGATTTCAAAAGGACTTAAACAACTGCAACGTTATGTCCACCCTCAAACACCAAAGAAAGGGAAGGGTACTACCACACACATGCTCCTCAAGAGGGACTGTTTCCCCTCCATGCAGCTAATGGGGAACACCACCCAATTCAGGTACACATGGACATAATTATGGCACCCAGTAATTATCTCACACTTTCAATTTCTGCACTACAATCTATACACTGCAGTCCACATCCTATCACATGTTCTGATACTGCGGGCACAAGCTGCCAGAACCACTGCAAGATGACTTGCAACATCTTCTGTCCATCTCTAGAAGGCATTTCTCTGTCTTCCAAGTATAGAGAAAGTGGAACCAGTAGCTCAGCTGGTATTTTTGCTCTCTCACACATTGAGACCCTAGTTCTTCCAGAAGCAGAAAGCCAAACCAGACAATGTAACTCCATGAGCCTGGCACAAGTTCTCCAGGCAACAGCCACCCAGCACATGTTCACTGGTCCTCTTCCATACATATTTTATCTCTTTCTCAGAATAAGGTTCCAAAACGAACAAAATTTGTTCCAAACCTGTAACAAACCACTCCAAGTTGCCAGCAAAAGAAAGTATTGCTCGGAGTTGTTCTTAACTATCACTCAGGAAGGATGGGTGATTCCTGCAGTCAGCAATCACAACCACATGAACATGGCTACAGAGCTGACCCACAGTATTTTCTCCTGGGCTCACCACCTCTGTCCAGAAATCTCTGGCTAAACTAGAAGGAGGTCAGACCTCCCTGCTTCTTTTGTCCCAGTCTACAACAGTTTCAAAGGAGACTTCTGAGTGCAAGGGTTTAGCCATTCCCAGTGTGCTGCTAACCGGAAGGAACAGCACTGCTTGGAAGAGAAAACACCTCTGTGGAAAGACTCAGGTGGCAAAGCTTCACAAGATGCCCAGCATCTCCTGGCCAGATGAAATCCAACCTGTGGGCATGGAACACTCAGTACGCTGCCAGCCCCCACACACCACCACTGCTCTTCCAACCAAGCAGCAGAACCTACTTGGTTAGTGCAGAGCTCAAGGCCTGTCCATTCCTGAGGAGGAACAGCGCAGGAGAATTGTGCTCCAGGTAATGCCTCCTGCCTTTACCTGGCCTTGCCAGTCAGATGTATTGACAAGAATAATGTTTTCTGGCAGCTGGTCATCAGAAACAAGGATGTGATTTAGTTGATCATACACTGTTTTCCTGGGGATCTGGAAATAAAGACACAGAGAAGAGAACAGTAGGAAATGTTAGCTCTCACCATCAAGCCACCAGGTCCAGTTCTTGCAATTGAGGAGGTGGCTGTGCACGCTGGCCAGTCACCCCATCTGCAAAGGCACACTGGGCTGCTGGGACTGACACTCAGCAGCCTCTCCCATATTAGCCAATCTGGATTTGTTGGCCATTACTCTTTCTGCCATGCACTTTTACTTATATCACTTTATCCCAACTAACAGTAGACCAAGAATATGAGATTAATAAAAGCCAGGAACAATCTCCTTCAAGGAGGGAAATAAATGAGTCCCACAGCTAACAAAAGCATGGCCCATATGCTGTGCACAAGTTAGTCCCTAGCAATCTGCCCTATTTCAAGGGAGTAATTCCTCAACACATCCCCATTCATTTCTCATTCTAACAATCTGTTCCAGTGTTTTCAGTTTATGGCTGGCTGACAAAGCCACAAGCTGGCAAACCCCAGTAGACTGGATGGAAGATACAATTTTAGCCAAGACATAAATTCCCTCCTTTCTGAAGCTGCAGGGCCCAGTTCCTTCCAAGCAGGGACAGAGCTTGGACCAGGAGGAAAAGAACCACAGGAGACAGTTGGAGAAGAGGAAAAACCGAGTGGCTGGAGAGACAGCAACGTTATTCACACCTGTAAGTGGTGCCGGGTGTCTGGAGAGCGCTCATTGTCCAGGCTGTTTGCTCTCTCGTTCTGCGGCCTCACCGGCTGCCTCTCCTTCAGGGATGTGCTTCTGCCACGGCGGCCTGTCTGCTTCCCTTCAGACCTGCTGGAGAGATGTGCTTACATTCCCAGAGCTGGCACATATCCGAGCGAGACACAGCCCCCAAATCCCAGATCATCCAGTTTAGCAACCTCAGTAACGCCAGCAGAAGCACTGGGGAATTCTGCATGTAGCTTGTGACCTGCTGATTCGGTTTCTGACAGTGCAGAGTACATAGTTCAGCACATTCCCAGGAGTCCCAGGAAGATTTCCACAGCCCATGCTAACACCCATACCACCCCTCTGCTATTGCTACACCAGCATAATAAGATCCAACCATGCAAACTGCAGTCACAGACCCCACAGTAGCCCCAAAATACCTCTGAGCGTTCATTTATCAAGTGCTCAAGACCCATCACTTAAGTGGCCAAACACAAGGAGGGTGTCCTTGCAGTTAGTGCCTTAAGGGCATCCTGACCAAATCCTAGCACCCTGTCCATGACTTCTGATCAGCCTTGCAGCAGGCACAGCACTGTCCCTCTGTACCTGGTGGATGGGATGATGAGGGACTCTGTCTTCGTGATCTTCCCGCTGGGTGGGAGTTTCTCCACAAACACATCTGGAGTGGGGAGCTCAGCCTCCTGGACCTCAGCTTGCTGGTTAGACTCCTGCAAAAACACAGGGAACAGAGTTACCAGGAACAAACCCACCCCTCTGTCTCACCTTGGGAGCTTAGCTCTGGCTGGGGCACATTGAACCTGCCTCTTGCAGACATGTTCCTCACTGCCCAAAGGGAGAAGCCAACAGTGGCTATCTGGGGCTACCAATTCCCAGCTCCGCTGGAGGAGGGAAGGTGTTCAGATACGCTATTTAAAACAGGCACTCTCCCAGCTCAAAGCCAGGGACATGCCTCCTCATGCAATGAAAATTAATTCAGCTTACCCAAATGAACTAGCTGAGAGAGAAAGACATGGGAGAACTGTTACACACCCCATGTTCCCAGCAGAGCAACTTGAGCTTTGGGATTTTTACCCCAGGACCAGCTTGATTTCTGCCAATTCAGCTTGAAGCAATACTTCTGTCTGATAAAATGGAACAGCCTTGAGCATCCTTTACAACCTTTGGGCCAGCCTTCCTCAGGCTGTTGGAACAGAAGGTCAAATCGAGCATTTCAGTTGCAAAAGGCTGAAAGACAAGAACCTCCAGCTAAGGTCAGGAGGAGAACTCAGTGTTAATCTTCACTGCAGCTGATGTTACCCATGGAAGTTGTGTGGCATGTGTAGCTATATGGACAGACAGAGGCATGCCCCAGGATGTAGCTCACAGCTGACACCCAATCAGACAGGAGGAAAGTCAACAAGAACATTTTCAACTTACATAAGGGACAGCATCAGAAACACTGTCACTTGCATGTTTGGTTCCAAGACTCTTTGTCTTTTCAGGCACTTCTACCTGCTTGAGAGAAGAAAAATTCTCAGGAGGTTTAGCACCAGCACAGTTTCCAGCCACATGCTGTGTGTCAGGCTGTTCAGAAGACATCCTTCTCCATTTAAACATCACACAGCTCTGCAGGATGGCCAGCAGCACTCCCTGGTCTGTACAGCACACCAGGACCATACACATTAGTGTGGGATGTGGCAAAACTGGTGCACAACACACAGAAGAGACAACGAAGTGCCCTGGAATGGGACTGACACTTTATGCCCATCCATGAGGGGATGGAAAAAAGGTTGAGATGCCCCTGACCATTTGCTCTCAGCCACCAGGAAAAGTATCCCAACAACAGTAAAGAAAAGGTTCTTTCACAGAGTGCTGAGAAGTCCCTAAAACTCCCAGGCAACATCTCCCATCTGGCAGTCATTTCAGGCACATGGGAATCTGAAGCTATTCATACCATCAGCGAGTATTCAATACATAACCTGAAGATGCACCCTTGAGTTAATACAACATTTGCATTAAAAGAGAAAACAAAACAAAAACCCCAAAACAGCCAGAAAAAAACCCCAATCCCCAAAAAATCCAAATGTGTTTTCTTAGTAGAAAATTTGTATCTCTGCATCCAGTTCTTTGGAGGAGGTCACAGAGGGAGGTTTAATTTACACATGCAAACAGAGACAGTGTAGGTCTGTTACATGCAGACAGGTAATACTTGATATGTGACTTACAGGACTTGGTGGCTCTCTCTGGCTCCTAATGCTGTGGATGCTACCAATTTCTGTCTGAGAACTGGAGTGTGACAGTCCTTCAAAATATGGTCTGAATAAGAAAAGAAAAACCAGTTTCTTATTATCAAAACCACTGACAGGGCAGGTCCACCACATTCACAGCAAAGCAACATGAGAGTTCTCAGAGGATCTTACTGGTCCCAAATGGTTCCAGTAAAACAGGCTACTTTTGAAAGGAGAGGAAGGTGTCCAGGACAGTAAGAGAAGCCAGAAAGTCCAGGGACTCCTTGGATCAAGCTCTTGACTGAAATACAGCAACTAGGATTACTACTTCCTCCTACCACCCAACACTCTGCTCCTGGGTAAGTGATTCTTGGTACTAATATGCATTTTATTTCCAGCTTGCATCTGGATTTGGCTGCCAGCCCTAGGCTCCAATTACACATTCGCTCAATAAGATAAGGTTGCACACACAATCAGATTGTGCTTCCACTCAAAAGGCAGCTCATCACATCAGGCTACAAGACTCAATTACAATGTAAGGAACTGATTCTTTAGTTGTCGCAGGAAAAACCTGCCTATGAGCCATCAGCATTTATCACATCCTCTTCAAGATACGAAGACAAGAACTGGACACAGGAAACTACAGTGTCTCCCCAGGACCAGACACATTAAGTTCTTATTCCAGCAATCACATCTCCCAGAACAGTTAGCTCCTCAGCTCCAGGGAACAGGATATGAATTCTCAGTGTGTACAGGAAAACATTTTGACTTGTTTCAAAGCAGCTGCTTACCACAACACATCTCTTTTCAAATCCCTTCAAAGTTGGGCCTACCAACTGGTGATATTTTGAGTAAGCACCAAACACCTTCATAAGTCTCCAGCCCCATCATTTATCACTGCTGCCCAAGTCTATCCTTGACAGCTTCTGGCTGACTGATACGGAACAGGTCACTCCAGACTCAATCTATTCTTAGCCCAACGAGGTTATTCAACATTAATGAGGACATTATGACACCTGGCAATCACCCAGCATTTAGCAGATGCTTTGCTGGCCAACTGCTGTGGTCAGTGCCATAACTCTTTGTTTCAGAGCCATCACACACTGAGGGCCTGAGCATGCAGCCACACACCAGTCAGAAGTCGGAGCGCAACTCAAACAGTCTCATGTTTTCAGTCTTTACTGGGCAGGGATGTGACACAGCTCTGTTAGCTCAGGGCTCTGCACTTGCTCGAGACCCCAAGCCAGCAAGCCCCAGCTCAGCTCTGTAGTGCTGGGACTGACCCACACATCACTGCCCACATGAGCCCTTTAAGAGGCTTGAGCAAATCTACGTGTGCTGTAGTCAATGCCTTTGGGCCCTGAGGAATTCATTTGTTTCCTGCAGCTCTGCTTCCTTAATCCCCGCAAAGACTCTCTTTCTACACAGGGTATTATTACAAGAAAGGTCTTTCCAGAAAGACTGTGTGCCTTGTTCATCCCTGCCTCTACTTCTGCCTTAGCACACATTTCCTTCCTGTTTCTACTACCTCTTCAAAACACTGTGTACAGTTCAATTTTCTGCCTGCCTGCCACCAATTCCTTCCCCTGTGCTCAGGTGGCAGAGCAGCAGAACATCTACAAAGGGAACAAGGAAGAACTGAGACTGAAGGGAAGCTGGACCCCACATACACTACCCCTAGATCACAAGCAGTCATTCCCATTCTAACACCACCACATCAAGAGGGGAAAAAAACAGCATCTGACACTGTACACGGTCTCTCTCTGGCCCAGCATAAGCTGCCCCACACTTACTTTAATTTTGGCTTTGGAGTGCTCAAGACACTGTCATCATCCTCCATTTCTGGCCCGCTGTCACTGGGATTCTCTATATCCAGTGTGTCATACAGAAGGTCCAAATCCTCCTCCACCTCTGGAATGTGCTCTGCCGGGTCCTGCTCTGAATCCAGAACCTACACAGGACAAAAACAGGTATCACTGACTTTGCTAGGAGCCAGGCTCATCCCACATCACCTGTGCTCCCTCCAGGACTGCAGTACCCCAGTACTATTCCTTTTGAAGATTCTATTCCTGGTGCTAGGATACTATATCCAACAGGAACATGAAGTATATGAGAAATGCTTGTCTTGGATAAGCTTGTCAGTGCCTGGTTAAGCAGGTGTTACATATTGGGCTAGGCATCCATGAGCAAGCCATTTAACCATTGGTTATATCCATTATTCAACCCTAATCTATAAACAAAGCTTTAAAAAGGCTCCAAAGGAGCCCCAGCTTTCTTAGAACCAGTACAAAATTCCAGTATTCCCAACACCGTAACATATCTTGGGTTTTGCTGAAAAAGCTGCCCTGACACCTCCTGATTTGATACCCAAAAATGTCCACAGGAGGCGCCTGAAACCTGGACGAGGATCTGCTGCCACCCACAAGGCGAGGAGAACAAATACCTCACGCTGAACTCGCGCAGGTTGCTTCACATCTACCCCGGAGCAAGCAGGAGCTGTGCCCAGTCCAGAGCTTGCTTTTGGAGTGGCAGCTCCAGAAAAGCAGCAGCTCGGCTGTCTGAGCCCTCAGCTGTGGGTGCTGACTCTGCCAAGCTGACTTGGGAAGAGCAGCAAAGCTACCAGGACAGCTTGGAAGAGTAAGGAAGCACGAGGAGTTACTCATTCTTTCCCACAAGCCACAGAATGAGCACACAGCCATGCAGCCAAATGAGATGTTAACTGTTTTTGTATTAGATACTTCATGTTACGCAGGTTTCTTGGGTTATGGATGTTTCATCCTTTTCAGCTCTGACCAAGCAGCTCACTCCTGTGGACCTGAGCTCCCTATCCAAGTTTTTCACGTCTTGCCTGGCTGTTCTGGTAAGATGATCAAACAGGCTGGGATTCAACTTTACAAGCAATATACACCACGGACTATTTGCCTTTGAAAGGGTCAAAATTTCAAAGCAATCTGCAAAACTAATGGGTATGCACATGGCTGCCAAAATCTGCTTTTGATAAAATTTCATCTAGAAAATGTTTGCTGACATTTAGAAGTTGGCCCTCAAGCCTCCCTGCAAGGCCAGGGTGTAAGGAAAGGTCACATCCACTGTGGACTTGAAAACAAAATGAAGGGAACAAGAGGAAATGAGAGAGTGCTCTTGAAGACTAAAGCAAGATGCACCAAGCAGAGGGCAGCATATAAGACAGGAAGGTTTACAGTACGAATTACTCACCTCATCAGACACTTTAAACCTCTTCAGCAATGCCACAACCTTCTGTTTGAAGTTTTGTTGCTGCAAGTTAAAGACACTTTTACATAAGTAAAACATCAAGTGAGCTGTTTTGTCCCAGTCTGCAAGAAGCCCAGACATATCTGATATTGGGGCTCCACTGCCATTTCAAATCAAACAACACCTGGCACCACAGAGCACATCACTGCCGTTCTTACACTGAAATCAGCTTTTCCACACCTATAATAATTTTATTACTACAAACTGGAAGGTAGGTAGGTCCCATTCCACTGAGCACTGTAAATCTTCTGAAAGATGGCACACTACTTTTGGTTGGACACACACTGGATAAAAAATTTTATCTGGCCAGATCACCTCCTATACCTTTGTGATACAACCTCTGGAAAACACCTGACAATCAACTTTTCTGATTCTTAACAAGGATGAACCAACACAAACAACCACCCATGACCCCAAGAACAAATATGGTTTTTACCACCAAAGCCTAGGGGTTTTTTGCAGGAGCTTGCATGGCAGGTTCATTTATTTCACGAGCAGCACCACAAAAAAGTTGTGGCACTTATCCTTAGCACTTGCCCCATCAGACAAATGTTTCCTGAGTCATACTCCCAGGTCCTGGACACAGTAGGAACCAAGTCCAAAACAACACAAGGCAAACTGCTGCACTTCCTTGTGTCTGCTTACCCCCAAGAGCTCCCCTTTTTGCAGGATCAAACAGCTGAGGTTTGCCAGGAGCTGCCCAGCCCTTCTTTGCCTGTCACTCATAAACCTGATATGCACATTCTTAAGAAGACAAGAAGGGCCCGGGTCTTAGTGCTGCTACAGAGCCTTTGAGGTGGCATCCCTGTGTCAGGAGGAAAGGGAGAGGGAAACGGCTGGCACCAGGCCACTCTTAGTGAAGAAAGTTGCTCATTTGGTGGCTCTCCTGTATCTCACATGAGCTCTTGCAAGACCAACTGCCTACTCCCAACTCTGGCCTCAGACACATCACACAGACCCCAGACTGCATCCTTTATCTCTGAACTCATATCCTGCAGCTGCAGCCACCTTCTGTACAGCTGAAGTTTAGGTGAAACAAATCGACCACACTGTCCCAAGACAGCCCTGTTTCCGTCCCCAGTGCACCCCTGAGGCTGAGATGCTCTCACAATAGTGAAAGTTCTCCTCTGGCTCAGGGTGTCAAGCAAAACTGTGCATCACAACACCTCAGACCAGCTCAGTAGTCCATGAAGGGGGGGGCACTCAGCATGCAGTAGCTAAGGTGACACGGCAAGAGCTGCTTGCTGGTCTGAATGGTTTGACAGAGAGGAGATGTGTTTTGGAGCTGGGCTGATGTTTACTTAACTGGCAGCACCAAACCTATTTTGCACCAGCTGCACACACTGGAGATTCAGCATCAGTTCACAGGTCAGGGCTAGAAAGACATTCCTATTATGAGTTCCTTGCTATTATTAAGTAGTGGATTTCATCCTGGCTGGTCACTGGTACTTCAAAATGATACAAGGATATGAACTAGCACACTTCTGGTCTCATAGAAAAGATTTTCATAGTGACAGATTCAGGTCAAAATAGGGTTTATTTCAGACCTTGTCAAAACATGGATTTCAAAAACAGCCTTAAAGGTGGTTCAAGAATCTCCAACTTACTTCTAAGACCAAAAAAAATCCTAGCCCATCCTGGTGAGTCTGAGTTATTGTCATCATGGTCATGCATAAACACTTGTGCAAGCAGAAAGCTGCATCATGGCGTGGTCAAGCACAAGTCCCTGCTCCACACAAGCGCAGCTTTGCAGGCACACTCATGCTTGTGTGAGAGGGTGGATAGCCACATGCATCTTTCTACAGCTTCTGTATATATGTAATATCCAGCTACTTCTTTTGCCTCATCACCACATGCACCACCCGAGGTTTATCAAGCTCCAACCCCTGACTAAGCTACTTCATTCTGAAACCCTTCCACCGGCCTCTGCCATGCAGAGCACAAAGAGGAGAACTTTCCTTCACTTGGAGCTACTTTCAGAACTTACATGAGCATGGATCCTGCACTGGCTTCTTCACGGGGGTGGAATTTCATCCACTTGCATGATTTTTGGAGCTCCTTAACCTTGCAGCCAGCCAAAGGACACCCAAGTCAGCACATGCACACACCTGGGATGGTCCCACTACCTCAACTGGCCGCTTTTGCTAGCTCTTCACATGGAGCATGCTGTGACCACGCCCTCAAGCTCCATGCTGGGCCAGCATGTCTAGTGCTGCTGCTCCCACAAGCCACATGCACTGCACATCCTGGCCAAACCCCATCAGTGTTAGTAAAACTAATTTCCACCGACCCTGGTTATGGACGTCGTTCTTACTATCGATCTCCGCTGCTTCTTGGGCTTCCCCAGCTCGTACTCATCATCATCCAAATCCTGAACAGAAAGAGGATTCCTGTGTTACCTTTGTGATTCTGTGACACACGAACATTTAAGTGCTAAAAATGTTCCTTCTATGAAGATGAACCTGCTGCTCTGTCTTCCAGGCACCCAGCATTTGCCTTAATTGCAGTTATGATGGCAGAGGGAAAAAAAGTGAAACAGGTCTGCAGGGACAGGAATAACAGCTTGGAGAAGCAAAACAGCCCTAATGCTACGTTCAAGGAACAAGGACAGTCACAGCTCCACATTTTGGTGGGTTCCTCTCAGTACCCTCTGACAGGTGAAAGGCAGGTGATGCCAGAGTCTGAAGGCAAATAAGACCCAAACTCAAAAGCATCTCACATCTAGTCAGAGGATTCTCTGTAAGGACCTATTGTGCAAAAGGTATTAAAGACTAAAGACCCCACTGGCACTTTAATTACAGCTGGGGATCCAGTTGGGCTCCTTGAATCTAATGAGCACTATAGTAGCAATCAAATGATGCCCTGACCATTAAGCAGAGAAGCACAAGGATGCCAATGTTTTTTCAGGGAGCTCAAGCCCAAACACGTGAACAGATAAATCACAGCATGGTAGAAGAAATGGGTTACTGTGCAGGCCTCCTCCACTGCAGCTGAACACTTGGTAACAGTCTCACACTGGCGTGGTTTAGATACAGAAATAGGCTTTTAGTTTCAAGCACGAACTGAGAGTGCACATGCTCCACTGAGCCCTCACAGAGAGAAGCCATGCCCTAAACAGTACCTGGCCCTGTACAGCATCATCACTGGCCTCCTGTTCAGAAGAGAAGCTCTCGTACTCTTCCTCGGAATAGTTGTCTGAAAGGGAAGGAAAGAGGGGAGAGATCCTGTGAAACTCCTTTAAGGTGAGGGCATGGTCTCATCTCAGGAGCAGAAAAGGCTAACTAAGTCACAAATCAAGAAAGGAGGCACACAAGGAGAAGATCAACTAGTGGGCATCTATCTGTGCTAGAACCAGTGAGATGGGAACTGGAGGAAAGGAATGAGGAGAAACACACCCAGTAAGAAGGAAGGTCCAGCACACAAGGCTCCTCCTCCTTTTACCCTGGAAAGAACCACCTGGTAGACAGCAGCAAGCGAAGAGGTTTCTTCACGAGGCAAATTACTTTTCCCCTAATGTGGGCATAACTGACTTAAAGGGGCAAGCAAAACATGACAGAGTCTAAATCCTTTATGGTAATGACATTTCAGGAGAGCTTGCCTGGCACCAGGCAACACCACACAAACACCTACGTGCACTACCTTCAGCAGGTCACTCTTGGCAGCAGTGAGCAGAAGGCTGGTACCACATAAAAACACCATCACAAGTATAAACCCAGTGACTTCCCTATACAGTGCACAACATCATGGATTTACCCATTAAGCCAGGCCATCATCCACTGCAAAACATCTTGCAGGTTTTCAGGTCTCATTTAAAGTTAACAAAATTTATTGTAGAATACTCAAAGGAAAAGGAAGATGGAAGAGTAGCTTAAATGTGAATCTCCTGGATACAACACTGATAGCCAGGTGAGAAGCTACAGGTTCTCAACACACCCACTTGTAATGCTGGGAGAGCACTGGTGAGAACACAGCCAACCCTCGCTGGATGTCCCAGGTGTGGTGTGGCATGCAGGAGAAGCTTTAACAATTCAGTCCCCCACTCCTATCACACAGCAACACATTTGCAAAGTGGGTTTTTTTTGCACTGATCAGTTATAGGCACAGCAACTTGTGCAAACCAGTCCCAGGAAGCTTCTAAGCCCAGATGGGGTTTAACTCCAGGTAGTTCAGGAAAATGCTGGTCCTCAGAGAATGTGGTTATAACTCTTACCTGTAGACTTGATTTTCTGGCTGGCCTGCATAGTGCTGTCCTCATGGTCGATTGGCTGACTTGACAAGGAGAAGATCCAGATTTCTGCGACCTTCACTGGAGCCTCTTTGATGTTGCTGAAAAGGCTCAGAACCTGGCCATCTTCTGTAGGGTGCTGCATGACCTGGGACAGAAATTAAGCAGTATAAATCTGCATTTAAATGTATTTAAACTTGCATCATTTGCATACTACAAGGGTTATTTATGTTAATAGAGTTACTCTACATTTCCAAGACCTTGTAACCACAGGAGCCACTTGCAGGCAATACACAAGGCTAGTTGAGATTTTATCTGACTACTAATGAAAGTGATGGAAGGAAAGAAAACATTCTGAGCTTAACAGCTGATTAGCTCATCCTTGAAGCAGAGTACTTGACTACCTCATTACTATGTATTTGCTTCCCCAGTACAGTATTGATTTGAATTATCAAGTTACCCACCTTCTGAACACCTAATTAAGGAACTTAATTTTGTCTTAAAGCCCAGCAAAAGAGTCAGTAAAAGCAAAAATTCTTGGTGAGATACAGATGTAAAGTGCTTCCTAAAGCAACAATCCCTGCTCCAGAGAGCTGACAGTGAATGTCAGAAAAACTGGCCACCACCCCTGGATAATGAAGCAGCAGGTCATGAAAAACAAGTCAATAGTGAGGCTGAGGGACATCTTGGCGCAGGTTTCTCCATCCTTTGCCATTCACCACTCAGAGGTTTCTCCCCAGAATCTTGTGTTCTTCTCTTGCCCTGCCAGAGTGAGCAAGCACATCCCCACACCTGCACATCAGCTTTCCAACACACACCAGGCTGCTTTGTCAGCTCCTCACACGGATCTAAACAGACCTGAGCTGATGAGGAACATATGTCCCCGTGCTCTGAAACTGCTCAGACTCTCAACTTCGATTCACTGCTTTGTTTCAATAGCTAAGACTTTTTTTAAAAAAAGAAATGAGTCAGTGCAGTTTAGGGGTCATCATCCAATAAACTGCAAAGGGGAAGGGGGGGGGTTTGTAAAATTTGTTTTCCTGAAGGCTTCAATTTCATAAATATTCCCCAGATGAGCTGGAGAGCAACTATTTCCTAACATGGTGAACCTTTGAATATTTTTGACCTTCTAACCCCAGTCAGCTGACATTACAAACAGATATAAGAAAAACCACATGGAGCAGCAGCAAATGCCCAACACTCAAAAGTTCACTGATGACTCTAATTAATGGGCCCACATGTTTTCTGCCTTACAGCAGTATTTACTCCTCTAGCTCTCCAACAAATCAAACAGTACAGGAAAAATGTTAGCTGCAACACCACACATTTGGCCAATTCAAACAAGGAGTTCGCCATTCACTGCAAGACTGAGGAAAGCTGAACTCATACAAGAGAAGCAGTCTTTAGCGTGAATTATTTAATATAGTAATAATTCACCACAACATAACACTAGCTTGCTTTGGACAAAAGTCATTTGTTGACAGAATGCAGTCTGATGAAAAATATTGGTGTTAAGCTGAACTTGCTACTGCTAAGCCCATTTCTAAACACCCAGAAACTGAAACAGCAAAGATTAAACAGGGCATGAAATAACAAAGTGCGGAGCTATGCCATTCAGAAAGCCTTAGTGAATAATTTATCCATACTTGACTCCAGCATTAATTTTATCATTTACTTCTCATGAATAGAGCTCCACCTAAATTACCAACAGCCATGAAATGACAATGGCAAAGGGTTTTTCAAGCACAATGAGAGAAATTACTTAATCCTGAATTCTCATACTGTGGCACTGAGAAGCACAGCAAACCTTGCTTTAACTTCAGCATTTCTTGGGGTTGGAAGCCTTGCCCAAGTGACTCTGTCTTGTTCTGCACTTTTGATCCAGACCCCCTGACTGTAATAAAGCAACAATAACAAAACCCTCAAAAGGTCACAGGCTAGCCTCATGAAAGTTTTAGCTCTTAAGATATGAGGCAAAAAACGCTCAATATTATTACTCAGTAATAAAATCTGGTTAATATATTGCCCTGCGAATATTGATTACAGCTATTAAGACAGCTATTTGAAATCCTGCCAGGTACTTCTCAATGAGGAAAGCGACAACAAAGGGTTTGAAGAGAAGAGGAAATGTCCATGTGTGTAAACAGACCACGTGAAGAGCAGCTCACCTCAGCCATGTTGATGCACCCCACAGCCAGGGTCTTGTAGCCTAAAATGGTTCGGTTCTTGTACCGCTTCCGCCGCTGCAGCATGATCTGAAGCTTGTTGCCTTCTCTCTTCAAGAAGTGAGGGTACTGAAGTGGGAAACACAATGGAAACATTCATTTTGGTTCCTGACAGCATCTCCCAAGCTTCGTGGATAAGATCCATTCCTAAGGAATAACCCCAAGGCTTTTCTAAATGCCTACAGCTCACTCGCACTCAGTGGGCAATCCTTCATTATCCCACGGAAGATTTCAGCTCTGCCCAAACAGCTCGGACAAGCACTCCAAAAACACAATCCAGGGACACAGAGGAGCCATTCAGTTTGGGAAGGGCTGGTTCCAGGGAGATGAGCCGCCTCCAGGAGACATCCTCCCCAACAGCTAAACAGAAGCTGCCCAGAACTGGAGCTTGAGGTGCTGCTGGGGGCATGGGCTGCCCTTCACAAAGAGTGGGCAGTGGCAGGGACAGCCACAGACCCCACACTCTTGGCAGGACACTGCCTTCCCTCCAGCACAAGGACACTTCTTGAGCAGTCATATTTTAAGTAATTAAGTCAAGGAAAAAAACTGTCCTACTGCCAGGTTATGTTGCAAAGACATAAATCCTCCCAAGACATGTTTCCTACAAGAAAATACGTTTGTTTATACATCTCCCCAAAAAAAAAATCCCCAGGAACACAAGGCAGTGAAGTCAAGCAGAAACTATTAGGGAAAAAGTAGTGCTAACCATAATGGAGAAGCTGTGCAAAGGAAGAAAAATCTTCAAGAAAAGATGAAGCAGCCACCTGACCACTCTCATCCCAAGAAGAGAGAAGGCTGGGACACATGCTCCAAATATACCTCATACATAGTACCAGATAACCTGCAGATAGGAGAATCTGATTGCAAGGATCTCAAAGAGGACATTCCCAACTGAAGGATGTTTCTCTTGCAGGCGAGAACTAATTTCTTTTTTGCCTTGCGATATTATGAAAATTAACTTCCTGCCCATCAAAACACTTGATAAATACAAATACCAAACACCACCAGAAACCCCTGAGATATTAATTTGCAGTCCAGAGCAAGCCTGACTGCTCTGCAGGGAGCTGGGAGCAGTGGCCACACAAACAAGAAGCATACTAATTAGCTGATTGCTCTGCAAGGCCAAGATCTACTGCTCATTGCCCAAGGAAGAGGCGTTGCAGAGGAGAGGAACAACAATCCACATAACTAAAAGACATCCTCAAAACACACAGAGCCTGTGACTCTACAGATGTGCAACATCCCTAAAGAAGGACGGAAGAAAGTTATTTGAGAGAAGGGGTAGAAGGGGCTCAAAAAACCAGAGGCATCTTTCACATTCAAATTTACCATTTCCTTGCTTCTGGGGCCCTTCCACATGTTGGAAGGGCAGCAGGAAAGAGGGACTCCCTGCTCTCAGCTCAAAGCACGTGGCCACATCAAGGCTGCTTAAGTACAAACCTAGAGCTGAAGTCCCAAGTCACACTTGGTCCCAGGCCAGCTCAATTTGAATGTGTTCTGTTTTCAGGGATTAAACTGAACAGCTCACGTCCACACCTGTGCAAGTTTCTGTTTTTCTAAGTGTACTGCCTGGCCATCTCTGATGAACATTCACAGAGGTGATAAAAGAAAACTACAGAGAGACTCAGGCCAGTCAGCTCCTCTGTTAAAAACAAGGCCCTCCAAAAGAAAAGACAAGCCATTTGCATAGCACAGTCCAGCTGTTTTAATACCAGCCATGGCTTATCAACTGTGCAGAACTGCTTCAACTCAAATTTTTCTGTAATTGTCAGTTTATGACAGAGATTGGAGAGGAAAACAGTTTGAGTGAAAACATTTAAAAACTTTTAGAGGGAGCACCAAACACCTCAAGGGGTGAGAAAACACACCAGAACAGTGAGAGTCAGGGCAAGACATTTTCTGAAGCCCCAGTGATGTAATCTCTCCCATCTGAAAAAGTTTATTAGATTAAAGACAGGAATTAAGTGCAGAGCTCTTAATTAATGCCAGAAAGCTGCAATGTTGTGCTTGGAATATCTGGGGAATTTCCCTTGATTCTGTGAAACTCACAGAATTGTGGGTCAGGAGAAGGAGACATTCCAGCAGTAAAGGTGATGGCAGCTCACCTGGCAGAAAGGCTGCTGCTGGCCCAGCCCTAGCTAGGAGGTGAAGCAGGACACACCACTAACTCCAGCCTTACTCAGCTGTGTAACAGAGGAGCAGGAAACTCCTCCCTTCAGTTTGAGCAGAGGCCTGCCAGACACGAGGGGCTGCTCGCTGTTATACCAGCCAGCATAACAGCCCTAGCTCAGCTCCAACAAGGAAACACTCTGTGCAGAGGACAAGAATGTCACCCAGGAGAAGGAGCTGAGCAGGTGATCACTGCGAAGGTCCAAGGGGCTGCAAATCCAGGCAGGTAGCACAGAGCAAGGCATACAGTGTCAAGAGCTGATACAGCAGTATGGAGGTATGACTGCTGTAAGACAATAAAGCCTTCTTCTGTGACACCCACATGCTTTTACTTTGTGGCCCATCACCACTCTCAAATATATCCCAGGCACTAAATTGAGACTGCATCTGAATTAAGCTACAGTTGTTAGCTAGAAGTAGCTTTCAGCCATTGTCCAATTAAGTAGCAGTAAAAGTTGCCATAAAAATCCTGCTGTGCCATTTCAAGAATGCTTCCCAGGCCTTACTGCATCCAAGACCACCAATCCTTCCTGCAGACAGAGACCAGCAGCACATCTGTGCTTTAAGCTCACTCACCTCTGCTGAAGGCTCAGTGTCACACACATTCCTCTCCCCTGTTCTGGCGCAATTCCGAGCCCCGTCAGGGGAAAGTCAAAGGCAGTGCTCTGCACCCTGCTGCAGCATTGCTCTGAGCCCCAGAAAAAAAAAACCAAAACCACCATATTCCCAATTAATTCCAAAAAGACCTGCAGATTTGCTCCTTGCTGACACAGGACTGGCAGAGGACCTGGCTCATCTTACAGCTCTGCTCCCAGCCATGGGAAGCTGCAGCCACAGGATTCAGGTGCACCTTTTCCTGGCATGTAGCTTGGTTATTTCGGTTCACAAAAGAGGGGACGCAATGCTGCAGTTAACCCAGTCTGTGAGCTGCACCAGGACTGAAGCAAAAGCATCAGCCATCAATGTATCTGCTTCAGGATTTTCATCTGTCTGCAATGAAATCTTACCTGCTTCAGCTCTGCACAAGTCTGAGCAGCGACCACTCTCACTTCACCACTTGAGCCTTTCTCCTTACCAGATCAAAGTCCTAAAGCCAAGATCTAACCAACAGTCACAAAACAAAGATAATCCAGATATGAAAGCTTTTGAGTGTCTGTCTGGCTCTGCTCTATGCATGCAGGATTCTCTCTCACTTTCAGCAGCCCTGATTTACCTTATTTCCCTGCTCAGGAGGTAGCACCAGGGCAGCAGGCTTTAAAGAAAAGAGGAACCAAAAAAAAAAACCACAGTTACTCCAATTTATAGCTATTCCTCTGACTCTAGAGCCAGGAGTAACTATAAGCACACTGCTCCTGCTTCCCCAAATGGTGCCTCCCTCAGCAACTACAAATCAGAGGCTCACCTGACTCATTCCTACTACTGCCTTCAGTCAGCCTGCCACTCCACACCACCCCCACGGCTGCCATCCTCCACTGCCTATTCAGAAAGAAGGCAACAGAGGCAAAAAAAAGCCAACTTGCTCTGCTTCAGCTCTTTCCACAGCCATAACCTGAAGTGGAGAGACTGCAAAGTCTTCATGTTCCAAGATGCACAAGAAGGAACACTGTGAACCAGCACCCTGCTCCAGACCCTCAGTGCTGAGAGGCAATTCAGACAAGTGGCATCGTTGCACACGAGGGCTTGCAGAGGACCTTCACCTCAGAGCCACCATGCATCCCTGCTGCCTGCAAAGCAGCGAGTCCTGCAAGCACACATGTCCCAGCCTACCTGCAGCGAGAAGGTCAGCTCCAGCTCCGTCTCCACATGTCCACTCGGGGGCAATACAATCTCATGAGACCGCAGGATGCGCTTGGAGCCCTGCATTAAAACAAAGTCCTGCGGGTGAATTCCTCAGAAGCCAGCCCTTACATCCCATCCCAGCCCTATTTACTGCAAACCAGGAAACGTTGTCAGGGACTACCACAGAGAAGTGAACGGATGGGTCTGACCTTGTACTTCTGTGAAATATTAATGAGATGAAAGGGAGATATTTGACTAATTAAGATTTGGGCATATTTACCGTCCCTAACTCCAACAATGAAGCTTTTGTTCTGTGAAACCCCAGCATTGAAAAGCTGTGAGTCAACCCCCACCCTTGGAGTTAAAGTCTCGTATTTTCACTTCAGCCAATAGGTACAAGGCTCTTCACCCCTGGGTCTGGACGTTGCAGCATCATGCTTAAATCTCCAACTAGCCATGACAGACTGGGCTTTTCCTTTTGTGCACACACCCCTCCCCGGGGAAAATAGAGACTTCAACCTGTTTAAACAACTGCCAGTAGCTAGGGATATTAAAGAAAAAATTCACTAAGCATCTCAGTGGAGTCTGGAGATTTAATGGAGTCTGGAGGGCAACTCCAAATGAACCCTGTGTGTGGGCTGCCTTATGCTAACAGAGTTACTGGGCTATTTACTGTGTGAGCATTTCATTTCAGAGAATGTTTGAAGGAAAACCAGCAGGAAAACATGACAGACTGCTGCCTAGCAAACCCTTCTGCATTGTTCAAACACTGTGGCAAGTTTCAGAGGTCTCTGGCTCAATGTTCTGCTGAGGCTGCAGATCTGGCTTTGTCCAGACGGGCTGATCTCCCAGAAGCACAGAACTGAAGCTCTCAAAAAAGCAGCATCTGGGAAATCAGAGACAGACTGGGGGGGAGTAAACACCTTCAAGCTACATCCAAAGGGAAATGTGGTCTGCCCCTATCAGCCTCAAAGAGCATCATGAGATGAGACAGCAGCAGAGCCTGGTTTATATCCCCTCCTCCCCAAACACATGGCTCAGGCAGCCAGAGCAAACGCTGTGATCTGCAGCGGTGCCTCAGCTCCAGCACAGCACCAGCTCCCCTCTGGAAACACCGAGGTGCCTGAGCTCCAGCAGATCAGACAACAGAGCACAGCCAGGCACCCAAGGGCTGCCCCCAGGACAAGCAGCACACGTGCAAGTGAAGCACAGCCAGCCTGGCCGCTGACAACAGCGGCAGCTGCTCCATTTGTGCAAAGCTCCTAATAGCAGCAATCTTGCTTTGCTGGTTACGCAACCAAAATCTAATGAAAGACCAAATATAGTTGCTTTTAAAAGACCGCAGCAGATAAACAGAGCAACGGCTGGGGAAATACAGCTGACAACTCTTTGAACATCACTGCTCAGGAGGCTGCAAAGAGACATGGGAAATGCAGGTAAGATGCTCTCATTAGGTCTGAATTCAGTCATCCCCTCTGGAAGGATTCTGGCGTCTGACACCTCTCATGCAATTCCCCACACAAAGGCAGTCATTTGACAGAGATCACATATTTTACGATCCTATACCATCAGCCTCAAACAATAGCCATGTCAGAAACCTGAGTGCTGGCCAATGAAGCATCTCTGAAAGAGCTTGTCAGCATCAGCATCATAGCCTGCAAGCTATAAAGGGACTTTTAATAGCAGGGCTTTGAACCTGGCTGTGTCTGACAGCTGCAGTACTACTGCCCCACGATTAAACAGCACATCCCAAAGAGATATGGGGGCAGAGCCAGCACAAGGGACACCCAAGGTGAGGCACTCTTTGGGACAACGGTCATTGCAGCCACTGTCACCTCTAGGTCAACTGGACAGGGCAAAATGAGGATAGCCTGGTGATGCAAGCTGCAGCCTGGGACTTGGCAGATGCGTGTCCTGAACAAGGCAAATCCTTCTGCCTTCCAGTTCCTCAGAGATCGGCCCTGGTGTGGAGAAGACTGCTCAGGTTCCAGTGTCTGAATTACTGCAGCAAGGCAGATCACAACACATACCCAAAATGGGATATGAAAATCCCAGCTGTTAAAACTCCCTTTGGATTTGCGGGTCTGGGGCAAGCTTTCACCTATACAAAGTATAAGCAGTTTGCAGTAATCTGGACAGGAAAAAAATTGTTTTGCTCTCATAGAAGCTACCGAATTCTTCAACCCAAGTCTGGCACTCTCTGGGCACAGATCATTCACTGACAAGCCTCAGGTCCTTGCAGTGATGCATTCATCATCTAGGAGTACAAACATATGGAAAGCTTTCAGCCTTGATAAGCAGTATCTGACAGCCTGGAAACCCACAGCAGTGCTTCTTCTGAGGTTCCTACGAATCCAGGTGTGTGAAGCAATTCCCTGCCTTTCTGCTCCCTGCTGTGGGTGCATGAACCCCCTCCAACATAGAGGGACACATTTTAACCCCAGCTGGATGACTCAAAGATAAGAGATACCAACTAAATCCTCAGCTATGTGTCTTTCTACCACAGACCCTTTGTGATTTCACCTTCCAAACTAGACTTTGTGTTTTGACACAACCAGCTCTCTGCAGGGGTTTGCCTAGTTCTTTATCTGAAAAGCAGCAGCTTTTCAGCACAGTTAATGTTCTACTTACAGGTCTGCTAGGCTTTTACTCGTTAAGCACTTTAGCATTTGCAGTGATGGGAGCACGTGAGCCCAACTGATGCTGTGACGCACTGTGGAACCGAGTCCCGTTCCTTCCCAGCCCGCCTCCAGGCAGTGTGACCTACATGGAGGCACCTAATTAAATGCCACAAACATCTGCTGTAAAGTGGGTTATTTACCTAGGATGACAACTGTATTTTATGAAAAGCAATTAGTCTGTACAGGCACCCTACAAATCCAGTGACAAGCTTGGCTACTGACTTAATAGCAAAGCTGCCCACCAGCAGAGGAAGGCCCAGACTCCAGACCCCGCTGAACCAGGACCCAGTTACCAAGATGTTCAGCCCCAGAGTGTTAAATAGAGAACCAGGCTGGAATCTAGTGCCAACCCAGGAAGGAAAGGTGACATATGATCTGTAAAGAGCATTTTTACGTGCAGATAAGCTCATGCCGAGCCATTAATGAACAATATTCTTTGCTTACAACACTGAAATGAGGTAAGAACATGGGGGAAGGGTCAGAAAAGAGTCTGCATAGATCCAGAATGCCCTGATGGACTTGGGAAGAAGTCTGTGGATGCAACAGACCCTTACGTGGAGGTAAAGCTCAGTTTGGGTACCTGCCAGTATTTTTAGTCAAACAACACAATTCGTAGAACTGAGCAGCAATTACCTGCATTTTGACAGCAATGACACCAGAAATAAGCTCCTTATCCAATTCCTTTAAGACTACCAGTTTCTTTAAAGTCAAGCTGCACAACCTGCAAACAGGAACAGAAGAGAAACAGTTACAATCATGCCTGAAAAAGGACAAGCTCTGAACAGCTTTTACACACAGCAGTATCCCAGTTTGACAATGAACATGCTCCAGACACATGCCACATGCTGATACAGACAAAGACAGCAGAAATATATGAGGCTTCCCTGGCTTCTCAGACTGAATTTCTCCAACTTTTCATAAATACAAGGAAGTGGACAGGATCTGTATCTGCCTCTGATATAGACCCATGGCCACATGAGAGCCCCACACAGCACTAGCCTCCACTGACCACAGCCTGGGAACTCTCGCTGCAAGTCAGAAGCTTCAGGGTCAGAGGAATTAAATTCCAGCAATATGAAAGCATAGGGTCAATCTAATTTTAAACTTGTCTACAAGGCTTTCCCAGATTGTTGGCTTTTTCAGTTTCAGACTCATGGCTCCCAAAGATCTCGTTCCCACCTCCTCTTGTCAACCCACACATTCTTCTCCTCACCCCCAAACAAAAGTGCTAGCAAGTGGCTCAGGCGTCTCTAATAGGAAAGGGGGGAAAAAAAGGAAAAAGAAAGAAGGAGAGGACTCAAGCGGTGCCCTATGGCCCTTGTGTTCACATGCCACACATATGCAAGTAAATCACATTCTTCACCCAGGCAATGCTACATTGTTATGGTTAAAGCTGTTTGCACTTCTGCCTTCCAGCACAGTGAGCTTGGGAGCAGATGAAATTCGGATTCTGCTACTGAGTTAGGGCTCTGAGGTAACGGGACCAGCACTGTCACGATTTCACAGAAGTTACCACCAGCTGGGGGAATTCAGAAGGCATACCCATAAACAAACTTCAGAGAAAGATAAACCTGAAGCCAAGACAGCTCAGTTCGAGGATAGCAGAGGCCAGAGAAAGTTGCTGGGCGGGCTGTACTGACTAGACATCATCTGCCACGCTGGCCAGGAGCCAGCACTGCCTTTGTGTTAGGTCCTTACTCCATGGCATGGGCATCTCTGGCCCCTGGCATGGAATGTTAGCAGACATCAGCATTGCTCTTCTCAAACCCACTGCTGAGCTCTTTCTCCCAGATCAAGTGTAACCTCAGGGCTGCTCATGAAGGGGTGAAGTCCAGCAGTAGATGGGAAGGAAAGAGGAGCTGGTGCTGGGTTTTGGTGCGTGCCCAAGCAGCACGAACGCAAGTGCCACTGACCAAAGCCTGCACTTGAACTACAGTACTTCACACTGGTGCCAGGTGCCCAACAATTCAGCCCTGTAAGGGTGACCTGCACCTCCCACCACCTTCTCCACCAGGGTGGGAAGCTGAAACACTGCTTTGCTGCAATGCCTAAAGGTGGACAGGATTAGCCTGGGTCCAAAACAGCAAGAGACACAGCTAAAGGCTCTTCCCAACTGGAGTGGTGGCAGATGTTGAAGCAAGTACTGCCTGTCTCATCCCAAAACACCAGTGACTCTGCCTGAACTCTGGTCTCTCACACAGGAACAGCAACAGGGAAGAGCCAGTCTGAGCTCTTATGGTCTGCACTCCAGCACCTCTCCAAACATGCCCTTGCCAGCCTCTTCTCCACCCCAGCCCATGCCATGTGTTCTCCCTGCTCATTTGCAAAGCACTTGTTCCCGCTAAACCCCCAAAAACCACGAGAAAGACAGAACTACAAGCTCTCTCCTTTGCAGAGCTTTGCATCACAAGACAGCACAGCCAGAGATGCTGCAGAAATCACAAAGAAGGTGATAAAACCAGGCCTGTGTGGGCCTCTGTCCCTCTCTGTCACACCACCAGCTGTGTGCATTGGGAGTCAGGTGAAGCTCCCTCAACCTGGAGCACAGGAGAAGGTGTCGGCTCTTCCTCTGCATCCTGAATCAAACAGCAAGCACAGACACACGTGGCTGCTGCCGTGAAGTGGCCAGGCCAGGATCTGGAGGAAGGAGGCTGTGAAGCCGTCTGTTTTCTTTGTAACGTAGCTGGAGGACAATTGTGCTCAGCTTGCCAAAACCCACAGAGCTCCGGCCAGTCAGGTGCTGAGGGCAGAGGTAAGACAACACACTGGCATTGTCTCAGCTGACAGACAAGGAACAAAGACCTTTTCTCTCCAGCCCGGAGCTCGAGGATGGAAAAGGTACGGGAAGAAACAATGGTGTTCTCAGCACAGACAGCTGAGCACAAGGAGGGCGTTCTGTTCTCCGCTGGGCATTCCTTCAATTCATCATTTATGAGCTTTGATCAAACCCTGTGGAGCACTTGCTGCTTGGGAAAAAAAAAATTTAAAAGAATTGAAAGCTTCCTTGACAGTGATCAGAAAAACAAAAGCAGTTAAAAAAGACATGGGACACATCTGCTTTCTTTATCCCCCATTGCTGGGCTGCTGGTACTAAAAGGCACTTCTCACAAAAAACAATGAAATGTTTATCCTCTCCATCGGTGGGGGGCGGGGTGTGTGGAGGATGGATCAAAATAATTTTAAATCCCATCAAATCACTCTTACGCTCAACCCACTATTTCAGTATAAGTTTGCAGCTTACAAATCAAAGCAATCTTCAGAATACATGGCAGAAAGGGGCCATACCTTACTCAAATCATCATGAAAAGGAATATGCCAAGTGTGTCCCTGTCACCAGGACGAAGATCCTGAACTACTCAGGCACACAGGTACAGCAAGGATTTGTGTGCCTTAACTGCCTCTGATAACAGCAGCACCTCCTGCCATGCACTTATCTCTTGCCAAGGTTTTACTGTACTTCCATCAAGTCTCAGGGGTCAGAACAAGGACCAGTCTCACAAGCCTGTTCAGGTTAAGTAGTAAGTAATACACTGATAAGTAAAACAGAACAGACATGGGGGGACCGGGATAGATACGGAAAAAAAACAAGGCTACATTTGGAAGATTCTAATACATATAGATATGATCTCTATGAACACAAAGAAAATAACCTAGCACATACACACAAAGGGAACTGAGGAAGCCTTAAGTCTGGAGCTGAAAGAGCCTGAAGTATTTTGAAAGCCTGGGACTGCAATACAGGAGATGCAGAGAAACCCTGTCTTCGAATGTTTGTTTCAGCAGTGACCTACAGTTGCACAAGGGGAGTTAAGTTAGAAAAAGCACTGAGTTAGATGAAGCAGTCTTAAATAATGACAATGAAAATCTGAAAGCCAATATTTCCACCCTTTATTGAAGGTTCATAGTAGATCTCCCTGCTAGGAGCACAGCTGGGTCCCAAAGAGCAGCAGGAGCTTGTGTCCCCTCTGGTTACTCACGTGCTCCCACAGCAAACAGGCACAAGGTACTTTCCTGATCCTGTTCTCAGGTTAACAAATCAAGACGCAGCTTAATGTTACAATAAAACTCCATCTTTTTACAGCACTGCTGCAAGAATACAGTTTTAAAGAGGAAATCTGGACCTGACCCAATGGTTTGAACTAGCCCTGCTAATGCAAGTTGTGCCAAGTAGTTTCATCACAATCCCTTTGCTTAAGGAGACAGCTCACTGCAAAGAGCATAACATTTTGGTAACTGAGATGCAGCACACAGGTCCAGAACAACCAAATAAAGTGTCGCATTCTTTACTCACTGGATGGTTTGCTTTTGCATCCCTCTGAGTAGAAAGATCAGGAAAATAAACCCCCTCAAAGAAAGAGTCTGCCTTGCTGAATTAAATGTCTGTTTCTCCACAGGGAGCACAGTAATTGCACCGAGACCTCGTTCACACAGAGACAGTCGAATCAACAGGAAGGAAAAAATTAAAAATTAAAGACCTGCATTTTAATTAAACCCCAAAGAAGTAGAGAATAATAACAGGATCCATCCACAGTTATAGGGGACTCCAAGTCCCAGATGGGAGCTGGGGCAGGAAGACTGTAGTACACAGATACCCTTTGTCCAGGTTAAAAGTTGTGAAGAACTGTTCCTAGAGAAAGTGTTTCATGCCAGGAGCACTCTCCTCCAAGGTCTTAAAGCCTCAATCAGCTGATGGCTACAAGGAAGGAATCAGTTTCCATTTGGCCACCAGACAGTTTCACCTCATCCAAGTTATCTCAGCATTTCAGGACAGCAAGCAGCCTCCTACCCCAGTGTTTTCCATGTCCACATTGAGCATTTTGCTCCAAGCTGACACTTTACACCCACATCAATCCCAAAATAAATTGCGAGCCACTCAAAGGAGGAGTGGAGGGAGACACCCACCTACACACACTTGCCTAGACAAACAGATCCATTCTGCACATAGCTATGGGGGTGTCTGTGCAGGAGAGGCCAGAGCCAAGAGCCCTGTGCAGCATTTTTGGGAGACAGCTGCTTCAGGAAGGTATGAATGTCTGCAGCACACCAACAGCCGACTGCATCAGCAGCTTCTTACACCGGCTCAGGGAGAAAAGAACAGCACATGGATGAACTTGTTGCTGCACTTCCATGCCCAAGGCGGGGCTCTGTATTGGCCTAGGAGTCAGCCTGGGGAGACAGCAGGGCAGAAATGCTGTCCTCTGATGCCACTGATACATCAGATTTGGGCCTCTGGGCAAGGGCAGCTGTGGTAGGAGCCTCAGGAAGATGCTTCCTCACTTTCCAAAGTGAGAATGAGACAACTCCCTCAAAGTGATCTAATCTTGGTCGCATTATCAGGGAAGCTCCAAGGCCAGGTGAAGTTAAAAAAGGAGGCAGAGGTCAAGCATCCCAGTTTCTGTCATGCCAGAAACATAACCTGAGTAACTTGCAAAGAAACCTAATAGTACTTCATTCCCATTTCCCATGAAGCTAACTTTTAGTCAGCTGTTCTGGCTACAGATCCATTCAAGTAACGTTTAAGCAGCCAGGAAACAATTGCAAAGCCAATATTTTAATTGTTCTTGTTCTCAAGGATCTTGAAATCCTCTTCCTAGCATTAATACAGAGAATTAAGCTCTTCAGATACTGGAGACTAAGATCCATAGAAATGCTAGAGCAAGCAGGTCTTGTGCAGCCAGGTAAGAGGATGGCAGCTTATTTTACACAACAGGCTCTACCCAGGACCTCACATGAACACACATGTACAGCCAGACACTGTCCTTTTATAGCCAAAATACTGTCCTGCTCACTTCAGATATATTATAAATATGCCCACTCCAAACTGAGCAAGTAAAAGGCGTGGGTGTGTTAAAATTTTGCAGATCTGCATAATTTTTACAAGATACCAGAACTCTGCATAGGCACATTTGCTACTTGAAGTTACTACGACCAAGTAGTAAAGCACATCCGAGCTCTAATCCAACATATCAGTTGGAAAATGCTGAGAGATGTCTTCCTTCAGTAGGTCAAGACATCGCTGGCTGGCTCTAGGGGACTCACTAAGGGCACAAAGGGATCAGGATCCCTGCAAGACAAATAACCCTGACTCACAAAGCAGAGTTTACACATTCCATTGGCACTTCTCATTTCTTAGTGCTTCAGTAATCTGGGAAGAAAAGGGCACTACTGAGACACAGAGGTGCTGGTGAAATGCACAGGTGTTAAAGCTAATCCACAGCTCCACACACTCTTCAGGCAGCCAAGCAAAATTTCTTGTGGCAGTTGCTGGCAGTTGTGTCACACACCATGTTCTGACTACCTGGCCAAGATGTGACGCATTCCAAGTCACACCTGCAGGAAATCAGCCTGTCTGACATCAACTGCTCACCTCCAGGTACATGCTCTCAACTGTGCTACTGAGAAACAGCAGCTTTCTCTCCCTTTAAGAAACCATCTCAGCAAGAGCAGGGGTAGCTCTTCACATATCTGTTGGCCTCAGTCAGATCTCAACTCCTGCACACACTGTTATACATTGGTTTCCTACTCTTCAATTTGAATATTTCAGATCCCTTTATAGGGAGACTTAAAGGAGGAAAAAAAAACCAACCACTGACAAAGCAGGGATTAAGTCTGTTTCTCAGGCTATGGAGTACAAAGGAGTCAGGCAAACTCACCTATGTGTTCACACTGTGCTGCCTGCAAAGCCAAGCACAGGCACAAATGTAGTTAAATACACCTCTCTTGGTTTGCCTCTTCCAAACCCAGCATCCAGAACAACAGCGCTGCACAGCATCCTGATACCAAAGTAAGCATTAGTGAAAGTGCTTATGCTACTGGCAAATTAGGTTTGAGCAATGTTTTCAAAGTTTTGAGGCAGTAGCAAGGTGCTTTATTAGCTTTAAAGAATGAAGTCAGAAAATAATGAAAAGCTGATTCATGGTTAAGGCTCCTTTGACAGACATCAAGATTACATTTTCTGTATCACAGACGACAAACACATTTGATATTTGTTATATTAATTTAGTAGTAGCTGGAGCAGCCAGAGGCACCACCAAGGAACGAGCTGGAGGCAGACAAGGCATAGCCACATCCATCTGACCAAAGGCTGGTGGTAGCTGTGGGTCTACCCAGCTTGCAGGGGACACCCACGGAATGCAGCAGAGCCCAGAAAGCCTCGAAGCAGCACTGAAATGCCCATCTCCCATTTGAATACCTAATGTGTGCAGTCGAAACACCACTGTCAGGGAGGGGGAGCCTTTGGGATGTGGGCTGGTCAAGCCATTTCTGCAGCTAGGGCTTCATTTCTCAGCTAGTCAGCAACAAAGGAAAGGCACAACCCACTAAGTTTACATGAGCCAGCCAGGGTGGAGGGCAGCTCCCACCACACGCCTCACACATTGGCAAAGAAACAGATACACAAATGAGCAAATTAATTACGCCCTAAACTAAAAGGAGACTGGGAGAAAGAATGCAAAAAAACAAATCGGGGGTGGGGGATGAAGATGAGAGACCTTCACAGCTGGAACAAATCCAGCAGCCCTCCACTCCCTGGCTCACCCTTGCATGTCTTCCTTTATGCAACCTGCCTTCTGGCTGGCCCCCTGCCCCAGACAGCAGTGCCTGTCACACAGCAGGCTGATCACCAGGACTGGCTATTCGAGGCATGCTACAGGAACACTCCCTGCCTGCCAGGAGCCGTTCCCATCTGCCCCTGAGCCCTCCAGGACTAGCAGGAGCAGCATGAAGTCGCCAGCAGATGAGGACCATCAGAGCTAAAGGCTTCCTGCTATGTCCAATTTGCCTCAAGGCATGAAGCAGCACATCTGCCCTGGTTTGTAGCAGCATCCCCCTCCCAAGCTGACAATGCTGCAGCCGGCTTCAAGAACAAAGCCAGCACCCAGACTTCCAGCACACACCCAAGGAAATCCTCCCTGTGGCAGCCAGCTCTGTTACAGGCACCGTCAGCGACATGAAAGGGTTAAAGAAAGTGCCTCAGGGCACATGTTTTCTCCAGCACGTGCCTTGCCCGGGTAACCCTCACTCTCCTCCAGCACATCCACGCCTCACTCCTGAGCACAGCATCCCCAAACACAGCAGCAGCAGCAGGTTGGGAGCTGTAACATCTCCACAGCAACTGGGGCTGTCGCAGCCTACACATCAACTTCTCCGCAGCCATGCAACAAATGAGACCAGCTCCTCCGACAGACTGCTTGTTCCTGCTCACTCCCTCCGGTGCAGTCTGATGGCGAATTCTCCTTCACTACTGCGTCAAGAATGCTGTTCTCCAAACAAGCACTCCCCCAGCAGCTCCCCTTCCCAACCCAGCGATGGGACAGAGTGCAGGCAGATTCAGAGGGAAGTCCTGCACCACTCAGTCTGGTTTAGTATTTAGTATTTTCCTTTCGATAGCAGGAAGCACAGGTCTCCAAGTATTTGTGCACTCAATTACTTTCAAAATGCCTTTCAAAAAGCTATTAGGCTTTTTGTTCTCATTGCTGAACAGCCTGCAGAAAGAGCCTGCTGTGCACTGCACACTCCTGCTCCCCACCTGGTACCCTGGGGAGACAGCACAGTCCCAGGCACAACACACTGTCCCCAAGGCTAGCAAATCTTTAGAGATAAGGACTCTGCCTCGAATATTCTGAGCCCTTTGTCTGTAAATCAGCCAACAAGAGGAAAAAAGTATGCCAAGACGAGCCAGGACTTCAGGCCCATGTCAGAAGAGCTTGCAAGGAAGGCTCAGTTCTGCTCGGGTTACCTGTCACTGTGATCTCTTCAGCATAAGAAATCAAGGCTAGGAAGCCTCCAGCTAGCAAAGCAGTCAAGGAAAAACAGATGGCTTCTTGGTGTACCCAAAGTTGAGCTTGCTCTCAGGGCATGAACAGTGTGCCATCTCTCTGCCTTATTTCTCTCCACTTCGAACAGCTCCCACGACATCACCTGACACAGAGGCGAGCTGAACAGCCTGTCACCCCAGAGACCAGACTGGCTCACACCATGGGTCACATCAAATTACTTCTCACTCAGCCATCCAAGAACAATTCCTAGCTCACTAGCGAGTCAGGCACATGGCCCTCCCACTCAAAGCCAAGATCCTGATACCATGTAATTCTTGAGACTTGCTGCTTCTTTTCAAAACAACCCCATTACATTATTCCAAAAAAAAGACTGTTTGAAAACTGTTGTAGGAGTTTTTTTTAATTAATTTTGGGGGTGGGTTTTATGTTTGGTTTCGAACTTGCTCTTCCCTTGCTGATCCATCTGAACCCAATGCAGCAGCAAAGCCAGGACAGGTGGCCCATTCCTAACCACCTTCTGTAACCTTGATTAAAACCAGCTGCATCAAATGATGCAGTGAAGTGGGTAACTTTGTTTGCAAAGTTTGCCACATCGACCAACATACACAAGCTGGGAGAACCACACAGGCATAATTTAGACCCCAAAATGCCATTTGCTTTGTCAGTGAGAACTCAGTGTTCTTTTAAAAGTAAAGGCAGAGCAGCTAGCAGCAGTGAAAAACATTGTGAACTTTGATGGTACGTTTGGTATTAGCCAGCACAGCAATCAGATATGCAAAGCATGTTGCTGGCGGGCTTGCTTTCAGGCTAGGAGAACACTTCACAGATCCCAATACCATTCCCATTGCAGCAAGTCTGTCCAAGCCTGCCATTCTGGCCTTCTTCCAGACAGGGATGTGCAGCCAGCCACCCCAACACCTCTCAGAGCCCATGGTCTGCACTGTTCCCTTAACTGCCCCATGTTTAATGCCAGCTCCCTTCTCCCCTGACTCCAGAGATGAAGGGTATGACAATCAAAGAAATATCAAAATTGGTTACTTAAGTTTGAGACATAATTGTTTTGCACAATTCACACTGTGCCTCAAATGGGGAACTATTTAGCCCCCCAAAGTATGATTTCTCTCCAGCGTGCAAAAATACAGAACAACTCGAACTACAGGGAAGGAGGCAGAAAAAGGAAAACTGAAACTCTAACCCCCAATGGATTCAACAGCATGTCAGGAGGAAGGTTAGGAGAAACACCAGCTCCATAAAGAGCAATTTCTACAGCTGTACCACTCTGCAATGCTTACAGCACCTCAGCTGTGTGCTCTGACCTCCAAGCCCCACAGCTCTGGCTCACCTGTGCACAGGTGTTTTCACCATAGGACTGCAATGCTGACAGCCCATTTGCTCTCTGGCCACAGCGCAAAGGATGTTCCCAAATCAAACACATTAAAACAGTTATAAAAGGAAGGTGGCTCTTTCCCAGAAGCGTTTATTTGAACAGCACTGGTTTTTACATGGCAATGACACACAGCTGACAAAGCAGCTTCCATCAGCACTAAATATAATTCACAAAGAACTCTGAATCCTGCCACAAAAGCTAGGGAACTCTATTCAGCATTAAACTTGCTGGAAACATTGATGAACATCCCTCAAACTGCAACAAAACATTGAGGATAAAGCAGCTGAAAGGTACTGTCCCTTGCAGATTTGTCTCCCCAGAAAGGAAGGGGCAAACTGAGAGGAGCTTTCCAGTATTAACAGTGGTCAAAAAAGGTCAGAAAATGCCAAAGCATTCAGCACTCCTTGCAAGGAAATGCCTCTGATTGAAGCTGCATTGTGCTCCAGCACATATCCCTTGCATTTCTTCCATCAAATATTCTGGGCAGCACTTGCTCATTTGCACACTGTCTGCTGGAGTGCTCAGAAGAGCACAGATAAGCTGGGAAGGAAATCACCAGAGAACAGAAACAAGGGATCTAGTGAGATTCTAAAAGCCAAACAGCTGAATGCATTACCCCAGCTGATGCAAGAATGAGATGGCTGAAGTGAAACTACCAGCACTACTGCCAGGGATGGAACTTCAGCAGTACCCAGAAGCAATATTTTAACTTCCAAAACCAGCTGAACTGGACTGAAAAGGCTTACAGAGAGTGCAGTGCCCAGCCTGCTGCCAAACGTAACATGAGCTCTCCAACTACAGCCCTGAAAACAGCAGAACCCACCAAAAGTGCACTAATGAACAGAAACTGGGATCTCTTGTAGTCTTTGAAGCTGACCCATGGAAGTGACCTTACACTGAAGCAGCAGCAGATTTTACATTGATAAAGACTGCATGAAACATCCTCCCCAAGCCCTGAGAAGATACCTGAGTGGGAAAGCACCTGCACCACCAGGACAACCTTATGGCCTGGGGGACAGCCAGGACAGGCACTTCCAAGACCTTACAGAGAGGTTTGCAAACAGTTCGGGTTTTCAGAGCACTTCTGATCCCCTCTTAATAAGAGCGGCTTAGGGAAAATCCCAGTCTCCAGGTGCTCTCAAAATGTCTCTCAACAAAACCTGAAAAATACCTTCCCCCACAGTATGTCTCTTTACGTCTAAATATACTCTGTATGCTCTAGTTTAAAGAATCACTACTGAAAAAGAAAGAACTTGTTTGAAAATAACTCAGCGCAAGGTTTTCTGTTTATTTTCTTCTCTGTAAAAACCCCTGACTGAGATTTCTCTGCATTTCTCATGAAAAAAGGAGAAAAATCCAGCAACTCAGACTTTGATTACCCTCTTTTCTGAAAGCTAATATAACCTTCAAGTTTATCATGTAAAAAAGGAACCACCACTTTTAGTAAAGGAGTATGGAAGAATCCCAGTGCCAAGCACTTGCAGTGGCAGGTAGACTACAGTGGTTCACTCCAGAAAAACACTTGCATTTCCTTAATACTCTAAACCTCTTCAGCAGCTGTGGGAAGTTGAGCTGGCAAGCAGAGATTCAACATTATTTAGAGATTACAGTTCTTCAGCATCATTGCTGGTGATATTTCATTCGTGAAAGCAATAAGGGAGCAGCAAAGCACACCAAGTGCCTGAACTTGCTAGTTCAGTTTGCCAAGAATATTTATTAAAGTATCAGTGTGACTTGTGTAAGCCAGCAAAACAGTGAGCTTTGACAGACACAGGATGCTCCAAGATGCTCAGAACTTGTTCCAGACTCCTGCAGGATTTTTTTAATGTTGAATACAAGCAATAAAACAAAAAGTAATTTATAACAATCATAATCCATTCAGTCCCCAGAACCTTTCATCATGCCTACAAGTTCCCACTGAAACTGGGTTTATCAAGATAAACTGTAGATGATCTACAAAATAAGCAGACCGAGGTAAATGAGGCACGAACAAGCAGAGTTTGAATGAGAGGCTGCTCTTCCCCAGCAGGATATTAAGGTCTACTGCTGGGAGGGATTACCAAGGAGCCTATCCAGGAAAAAGATTGTTACTCCATTTGTGAACAAGATCACACCACCAGGTCATTCATGGAGACCAAACTCCACAGCCAGACCAGCCTCAGCTCCCTGAAAACATTCTCTTCTAATGCCTTTGCTGATGCAATCAGCTAACACTAACATGACAGTGATGCTAAGAGCAAGAAATAGATATCATCATCATTTTGTGGTCAGTGCTCCTGCTTATGGATGAGGCATGGCACGTCTCAAACAAGGTACACATACTCAGGCTGCCAAAGAGTCTTTCTGTCACAGAAAGAGCTGAGGATCATCAGTGGGGATGAGACAGGGCAAGTACAACATCAGGATGGGATTTATCCTTAACTTTATGCTGTCCTCACTCAGAGGACCATACTCAACCTCTGATTTTCACCACATGACTACAGTTAATACCAAGCACATGAACCTCTGCATCAGGGCCTATGGCTAATCATACAATAAATGTATTTATGTATATTATATGTTTCCAGCACAATTCTGGTGAGCCCAAGCTCTCCAGAGCACCAGCCACCACTTCCAAGGTGCTTCTTTTGAGCCTTCATTTCCACTATTGTGAAGCAAAGGTCTGCTCACAGCCAGCACCTTGAAACTGGCTCAAGGGAAACCCTGGAGTCAAGACAGTGGTACAGCTGTTTCATTAAGAGATTGTGTGTGATGTACATTAAATAATCATACATAAATGTTCATATAACTACCAATTACTAAGCCATTCTCTGTTTTCACACCTGCATCAGCAAGGACACTACAGACACAGATGACCCCTCATGACTGATATTTAGTGGGGTCCTCTGTTTGCAGATGTAGCACCTCAAACATAAATTAGCTTCCACTCAGAGCAGATCCTCTTGGAGAGCTGGTGGAGAGCAAATTCACTCACAGGAGAAAAGCCCAAAGTTACTCATGCAATAGCTTGGAAAATGTGGTGATAATTTTGGAATCAAGACAGGCCCCAGAGACTTAGCAGGAGCAGCAGCAGTCTGCTGGCAGAGGACGGAGAACAGAGAAACAAAAGCTAGAGAAGGAGCCTCAACTCCCTGTTCAAGAGTCAGGAACTGTGGGAGACAAGATGGAATGTCAAATTTCTAGAGATTAGAGAACTGTTTACATTAAACTACACCAAATTCTGCCACTAAACTGATTCAAGCCTTCTGAGATGTCCTAGATATTGATAAATTATTTCAACCTACTGATAAACAGATATTGGGTCTTGGTATCGCTGAGATTCAGGCAGCCCCATACCAAATCCTGGCAGCACTGGGCCATTGTGATTGTAACAGGATACTGCATGCCTGCAGCTTCCACTGGCTGGGCTTTGTCACACACCAGAAAAGCAAGGAATCACAAAAGCATCTGATGGATCCAAAGAGGAGAGTTGCAAAAATTCTCCGTTCAGTGGGAAGGCAGAGGAAAGCTGCAGCACACAAGACTGGATGTGATACTTGAAATGGCAAGAAAACTTTTTTCTAATTTTTGTCCTTTATTGTACTCCAGCTGTAATATGATTTCCACAATACAATGATTCCACAATACAAAGGAAAATTCAGCTATGTCCCCTTTTCTCAGGGACACATCTAATATATTTCCCCAGTGTAGATCTCCCCTGCACCAGATATTTCCTATCTGCACTCAAAGTAGCAAGTGGTCAACACATTCTCAGAGCTTGACAAAAATCAAAGTCAAGTGTTTTCAACAAAATCCTCTTTGTTACTGCACTCTGATGGCTACTGAAACTGCCAACCTGTTCAGAGAGATGCTTTAACCATGAAGCATCATTTAAAAACGCATTTGCAGCTGTGCATATTTCACTTCCATCACACAATTGTGAATTATACCTCGGCAAGCCCTTGAAGAAAAGAGGTGGGCTGTCAGGGGGATGTGAAAGGGGAGAGAAAAGAAAGGAATTTCTACCAAACAAAAGAGCTCCAAGAAACTGATACAACTTTGCTGGAAGCTATTCCCAGCCCACTCAACATTTTTTACTGTATACAGACATACCAGAATCCAAACAAGGGCCATTTTTCCCAGCTAAAGTACAAACCATCAGCAAATCCAACCACCACCAGAGAGAAATACAACAACCTAGTGGATGCAAAGCAAAGCAGAGTGAAATAATCCTAGAGCTGTGCAAAACCAAGAGGTATCTTTGAGAGCTCAGCCTCACACAAGCACCAGCACACTGCCTGGCAAAGCAAGTCTTGCTTGCTCTACTGACAAGAGCTGTTTATTTAAGATAAAAGTACACAAGATACAAAGCACCTTTCCCTGCCTCCCCTGCCTCCCTGGGAAGAGCCGTACAAGCTTATGATAATGTTCACCAGGCAGTTTTACTGTCCACTGTGCATTGCTTTTGGGGTTCAGAGCCACAACAGTGGTCTGTGGCAAAGCCGAGAGAGGCCAGGGCAGAAGTGAATACCACAGAACACCTGAGGGAGCACATGGTTGGGACATTGGTGGGGTCAGGCTAAACCTACCCACAACCCAGCTCAGGACCAAATCCTGTGCTCAGGCACCTGGGTGCAACTGTTTTTTTGATCCAGAGATCCTCTTGATCACAAGTGCTGTGCAAAGGTGGAACACCACGAATGAGGCTACCGGAACCTGGAAAAGCAATGGTGCCAAGCAAACCTAAGCATGCAAACCCAGACAAGGCAGATGCATGCTTCAAATGCAGCACCATCAGAACATGTGAGGAGAGCTGAGCATTTTGCACTCCATAAATGCACAGCAAGAAACCAGCAGCAGAAAGCTGGCCTTGAATGCAGGTGCAGCAGGAACACAAACAGCCACTCGGACCTTTAGGTTATGATCCTGGAACAAGGAAACAATTGAATGAACAATAAAAGCTTATTATAAATGCTTTTTTAAAGACACCCAGCAGGACCTGCCATTTAGGCGTCAGAAAAACAGGAGCATGCTGACCGAAGGCTGAGCTGAGAAAATTCATCTCTGAAATCCCTTCTCCCTGGAAAAAGCTCCATGTGCTTGCTTGAACTAAGCACTGGCCAGGCTTCTGATCATCAGGCACATCCCCATAGGCCAAGGGCAAGGAGCCACCAAAGTTTTGTCTCAATGAACAGCTCTACACTTGAGCTGCTGGATGCTACATGTTGGGAGGAAAAAATCCTCTGATCTGCTTTGGTATCTGCAAGTGGCTGTCTCAGATCCTCACTGGGACTGAATATGAACCGGCAAAACTTATCCAAGTACCTGGAGACACTCAAAGTCTATTTGTGAAGAAAGGACAAAGCCTACACTAATGGTCTTCAACTCCATTAAGCAAAACAAAACAGAATCCTGGCAGAAAGAAGATACAGATCCTTCCAACCTGAAAGAAATCAGAGCACCTTAAATTCTGGAACACTCTCAGGCACAGCAGAGGGAAGAGGCAGAAGAGCAAATAAAAGGGAGTTCAGCCCCTAGCAAGCCACTAGCAACATGAAATATATATGATCCAGTTCTTGCAGTTCTCAGCTTTCCTTGCAAATCCTTCATTTTGAGGCAGTGGGTGCAACTTGATCGGGAAAGGAACATATCGTCTTTCTACCACTTAGAGAGCATGCAGGTATATTTTCATTAAAGAGGTCATTTTGGAAGGATCCTTCTGATGGTGAAAACCGCCCATCTGAGAGGAAGAGATCATAGAGGAAAGGCTGCAGGACAGCCCCAAGAAACTCAGAGCAGACCCTGCAAACTGTAAACCAGCAGGCGGATGGAGGAGCGGAAATAGGAGGAGAGCAGGATTAGAAGTGCTATAGATTTATGATAAGTGATGCTCTAACAATAGCTTTCTTTTAAGAAGGAAGCTCTTCCTGCTGTAGTTAATCTAGTTAGTCTGCCCATACTTTACGCAATGGGGAAGGACTGCACACAGAACAGGCAACTCCTCCATCAAGTACAACCATCCATTTAAAAACTCATACAATACCTACCCAGTGACATGGACCATGGCAGAGGGGAAAGAGTTGCTCCCCTCAGCAGCTGTCAGGGGCTGTTCAGTGGCCCTGTTCCAGCCTTTACATGGGCTAGATGTCCTAGGAAGGTCTTTTTCAGCCACGTTTTCCATTTTCACAATTTCTCCCCACCCTGAAAGGTCACGCAGATGAAAACATCAATTTAACTAATGCCAGATGGAAGACAAGTTAAGCCATATGAATCTTCCCTGATTATATAATTACCTTCATTTCTTGCAGAAACATGGAAATGCTTACAGTCACTAGCGGATTATTTTGTACATAAACAAACATTTCTAGGCTGTTTGTACTTTAAAGAAATTAAGTCCACATGGTTTTGACCAACTGCTCCATTACCACGTAGCACATGCATGAAAAAAACCCAAGCCTGAATTTGGAACTACACCAGGAGGTTGCAAACACCCATCTTCCCCAAGAGCCCAAAAATAATACTTTTTAAATGGGCTCATCAACTCACAGTTATAGATTTACTGGATAGAAACTAAAAATTATTTGCACTCAGTGTTAAATACACTAAATTATTTTCTGCAGACCACAAGGTCATTTAATTTACCTCTAATGAGCCCCAACACATCAGCAAGGAAAAGAGCACTGAAATGTTCAGGCTCATTTGCTCCTGAGCCAGAGCAGTATGGCAACGGGCAGTGTCAACAACAAACATACCAAACCACATACCAGAACCTCCACAGGTGACAAAGGCAAAATCAACAGAGAAATTTCATATGTACAGGTAAGGGCAGCACTGAGAGCACTGAGCTACAGATGCAGCTCTGCAAGTCTCACTCTTACTATAAAGCCACAAGCAATTAAAGATCCAGCAAACGGATGCCAGTTTCTGAATGGCGCTGGTTGTATTTGAAGGTGTCCCATTAGAAGCCAGGAGCACATGTTTAAATTTGCATAAGAATCGGTGTGAAAGATTCAGTTACATCCCCAGCAATCTCCAGTAGCTTTGGTTACACTGTCAATTACTCGAGTTAGAAAGCATCTATTAGACAATCTCATTGCAAAGAGCCCAGCTCCCAAAACCTTCTTCCCACCAGAGATGTGCCCTTAGAGCGAAAATAAAAGGAAAGACCACCTCCACTCCAACCATCTCTTCACCCTGACCCGCTCTGCAGCTCTGACAACAACAGCCCCAAGCTGAAGAACACACACAAGCCTGTGGACCACCCAGAGTTTATAGCACAGAGCTAAAACACCAGCCTCTAAACAAGAGGCTGGACTTCTCCTCCCACAGTCATTCAAAGTCATTTCCTTGGCCCAAGGAGAAACTCAACTAAATTAGAAACATGGTGCAGTGCTAGGTTGTGCTAGGTTAACTGGGTTACTTGCTCCATCCTCATCTGCAGACTCCACCTACACAATCATTTGGACTGTCATGCAAAGCACAGCAGAGAACTGATCCAACTGAACACAACTCACTTCCTCACCTCTGTCCTTCAACAAACCTCCACCCTGAAGAGCCGCTTTACCATGTGAACTCTCAAATGCTTGCATTGGCACAAGGCAGAAGATGCTGGCAAGCTGCAGCCAAAGTGAGTGGTTTACAAAGAGCCAGCAGACACATCAGCCTCAGCAAAGCAGGTAAAAGTCACCTCTAACCTTATCTGGAGAGTGTCAGGACAGTACAAAAGCTCTGTATGCATCAGAGAGAGCTCTTCAATGAGCAAGCTGCTGGAGCCTTGCTGTAACTGGCAGAACTGGTAAATGCTCGTGTCTTACACCCCCAAATACCCATTCACAGATGCAACAGAAAGAAGACAGCCCTGATGTGGCTGCCCACAGCTGGGAGACAGGCACTACAATTGCTCTGCTGGGAACGGCAACATCCCTGTCTCTGTTACAAGTCACCGTTGATCACATGGTTGAGGCAGCACTGAAATCAGGACGCACACAAGGTGAAGACTGCACACGTATCTGAATTGGGAAGTTTGCAGGACTGTCCTGAGATTAGACTCCATAATACAGACACCCATTTTCTGCACAGCCCCTCCAGAGGCAGTCAAATCGAGCTCCAGCACAGCCTCCAGCTGAAGTGTGCAATCCCTGAAGAAACTCAAGACTGAGTGACCTCAAACGATCCTGCTATATTTGTAAAATCGTGTGTGAGATGTCCTCCAACAACCCTATGACTTTCATGGAAGTTACACCACCAGACCAGCTCCCAAAAAGAGAAAGGAATCAATGTCTCCAGCATAGAAAATGGCATTGCCTTCTGAAGACCTAGGCCCACAGTCCCAAAGCCAAATGCATCCAAAGAGAAGCCATGCCTCCAGCTGGTCCAACGGAACCTTATGAGCTGCTCACAGACTGACATTTCAAGCTGGTACAAAGCTCCCCAGACTCTCGCTTCTGTGATTTCAGGATGCACTGCAGACTGCTAAGTGGGCAGCAAACTCTCTGCAGTAGAAAGAAGGCTGTGCTTGTCCATGGCTGGCACTCAGCAGCTGCCAGGACAGCTACGAAACAGTGATGCACCAGCAGGAAAAAGTTGTGTACTAAATGGAAAGGAAGGCTGGCTGGGAATGGCCCCAGACATCCTTACAGTGAAATTGCACCCATACATAAATTAAGGGGAGCCCACACTGCTGTGTGAAAGGGCAGCCTTGTCCACCTCATTGTGTGTTCCCACTTCTGATCTAAAACACCTGCTCATGGTTTGTTTGTTTGTTTTGGGTTTTTTTGCAGGTGGGCTGAGCACTGCAAATTGTTTCTCTTTCCCAAAGCAACAGAATGTCTGTGTAGGTTCCTCTGACAGAACACCCTGGTAAGCAGCTGCAAGAAAGGGAACCGCACTGGCATGAAAATCCTACCATAAGCTCTTTCATGACAAGTCACTGCCAAGCTACGATCTCATCGCTTTAATGAGAGCACCCAACAGACCAACGTGCTCCGAAGGCACAGGCACCATCAGCTCCGCACAAATGATGTGCCCCAGCCCCCGCAGCTGCTCCCTCCAGTGACGGCTGCTTCGTGCTCCCACAGAGGACAAGCCTAGCTGGCCACAGGAGCGTGTCACCAGCCTGCCACAACAGCACAGTCATGGCACGGGGTAGCACAGCTGAGGGCCTTAGCAGAGAATCCCCCACTGCCACCCAGAGCAGCAGGAGCCAGGACACGCACGGGATTGCTCACAGGATGCGGCAGACGTGATACTTGTGGATCTTTGCCTGGTTCTCGGAAGCTGGGGTGTATCCGCATTAACCACGTTCCCTGGGCAGACTGTCCTCTCAGCAGAAAGGGGATACAGACTCATATGGACTATATATAGATAAGGCTTCCTAAGAATCTCCTGATGGGGGTTATTCTCTGCTCTATATCTAGATCTGGCCTGGTGCCTGTTGGGAAACTCGTATCAGAAAAGCGCATGTGCAAACTGCAGCTCGTTTCGGCCATAAATGAGAGTCCTGCACTAGAAATCCCAGAAACACAGGCCAGAACCACATTATGAGCTCTATGGCTTTCCGGTCTCCATTTGCAGCCTTCCATGTGTTTCCCTACAGAGGTAAAGATCCCTTGAGAAATCTCTCTCCTGCACATGATATTTACTTACCAGCAGTGAGGAGCACCTCCAAGCCTTTGCACAGCAATGGCTTTGTAGAAAAATAAAAAGAGCAGGTAAAGATTTTTGAACAATTGAACTCAACAGAGCAAAGGGATCTAAAGAAAGCAGACAGTGTCTTTTCCTTCAGAAGATTTTAAACAGCAAAATAAAGTGCTTTGTTGAGCAGTGAACATTTCATTTCACTCTGCACCCACAGGCATACAACTTCATGCCCTGCTCCTTCACAGCCTCACACCTTCAAACCTCCATCTCTCCCCAGCAACACACACTAATGAAAAAAGTCACCCTGGATCACCAGGTTTGCTCCTTTTTTTTTTTTCTTTTTAGAACAAAACCAACTACCTCCCTGAAGTCTAGAAGGACCTGCAAGCTATGTAGGTTTTGGTTAAACACCAGCATTCCCCCTTGGCTACTCTCTTTCACTTTCTTCCTACAGGCTCCAGGGCACCTGACTGACAAAAAGGCAAATGAGGAGAGGGAAGCTGGGTTATCATTAGACCAAACTAGAGCATGGGGAGGGAGGTCCCACATGTTAGAGCACTGGGGAAAACAGGCTAAACTGCCATTTCCCAGCAACAGCAAAGCGATCACATTTAATTGTTTGAATGAGCAGCAGCAAGAAACAGGACAAGTTAATCAAAACCTCCCAGTGCCCAGGTGCAGTTCCCTGCCCAAATGACACACACCATCCTTGGGGGCATTTCCCGGCCCATTCAAACACTGAAGAGACAAACAGTTAACTCTCCAAACCAGCACAAAGGCTATGGATGTGGAGCACACTGCACAACATCAAAGCCGATATTTTATGCTAATCCATCTGCTTACAGGAGAACAAATGCTATTTTCCTTGACAACTCTTCTGAAATCAGATCTGAGCAACTATGCACATTTCAAACCCTTTTGAAATATCAGTAAACCAAACACTCTTACTTTCAATGCAAAACCTCCCAGGAACAGCAGCTCAGTCAGTGACTTCCACAAAGCACACACCCCCCAGGAGCTGCACCCAAAACACAAGTGCTGCCACACATACCCCAAGCCAGGTGAGACTCTCAGTTTTACTTCTGCTGCATACTTTAAAAATTAGACTGCTTTCCCATTTGAGCAAGGGAGGCATTTGAGCTCCTGATCAAAAATAGTTACTGCCCTGCAAGTAACTGCTCTGGAAGGCAGCCTGGCCTGCAGACTCACAGCTGTTAGACAAGAAGGAACAAGCAGGCCACCTCAAAAGAAAGGCACAGCTTGTGACAAACGACACGGCCTCGTAAAGTGCTGTGGGAAAGGCTGAAGTGGTTCTAGAGAAGCAAACGTGTTCCAGACTCCAGCACGCAACACGAGAGTCCACGCATCTGTTTTTCCAAACAAAAGGAGCTCATCTCCTCCTCACCTAGAGAGCTGCACCAACCCAAGGACAGGGTCTACATGTGTGATAGCCCCCTGTTTTTGAGGGATCTCTTCTTCAGGAACACTGGCTGCAGCAAGCACAGCACGCCCATCAGAGCTTTCTAGGCAATTCATTATTTTAAACAAATGAGTGATTAGCAAGGATCCACTCTCTCCTTGTGAAGCTGGCTGCATGCCCTGCAAGCCTCCCCATCACTGTACAGTATCATAATCCAATTAAACCTCACCATGAGAGAAGCTTCATGCTATCACATTCAATTAGCCAGTTAAGCCTCTTATCATCTGCACGTTAGGATCCATTTGGGCTGAAACTCCCCCAGCACTGATTGGGCATCCTTCAGTTAAGCAAGGACACACAGATGTTACATCTGGAGCTGCAGGAGGACCATACAGCTTAGGAAATTCATACTGCTGGCTTATGGGGAGGTAGAAACACAGGAAAAATAAAACACAGTGGCCAGTTCCTGCCCACTCACTGTTACACGCTGAAGTGACTCGCTTCCCCTTATTCTCCTGCTCCCCGACTTCCCAGGGAAATAGGTCAATTCTGAAGGAGCTTGAGGGGCCCAGAGGCATTTCAATGGAAAGGCAAAGGCTAATAGAGGACCTGGCAATATAGAGACACCTGGCAGCCAGCCACCAATTCCATAGGAAATACCCTCCCTAGAAGGTCACCAAAACGGTGGCAAAATTTGGCCCAAAAGAATTGGAAAAAGCTGCCAAGACGTGACGCAAATAAAGCCAGTGAGCAGGCCAGCTTCCTGCGTGAGGCTAAAACACGGAGCACTCTTGGAAAAAAGAAAGATTAAGGGTTGTAAGGAACATAATGGCCTCTTGTAACAGCTGAGTTGTTGCTTTTCTTTTCTTGGCAGAAGAGAGGAATGTTTTGTTGCTGGTTGATTAATCTATTATGCAAATCATTTCATAGCTAATTTGATACAGCCACAAGCTTGCCACAGAAATTGTCCGCCTGCTCAGAGCTGATGAAAGGTGGAGCACCAACGGCTCCATTTGACAAGAGCTTTTATTTCCTGGACAAGCAGCTGCAGGGTCACCTCCTGCCAAGCGGGGCTGCAGGAACACAGGCCAGACCTGCTAGGGGACATGAGGGGAAGGTCCTTTGGGCACCCTCACTTGGTGGAAAGCAAAGATACAGGCCTTTCAAAAGAGCCCATTCCTTCCACTCCCAATGTCATTCAGCACTGGGCACACACAAACCATCCAGGTGAAAACCATGCAAAATCCTATCCAGAGACTTTGGCTAGCAGCTTGGAGATTTTAAGATCTGTTTCAGAGCTGTTCTTTACATGCACAAGCTTCACCTTAAAAAATGGCTCAAAATACGTCTAACTGGAAGTGTGACTCCAACAAACCACTCAGCCTCCAGACAGAACTCTTCCACTGAATAATCCAAATAATTCCACTGAAGAATCCAAATTACATTCAGCAGTATCATACAAAGTGAAAATAACTGCTGTGATAGGATTGGCATGGAGAACACTTGGGGATCACTTGGTTTTAACCTCTTCCCCAAAGAATAAGGAGGAGAAATAGGATCTTCTAGCTCCAAGAAAGGTTGGTTCTGGCCACTGCACTTCACTCCAAGTATTTTATCTCCATTGCTCAGCTATGGATGTTTTTCCTCATGCATCTCACACATTCAGCATCACCTTAGTGATATTTTTAAAGCTTGTCCTGTGCCCTCATTTGTATTCAATTTCCTTCCGAGGTAAAATGTTAGGCATTTCATGCTATTCAAACAAAGTCAAAGCAAAGCGTCCAAATAAGCACTTCTGAAACGTACCTAGTCATCTGAGTAATTAGACATTTTCCTAGTTCCAAATGTACTGAAAATCTATTGTCAGCTCCCAGTGAATGTGCCAGCAGTTATCCTAACCAACAAGAGTTCTCCCCTAAATGTTAGCATACCCGCAGAATAGAAGGTTAAGATAATTTAAATTAACATTTCTCCCTACTTGAATTAATCAGTGTTTTTAATTATGTAGCATCACCTGATCATAATTATTACTCTAGCAAGTTGTTCACCTTTCTCTGATGATATGATACACCGGTGTCATTGCTCAAGTCAGGTCAGAACATGCTCTCACTGGCCAAGAGAAGTTCCCATTCCCAGTGTAGGCATGCATCCTTCACACCAAGGGGCAAAGTGTTTCACCTTCTGAGTGAATTTGTGGCAAATCCTCATGGAGAAGAGTCAGCTGTGGATTTCACACAGGTCACAAGCCCCTCAACACTTTGCTAGTAGAAGGAACTACTATGTAGGGGTGCAGACTTGCAGATTGCTGGAGTAGCTCCATGCCCCAGCAGTCCTCACTGTGTCCCTCTTGGTCACACATCTGTGGTGCTGTCACCTCTACATGCTCACAGAGCCCTCGGTAAACCACTGCAACTCATTAGCCCACAGGAAGCAGACAGACAGATATGTCAGTGGAAGAAGATGGGAGCTGGCAGACAGAGAGGAGCACACAGCCTGGGGCATGAGCAAACTGTTAGGATCCACTCAGCTGCCACGAATCCGAAATCTCACCCCCATGAGTTTCCATTGCCCCTGGGGATGTCCATACCAGGGCTAGAGTGAATATGAATGGCCGAGTGCTGCACAGCCATGCCACAGCACTGAGCAGTCACATCCCTGCGCCACCAACCGCCTGGGAGCCCAGGGGATGTGTATGGATTCCCTTCCTGTTTCCTCACCCAGCAGGCAAGCTACAGAGGTGAGCCAACATATTAAATGCTCAGGCAGTGCCCAGTCAACAACTCCAGATCTCCAGCACCGTCTTTTCGCAGGTCTGTTCCACAGCCTTCTTCCTTCATACCCCCAAGGGACACTGCGTCACGCCTGCTCCACATCCAGTCTGGTCTCAATCCACCCAACCTCACTTTACAGTTCAGAGCTTAGCAGGAACTTTTATAAGTTTGTGACAATTAAGGCAGTAGACTGAAATAAAACCTATTCTGAATGGGAACACTGGCTATTACCTTCTCTTGCTCCAGCAGACCCTTCCAACAAAACCTTCCCTGCCAAGACCATTCTTCCTCTGGACAACCTCCCCATGGTGCCATCTCATGAGGCTCCTTCAAAATGGGACAGTACTGCATCCTGCCATTCACACCCACAGATTCACCAAAAGACTGGAAAGTAAAAAACAAAAAAAAAAACAAACACCAAAATCTACAGAACAATTCTTACTTCCACTTTCTCAGTGTGAGGAAAATACATTGATTCTCTTGCTGCCATGCAGTAAGAAAATCACTCACAATGTTTACAGGTGGTAGGGAGAACTTTATGTAATGTAACCTTCCTCAAAGGAAGGTGCACAAAAGAAAGACACAGCAGGAGAAGGTAGGCATCTCTCCCTTCTGGTATGCAGTGGATACGCCCAGATAGTGAGACATTTTGAGTCACATTTCTAGGATGACTAAAAGAAAGTAGTTGCATTTCAGAAGCACTATGGTCAAAGCTCCCAGGAGCTACATGTGCTGAAGAATAAATCAGAAAATCATTTCTGCAGATGGCGGAAGAGTAAGGGAGGCCAGAACAAATGCAAAACACCACCTCACCCCATATTTCATGCCAAGCACACAACTACAGAACACCATGGCTCCTCATCATTATTCTTCCTTAAGTTTAGACACAGCCTTTTCACACAAGGAAACTCCATGGACGCACCAAGGCAGCCTAACAGATTTTGCTGACACCCCACCCAAGCTGAATGGACTTTCAGTAAATCACCCACCAGAGTGTGTTGAAGAGCAGCGCTTTTGAGATCTCCCTCCTACAGTCCAGCTCTCAGCCACCATCTGGGAAGCACACCCACATCCACACGTGGCACTCCACCTCAACATCCACCCACAAAATTTAGAACAATGCAGACACAGACCACTCCAGGCACTGCTTCCACCCAGTCACTCCTGCTTTCTCCTACCCAGTTTACTGTAGGAGAAATACCTTAGAAACAAGGTAAAATTTATTGAACCAAAAAGAAAAGGGAAGGAAGCAACATTCCCTCCTCAAACATATGCTCCACTTCATGAATCTTCTGAGTTTGTGCCAAGTTCAAACCTCTTCTCTGCTAAGAAAGCCTGTCCTGCCAACAGAAATCCAGAAGGGAACTCATAAGTGGTGGAAATCTCAAAAGAGACCAAGGCAGCTCCAGTGTCTGACCACACACCAAGGCCCCCTCTGCTCCACATCCGCCTCTCACGTCCCAACAGTCATCTGCTCGGACAACAAGCTCATTTGGGATATAGTTTCCCATGCAGAAGTTTTCATGCCAGTATCTCTCTCTTTAAGATAAAGACTGTTAAATGTCATTGTGTCACAGTAAAAATCATTACAACAATATGAACTTAAAACATGGGGACAGTGGCATAACTTAAAGATTTTCAACCTCCTGCCTTCTCTGACACAAAGGTCTGTTGCAAAGCTTGTAATGAAATGTAAATGGTGATAAATGATTAGAAACACCAGCATTGACTGGAGACTGCTGCAGAATTTGGTGTTCGCCCAGCATACACCTCACCCTGCCATCAGAGCAACATCTCTGCAGAACTTGCAACCTCAGCTGCTCCTGACCTCACTTTGGGTTAACAAAACCCACTTGGCACTCACAGTTACAACTGCAGACCTGCCACACGCTGCAGCCTGTACACAGTCCTCACACATGTGCTCAGCCTATGTGGGGCACTCCATGGCCAGCAGAAAACTCCACATCTGTGGAAAGACAGGCTCCTTTGGTTGGCAACAGCAGATGCAGCAGCTGGATGTCTGCTTATTCCCCTGGGCTCTAGGGAAAAAGGGCACCCAGGAAAAGCAAGCAAAGGTGATGGCAACAACAGGGCTGAGAGCAGAGGGACCCACCACTACACACAAACTGCCTCAACCAAAAGCTTTATTCCTAGAAGGTCCCAAATGCCCCAGTTCTTCCATCAATGCCTCAGGGCAGGCAATTTGAGCATTTTCGTCACGCCCCACTTTGTGGCTTGCTTCAGCAACTCCACTTTCCCCTCAAACCCCACAGTTCTGCCCCACCTGCCCAGATAGCCACATGTGCTTTGCATTCCCCAGGTTCCTCCAGGCACCTCAACCAGCTGCCTCCAGTCTGCTGCCCATCACAATTTCAGCATCCAGGACCCACCCTAATTGCCATCCCGTGTACCCCACCCCCTAGCACATCCAGGCAGGGTCAGTGTCCTTACACTGCATTTTCTGGTCATCTACAGATTTGCAAACAAGGAGGCTATGTTGTGAGCTCGTTTGCAGATCTGCAAGTATCAGCATAAATGATAATGCAGAAGGAAAAGTCCTTGACAGCTACGGACATTCGGGCTTTTATTTGTTTAACAGCTACTGTTACAAGGTTGGATGAGATGGAAACCCAACTGCCTCCCTATAGTAAAGGCTGAATGGAGAGAATTGTTTTCAGATCAGTGCTACTGAGAGACCTCTGTGTCCTCTGCACAGCAGGGACAATGCCAATCCCACTGGAACCACAGAATCACAGAATGGCTTGGGTTGGAAGGAACCTTAAAGACCATTTAAGTCCAGCCTCCTGCCAGGAACAGGGACACTTTCTTATCTAGTGCAAAAATGAAAAAGCACCAACAGCTCCTCCAGCTATTCCCATCCAGACAACTTCCACAGCAAAGTGACTCCTTGAAGAGGGGCACATTGCCCCAGGTGCCAGTCCCTTTCCAAGATCTCCCGTTGCAGAAAAGAAAGGCTGAATGAGACACAAGCTGAGAAAGTTGCTGCCCGAGGCGCTGCTAGCACAGATAAGCTGTTATAAACCAAGACTACCTGCAATTGCAGGACTCAGGTTTGCTTCTACCCCTCTATCTTCCTGCCCACGCTGTCAAACCACTACGACTGTGGGCAGTGTTTATGCCGAGATAGTTACTCGTCCCTGCAATACAGGGGCATGGCCACCAAGTCCAACCTGCTATCTGGATGGCGCAGAAGACAGAGGGATTTGGGGGTTTGTAAAGCTTGCAAAGCTTTACGTTCCTGCCAGGTCAGCCTAATCACTCTGTTCCCATTCTGCTCGCTTAAAACAAAGCAAAAAAAATGAAAGAGATGCGCTTCAAAGATTTGTCTCCGGCACAGTTAAATCCTCATAGGTATTCTGTTTTGAGCCAGGCTTAAAAATCGCAAAATTTATAAAAACTAAGAGGAATGCCTCCCATGCGGGGTAAAAACATCGCAGGCAAGGACCACGGCCGCGTGTTTACACACACCAGAGGCGGAGAAACAGTCGAGACGGGGAGAGGGTGAAAAAGCAGCACTGAAGAAAGCGATGCCCACCCCGAGCCCATCCCTGCGGGGCATTTCCCAGAGAAAGGCGCCGTTTAAAGAACACCCCCGAGGGATGGCGAGGCTCGGGGGGGAGCCCCAAACCCTGCCACCAGCACACATCCCATGCTAGGGGTTTGGGGGGGACACTCACGGTGAAGGTGACCCCCTCACACAGCTGACACAGGCGACAGCAGCCCCCCACCCTTTCTGGGGTCGGAGGTCCCTGCACCTCCACCCATCCCAAAACCCACTGAAGGGGCAGGAGGAGCCTGCCCGTCACTGCGGTAGAGGTGAGGGGTGGGAAGGGACCCCGAAATTGCGGGAAGGACCGCACAGGTGATGGGAAAGAGGGTTGAGGAAGCAGCCGCGAAGCGCCGGCGAGGAAGGGGGTGGGGTCCGCGCCCTCTCCCGCCCGTTACCTGGGGACGCAGCTGGGGCTGGAACCGTCGATCTCCCAGGTGGCGAAGAGGTTCATAGGCACGGGCCGCCCCAGGGGCCCGGTGCCGCCGGGGAAGCTGAGGCGGCC
>VZTX01018490.1:0-26001 GCA_013400915.1 Pardalotus punctatus
CTCATCACCCCCTCCCGCTGGGTCCCCTGCAGTTCCACTCATTCCCTCTCCAGGACTCTCCTTCAGCGCCTGTCCCGCCTTGGCCCGATCACCCAGTTACCCCCCCAGCCCCCATAAATCCGCCTCACATCCGCTTGGTTTCCCTCCCTGGGTCTCCTCCCAGGAACCCCCTGCTATGTCCCTATGTCCCCATACCTCCTGTTCCAGTGCCCAGTAGTGCACTGCCCAGAAACCTCATTCCACCCCAAGACCCTTCAACCCCATATCCCAGATGGGACATCCCACTGGGCTCAGCACCTCAGAGACAGGGATTGTTGGGCAGGACCCTCCCTGACCCCAGGTGTCTTGTCACCCGGTCCAGGGCCACCTCAAAGTGCCTGGCCTCTATGCTCCCTTTTGCTCCCAGATTCTTGCACCTGGGCTGCAATTTTTTCCCCCTTCCCTTCATCTGCTGATGGAAATGATTTACAACCGGCTTACACGGGCCGCCTGATCCAGGGCTTCATTGGACGGTGAGATTAACCGAGGGTCCTTCTGATAAAGATAATTACAAGGGGACTCCGCATTAACTTTGCATTATTAAAGAAAGACCCAAATCTCCCATCGCAAGCTGTTCCCGGGATTAGCAGAACAATAACTTTCATTTAGGATAATTGCCGTGGCCGGCGCTGGGGGCTGGCGGGGGGGACCCTCTGGACCATCCTGCTTCGCACCAAGAAAGGCAAACGGGTGTGAGGGGAATGGGAGGTGTGGGAGCACGGTCACACTTCCAAAGCCACCAATTCAGTGTACTCGTGTGCTCAGGATGCAGGGATGCTTGGGGCATCCCCACCCAGGGCTGCCCCCTGCCCAGGCACAAAGCACCCCGGGATCCCCTTGGGCATCTTCACTTCTCCAGAGTGGTTTTGCTGCAGTTTTGCTGGAATAGGAGACTTTCACTGCTAGGCAGGGAGGATCTGCCACAGTAATTAGAAGTCATAATCCGGCCACCGCCCACAACAAATTTCCTGTTGGAGCAGATATTAGTGGTTAAAACCCTAATTTTTGATGTCCCAGAATCAGCCTGATTTCAGCAGTTTACATTGAGGCTGAGCTGTTGGGAGAGATGATGAAGCCTTAAATATGCATATGGCCTAGGCATTTGGAAAGTTTGGGGATAAAGCACGTATAATTGCTCCTAATCAGTTTATGAAACATAAAAGCTCAAACCCAAGAGAAAGCCGATAGATGCAGAAATGGAAATAGCGATTAAATCTCCCCATGCTGGCAAGGTGGCCTGGATATGGCGCTGCTGCCCAGGGCGGAGGGTGACCGAGGCCGTGCCGTGGGGGATGGGGATGGGGACTCACCCAGCACAGGGCAGTGGGATGGGGTATGGGAACATGCCTGCTGCCACCCCCGGCTCCCCCAGCCACGGTGGAGAGGGGCATCTCCACCGGTCCTTTGGACAATAAATCAGTTAAAGGATATCTTGATATATGCTCATCAGATAGGATTAGCTGGGATTAGACTAATCAGTAAATGTTTCTCTGCTCATTATTTTCCAAGGAAGATTTTCAGCTGATTCTCCGACGCCGAAAGATTATTAATCGCTTAAAGAGCAGAACATCAAACATCGCCCCTTGCTCTAATTTCCCTGGGGTTTGGCCCCCCCTCTCCATGTGCAGGGTGCCTGTGCCAGCCAGCCCAGCAGCCTCAAGGTGCCCCAGCAGCCACAATCTCCATGGGGCTCTACCAGAGCAGCCTGAGGCCACAGGACCACGGCCTTGGTGCAGTCCCATGTCCCAGGGGTGTGAGGGGTGAGTGCTACCTGCAGCTGATGCTGGAGCACTCCCATCCCTGCTGCCCTTTGCAGGACTAGGGACATAGAGAGGTGGGACAGGCCCCAAGCTGTCCCCTCCTCCTCCCCATGGCTGGTCCACCATGACATTAGACACCTGCCACGACCTACAGGATGGAGGGCACAGATGATGGGATAGGCGCCTGGAGCTGTCCCGCTCAGACACCAGGAGCAAGCCTTTCCAGTCCTTAGGGGATTGCAGATATGTGCAGCATTTTGGCAGACCCTCCTCAACTGATGGTAGCTCCAGAGCCAGCATTTGGTGAGTTTTGGAGTCCCTGGCTTCACCATGGGGCTCAGGGAAAGCCCCAGAAGGATGTGCATTCACCCTGCAACCACCTGCTGTAGCAATGAGGAGGGGGTAGCAAGGAGAAGGTATTGAAGGGCCTGGTTTAGGGGATTAGTAATGGGATAAGACAGCTTTCACCTCCCTGGTTTAGATATGAATCAGGTCAATAATAAAGGACCATCTGACAGTTTGAGGCAGCTCAGAGTGGAAGAGGCTCCTGTGCCCCCGGCTGGATGGAGAACTCATCTCCAACAGCCCAGCTCTTACTGCACACCCATCCATTGGACCTGCACCAGCAGTCACAGCCCCGCAATCCCCCCCAGCTCTACACCCCACACCTGCATCAACTCCTGGCACACCAGCACAGGAACAGGTTGGAGCCTGGTGCCCAGGGATGATGTTGATGCCACAGCCCTCGGGCACCTCCTGTGTAGGGCAAGCTCAGCCAGTCTGTTGGTGGCCATGGTGGGCCTTGCACAGGTGTAGGGTGGCCCGGAAGTGGAATGCAGCAGGGTGAGCAGCCAGTTGATGGAAACACAGGCAATTTGGCAAGGGCGAGAACCTCAATGAGCATGGACAGAAGAAGGGCTTTCCTTCCACCTCCTCCCTATCCTGCTTGGAACATGGGGAAGTGATGGCAGTTGTGAAAGCATTGTCTGTGGTGCATCAGTGAAAAGGGACTGAGAAACAGGCCATAGCTAGGGGACAAGGCAGCAAAGAGGGGGTGTTAAATCCAGTCACATCTGTATTTTGCAAGGCTAAATACCCAGTTCTAAGTTACAGATGAGCCTCCTCCTTGAAATGCAGGTGATGAGACTTTCCCCACACTGCAGCAGGGCTCAGTGGTGGATTGTGTGTGCACTCCTGGCCAGGTGGGAGTAGATAGACATAGTGGCCAAGTACCCCCCTTTTTGGGGTGATAGATTTGCAGAAGCAGGCAGTACGAACAGGTTAAATGGATCAGGGAACCTGTGCACCCTGCACTGTCAGGCCGTGGGAGGTGCTTCATTTGTAGCTCAACTGAATGTGGGTGAAGCAGAGGGTTTGCAGGGTGAGCACAGCCACAGCTGGCCAGGCACCACCTGCTCAGTGCTGTAGCCCAGCTTACTGCGAGTGTTTTCAGCCCTAATTTGGCACAGGGGTCTCTTTCCATGTCCCACTCTGCATGCCCCAGAGACATCCTGACTAATTCCTCTGCACAGATTTCTGTCTTAAGGCATTTGCCTTTGATTAAAACCAGAAGAGCAGTCACGGTTTAAGTGGAGTTTAAGAGCAAACCATGTGCCGCTGCACAGGGCGCTCACATCTGGAGTGTCGCAGATTTAATCAAACTGCTGGGAAGTGCCGCACGCAGACAGCTGTCACAGCAGCCTGGAGTCCATCTCCTAATTAATTCCAAGGCAACACAGGGCAAACAAATGGCCATCAAGGTGCTACACCTACAGCCTTGACTGGAGGCATGGCTGGTAGTTGGTGAACACAGAGAGCTCACCCCGTGTATCTCCAGGTGCTATATGTGATGTAGCCTGTGGAAAGCCCTGTTCCTGCTCATAGGGAAGAGACTGGGGCTTGTTCCAGAGGTGTATCTATGTATGGGAACAGGAGGGACACAGTGTTCAGGAAGAAACCCAGATGGAACGTCACAACAGCTGTAGTTCTGATTTCTGGTTGCTCCTTCAGCTGCTGCTTTTTGCTTCCACTCCTTCTTGTATCTTCCAAACTTGTTGTTTTCTAGTACCATTTATCTGCCCATCTCACATGCCTGTGGGCAACCCCCTCTTGTCCTCTACAGGATGTGTGAGCTGGGACACAGCGCTCTCTGGAGATACTCTGCTCAGTGCTACCCAGGGCCCGGTACCTGATGGAGGTTCTGGGCAAGCTCTGCTTCCACAGCCTTTTGCAAAATCTGGGCAATGGCAAAACAGGTCAGGCCCAGACTGGGTTCTCCTTGGTGCTCATTCACAGCTCATTAAAGCTAATTGAAATGACTACCAAAGCTGGGTCTATGTGAGTGTTTGGAAGCTCTGGGCACAAGGCACAACTAGGCTGGGAATATCCAACTGTGAGGAGCCCCAAACTAGCCGATGGACTGTCCATTCCAATTAGCCCCACAAAGGAGCTATTATTCCTTTGCACTATGCTTGTCTGATTACTTTATCTTATTATTTTTTGATCATTCCTCCAAAATGTGCTAATTAAACAGAAATCATCAAGTCAATTAGAGAAACACTCATTAAAGCCGAAAAGAAAAGAAAATATCGGCAGAAGAAAAACGGCTGTGAGGGTCCCAAACACACACAATGGATGCCACATTCATTAAATCAGCAACTCCCAAAAGTGGGGTAGACATTGTCCCACTCTGGTCCGCGCCCTGGAAATGAAACTTCCCAAGCGATGGAGTCAGATTCCTTTCCTTTCCTTTCCTTTCCTTTCCTTTCCTTTCCTTTCCTTTCCTTTCCTTTCCTTTCCTTTCCTTTCCTTTCCTTTCCTTTCCTTTCCTTTCCTTTCCTTTCCTTNGTGGCTTTTCCATCTCCCAGACCAGGAGCACAGGTGCACCTTCTCCCAGGCAGCACCTTCTCCGTGTTCATACCCAGCACCTCACCAAGGAGAAGCCTTCCAGAATAATGTTTCCCTTCCCACCTCCCTCCCCTGGCCTGGAAGCAAGACACATGAAAATCCAGGAAAACACGTAAGCAGTGATTTCAGTGTTTTTAATGTATTTTCACTGGGAGCAAAGAAAGGGGGGTTACAGTTTGTTCTGACCCCAGAGGAGCAGAGATTCCAGCTCAGCTCTGGTGCTGCCCAGCCTTTGCATTTCCAAACCAGTTCAGCCATGCCTAATCATAGGCGCTATGCTCTGAGACCTAACAGAAGCACTTCTCCTTTAATTAATCTCCAAGTTTGCTATCTGAGTGCTGTGCCATATGGTATTGATTTTTCAGCTTGGTATGACAGCACTTGCCATGAAAGAAACTAACCTAATTAAAGCAGGGGACACCAGCATACAGGCAGCTACTCTCACTCTTCCCCTATGGCTTTCTAGATCGACTCTCCTGAGTGCAAACAGGTGCTGAAATGGGACACCTCTACTTGCAGGTGAATTCAGAGGTTTTGGCTGTGCAGAGGTCCAGATCCCTTTCTCAGCACTGGCCTGGCCTTGCTGTGACAAATGGCACCTGGGCTCTCCCAGGGAGATTTTGAAGCACGGCTTCCCAACATGAACCAACATCTCTATGTTTTTTCAGACAGAGCAGATAGTTTCAGATTCATTAATGAATTTCACAGTGTCCTCCCTCTCCCCTATTAATGACTGAACTCCTAAGAGACTTAAACTGGGTTTTTTTAGCTGAAGACTGATGTGTCAGTCTCACAGATCCCATCTGACATCACACCAGCAAATGACCCTTTACCAAAGCTATCTTGTCTCAAACAGGCCATCTAAAGGACCTATAGAAATAACAGGAAAAATAATATAAATATATCCACATTCATGGATCCTCCTTCTCGGAAGAGTGAAGGCACACAGGCTTGTCTGTCTCATGTTTGTGGGCAGCCACATTATTTGGTGTGAGAAATACAAATAGAGTTCCTGTAGCTCACTTCATCTATTTTACCTGACCCTACAAGAAAGCTTTTCCTGCCCAGCTTTCCTCCACACACTCAGAGATGTGTTTTCCGTGCTCTGACACCACATTCTGCAATTTTCTTTTTGGATGCAGAGAGGGCAACTTTCAACACGTGGGGACTTCCCCTGCCTGGTTTTCCTATTATAGCTCAGCCTTGCTCTCACCAATGTCACCCCAGCACCATCTTCTCCTCTATTCTCCTACATTGACAGCACCTAATGGTAAAACTTGGAAAATTTTCTTGTGGGACTAATTTTTCCTACAATAAAGGACAGATTTGAGCACAGAGGACTTTCCATCTTTTCTACCAGCTCCTGGGCTTTGCTTTGACAGGATTCCTCTAACATAGTCAAGGTGGGCCTTGATGCCAAAAGGGAGCATATTGTGTAAAATTAACAGATTGAATGTTGATGACAATTAATAATTATTTAATCACCTCAAATAGGATTTATATTATTGGTATTGTCACACTCTGGGAGAAAAAGGAAGAGGAAAAGTAACAAGAGGAAAAAAACATCTCTCTGTGGGATTGTTGTCTGCAGTCTTCCCTCTTGGTTTGAGGTTATGTGGATTTTGAAGGTAGAATAAATGTATTTTCTTCCTATTTGCAAATGGCAGTGGAGGCTCTTATTTCCTGTTGCTTGATACCTAGAAAGTTTCCAGTTTCTCCAGGGAAAATATGCCTGGTCACTGGTTTCCTTCAGCATCCCCCAACTCAGTCTCCTTAGCAGCTCCTGCAGAGCTCTTCCAGCCAAAGCACTCCCCAGACTCCTGAGAGGTGAATAAGCACCAGTGCCAGCAGAAACCCTGGGCAATACCTTTCCCTCTGCCCTTGTCACCTTGCCCAGCCCAGGGCAGGAAACCTGTGCCTCAGTCCCATTTTGGAGGCCATCCCAACATGCACACACAAGCAGGTTACCTGCATCTCCCCTTCTAACTGGGAGCCCGTGAACCATCCTTCCCTCTCTTTTTAAGTGACCCCCGCCCTTTGTTTCTTTAGCTCACAGGAGGAGATGTAACAAAGAGCCCCATGGTCCTGCACAGCGGCTGAGTGTTCATTTGTTTGGCAAAGCAGCCCCTGTGGCTGAGGGAAGCCCTGAGAGTACAGCTGAGCTGCGTGGCAGGCTGCAGGGCAGCCATCCCCAGGGGCAACCTGAGAAAAGAGGCAATTAGCCAGCCCCTCACCAGCACAGCAGGGGCGGTTCAGGGGGAAAGAAAAGCCGAGCCCTGGTGGTAATGACATTTTTCCACATGGGTAAATGCATTGATCTGTGACAAACAATACCAGGCTGTGCCTCTGGCTGCGGTGCAGAGGAGAAAAGGATAGGAGAGCTTCCCCATGCAAGATGTTCAAGACAGAAGTTTCCTAGATTTCCCTCTTCCCTGCAAGAAGCCACACATCTATGGAGAATGAGTCCCTGAGAATGTGACCCCAGACCCTGCTGAAACCAGAGCAGCCCAGGTCTTGTCCAGGGCCAGACTTCCCGGTGGGTGCCTGGAGCTTCCCCTTAAGGGCAAGTGCAATGCAGGGGAGCCTCATCCACAGTCTTATCCCTCATCCTCAGAAAGCCCTGCAGAGCAGTCAAGCAGGGTACAGAGCACTCAAGTAAATCTTCATAACAGAGCTGGGTAAACTACCTATTCATAGAGCCTAAAACAGTGACAAATCTGCTCCTGTCCCTGACACCCTAACTCACCATGTTAGTTGCCTTCTACCCATTCCCTGCAGGGCAGTGACAGGGGGCTGATCCCGTACTTGTAGAGCAGCTGAGGTAACACAGCATTTGTTTAACACCCCAATCCATGCCTGGGTTGGGGCTTTTCTCCCAGGGCAATTCCTCTAGGAAAAGCCCAAGCCATAAACAATGAACCCTGGCAGACCTGGATGTCTGCTTTGCTTGGAGCAGCTGCTTCTACTTCCCTGCTTTCAAAAATAGCCAGGTGACGATATACAAATACCACTATTCAGACAGAAGTAGTGGGTTGTCCCAGGCACATCATACACTTTCTGGACTGGGCATCAAGAGCGTTCGAGAAGAAACGTATAGGAGTGTATTATTAGTGCCTTGTCGTGGAATGGACAAAGTGGTTTAGGAGAGCACAGGGCAAGGCACACATCCTGTCCGAAGAGCTTAACTTCTAAGCTTTAATCAGAAGAATTAGGGCTTTATTTTAGCTAGAATTTAATCAGAATGAATAGAAGAGATGGTCATGCCATTTCATAGGCAGGGTGCTATCTGCTCAGGACATTCCCTCCTGCCTCGCATCAGCCAGGCTGCACTCCTGGGTGATCAGGGTCTGACTCCCGGTGACAGGCACTGTTCCAAGGGCCACTGCTATCCTCGGAGTGCCTTGGGTAGGATGAAAGCCCTGGTGGCTCTGGGGGTGCCTCCCAGGCTGGCTTTGCTCTCCTGTTGGAGGTTTAGCTCTAGGTGGGCCCCCATGGGGCTGTCCTAGGTCTCAGCCACCTCGATACACATGCATGCATCTGATGGCAGCTCCAGCAATTCTCCTACATCTCTGCTCACTCAGCATTCTCCTCTAGGCTGGAACCATCAGGGAACAGCCCTCGATGGTCACTGTATTGCCAGCTGGACTGGAGCCTGGGACCTGCTTTAGCCCAGCTCTCGTCGCGCGTGCAGTCGCACGGCTGGGCCGTGGGTGGAGCAGGGTTGAACCAGATTTCCCAGCAGCAAGAGCGAGCATAAAGGAAGGAGATTTGTTCTGTTCCTGGCAGGCCTCTTCGCTCGTCACACAGAGCTTGCAGATGCCTTGGCAGGGCAGGATATGTGTACCAGGAAAGGACCTGAGGCTAAATCCAGGGCAGGCATCGCTTTTTCCCCCAACTCAACACCTGCCTTACCAACCACATCATCATGGGATCACTCTTCCTTCATTTTTAGCTGCAAAATAGCACTTTTGATTGGCATTTCACCTAGCAAGCTCAAAGTCAAGGCAAAGAGCACCAAACTGCAGCTAGTTAAGGCAAACCACACAATCATCTGATGAGAGCTGCCATGGTCAGAGGACTTTTGTCACTTAGCTTTTTCTGTCCTGTTTTTTTGACACTCTCTTCTGCTCACTTTTGCAAGCACATCCCTCATTTCAAAGCCAGACCCCAGCTGCTCTGGGCACTGCGCCACCCCACCACTCTCTTCCCTGGCCAAAGCAAATTCCTGATCATGGCATCAGGAAAGTATCAGGAACTCATATTGGATGTAACCTTCACTGCAGCTCCTCTCACTCTTTGCTGCATGTCCAGAGCACAGAAGTGGCTTGGATCTTCATGAGCAAAATCTAATCAGGTTTGTGTTAAAAAAAAAAAAAAAAAAACAAACCAGAGTGGGAAAGAAAAGCCTTGACCATATTTTTAAATAATACCAAAAAGCTGTAAGTATGTGGTCGGCCTGTTTGTTCTTACTGCATGGGATCAGCCTGATTATTCAGGGATTCATTTTTATTTCTGAGTTTTATTTTTTTCTCATTCAACAGCTGCACATTAATAAAAACTCCATTTATTGGAGGATTTGGCTGGGATTGCTATAATAAAATAGAAGGATTTGTGCTGGGCACTAAAAGAACTCTCTGCAAAAAAAGTAGTGTTTTTCCTGTGATTAGGAGCACCAGAACATATTGTTTTGCTGTGTAGCACCATCACTGCCAAGGGTGGTGACAGATGTCTTGTGTTAATGTTGACTGATTAAATGCCATTTCTGAAGCCACTCCCTATCCATGTAGCACGGTGCTACTTCACCCACACAATCTGCCTTCAATCTGTTCTCTTTGCTGAGAGCATCCCGCCCTGCTGACTGTCAAGAGACCCCCATCACCACCCTGCTGCACACTGTGCCCCAGAGCCAGCTGTGTCCAGCCAGTGTCCTGACATCAGCCTTCCAGTTGCCCTGTGAGGAACAGACTGACCATCACAACAGCTCAGAAACAGAGGACACAGACAGTGGAAACAGAGAGACAAGTACAACTCTTGGGCTTCTCATCCTGCCATGGTGCTCCTCACCCACACCAAGAGTGAGGGGGGGCTTGGTGGGAAAATTGAGGCTGGCCCAAGAGGTCACTATTTCCAGCTCTAGCTCTGCTAAAATAGATATGTTCCTGCACACTTGCCTCTCTTCTATACATAGGCCACTGCTTATCATTTGTGACCATTGCCTTTGACCAAGGCAGAGAGCATCCCACACATGGATGATTATGTAGCCGTGTCCACCTAAGTATCTGGGCCTCCATCAGCCCTCTAGCACCGGCTTCCTCGTTTCCCACTGTCCTCAACCCATCTCCTTTTAATCTCTTACTCTCATAAACCAGTACAGCCCACAGATTGCATCCTACTCTGCCCAGAACCAGGTAGGTAACTCTGGGAAGAAAGAGCCTCTGACCACAAGGAGAAGATGGGCAGACCAGCAGCAAGGTGGAAGTGGTGGCTCACTGCTGTCCACCTGCAATTTAGCAATGTTCCTCTTCTAAAAGCTTGCTCTGGCCTCAGAAAACACACACAGAGACACACTGAGAGAAGCACACACGCAGATCCTTTATCAGGATGTCTGTATCCTCTGGAAGAATTTTGTCTTCACAGAACCATTATCTGTTTGGCATCTGTTGCAATGACCTACTGCAGAGACAAGTCGTGTACACCACTTCCAACCCACACACACACAGGCAGCATCTGAGTCCCAGCACTGCACAGACGACAAATGAGGTTGTTTCCCCAAATAGAGCTGATGTGCTGAGGGGAAGGGAGGAGATGGCTGAGAAAAATCTGACTGCTCCCATTCCCACAAGTTGCTGCAAGTCCTGTCAGTCAAGGAAGGAAACATGGTAGGGGGCACTTTGGCAAGTTGGGAGTTGCATAAAGATGTTAAAGAGGAGGAAGCCAGGCCAAGGTGATGCTGCTGCACATGCTCACACCACCTACAAACAGCCCTTTCTCCCCTCCTCTGCTCACCTCTCTCCATGAATCCTGTGGATTTGAGGGCGATGTCCCCCTGCTTTGTCCCAGGACCAAGTGCCTCTCAAGACATCATCCGCCCTGACTGCAGCGACCTGGCTGCACAAGGCAGCTCGTCCACAAAGCTTGAGGAGGCAGGAGGGCAAGGTGGTGCCAAACAGCAAGAGGCCCAAATTGACTTATTTCTACCACCTCTCTTTTAAAAAAATATGAAGCTGTGCTGTCACTTGCTAATCCATCAGCCCGACAGGTCAAGTAAAAGCAGGTTGTCCACTCGCTTTCACTTCTCCCCCAACTTAATCTCTGTGCTAAATTACAAGTTGATAATGGGTTACCATTAATTATTGATTTTCCAGATAATACTTGTTAAAGTAGAATTAACGCTATTGTTTTTGAACAAATACTGCCCAAATACTGTGTTTAGTGGGCTTGTAATCAGCTTTACCCACTTCTCCTCTAATCTGATTGAAACAGATTTCCTACCAAATCTTTTTTATCATTTCGTTGATATTAAAAGGTCACATATTTATGCCTGCCCAAAAGTGTAATTTAAGTTACTGCAATTGATTATCATGACATATTCACACTCAAACAGCAGAGTGCTGATAGATGTACTTTAATTTAGAATGGGAATGAGGAAGCAGAGAGAAACAGCAAGGAAGTACACTTTCCATGGCACTCAGTGAGTGATGTTAGGCATTGTACATTTTAGCTTATTTTCCCAAGCCCTATATTATGATTCTGTTCATCATAATGCCTTTTGACCTGCTGCATTTACTCCATCATAATTATCCTTTAATACTCTTATAAATGAACTTTTAGCTTATCTTCTGTTAATTCTCAGAACAAGCAAAGCACACACGTAACAAACAAAGCCATCTAAATAAAGTGTTTAACCCTTGTAGTGGCTTTCCCTGATTACTCAAAGGTGGGCTGTGCATTTAAGTGGTAGGTGGCTTAATTACACTTTCTCTCATAAGGTATAGAATGTGTGGTGGTATTTCAGCCCCTCTTCAAGCCAAGCCCCACTGAACTAGTCTTTAAAAAGAAAAAGCAGTGAATTTAAAGCAAAACAATTATTCATTATAGGCATATCACAGATCAGTCTGGGATTTCTCCAGTGTTGGGCAGCCACCTAAGATGAATGGCACACAGGACCTGAGATGAGCTTGTTAGAGAAGGTGGAAGAGACTTGCCTCAAGCACCTGTGAGGCTTCCCTTTGATTTCCAGCTTAGCCATGAGCTCTCAGTGATCCCTTGGACAGCTAGCTCTGTAAGACATGGAGGACATGGAGAACATAGAGACCCCTGCCAGGTTTGTCCTGTGTTCCTGTATATTGGAGCAGAGATGGTTTATTTATAATACAGCCACAGTACTAAATGCTATAACATCTCCCACCTTGCTTCTCCTCCACAGCCATTGCATGGTGGGAAATGGGAATGCACCTTGCAGCTTGTTCCATTTCTGTGTTGCAGAGTTTGGCACGTGATCACGTCTCAGCAATGGTCTCCACAAAGGTTTCTATACACGCAAATATTTCAGCAATAGTATATCTGCAGAGCACAAGACTGGTTTGCAGCTGTAGCCGGGTGCAGGCGAGACCTGACCAGAAGCTTCATCCACCAACAAAATCCTGCTTGTCTTTCATAACCCAGGAGGGATGAGAGACTCCAACACTCCAAGCACCTTGGACACCTGCCGCAGACCCAGAATGTCGAACTCCCACAAACTCTTCTGCAGATGGCAAAACTGCAGCCCCTCTCTGCTGTGACCTGATTTCCCTGTTCTACCTTGAGAGGAGTGTGAGAGCTGGCACTGGTCAGCGCCTGCCTCCTCAGACAGAGGGCAGGTGCCTGGTCACTCACCACCAGCTGCCTGTGCATTCCTGGATGTCCCAGATGAGGAGAAGATCAGTAAAGCACCTGTGGCACAAGGACAGATGACACAGCAATGCAATCTCAGCTCCTCTTGCTGCAGTCACTCCAGTCTCCATTCTGTGGTTGTTTATTATTAGCATGACAAGTAAAGCAAGAGAAGGTCCCTTTTCTGAAAGGTTTGCTAAACCTGGACATTCAAGGGCAGAGAAATGAAACATTGCTTTCCCCACAGGAGCTGAGATAGGCTGTGGCTGCCTGGGGCTCAGACTTTAGGTGTCTACATGCAACCCTGGAAACCTTAAACACCTTTTAAGCAGCTGGTCACTCGTCAGCCCAAGCAGCTGCACATTTTCCCAGCACACATGGCAATGAGGTCCTGCAGGCAGAGGAAGGAACAGAAATGGATGGATGCTTCAACCACCAGGCTGTTGTCCTGAAATGACTTCACATACAGCAGGGACTCATCTGCTTCCAGCGTTTCCTTCCCCATGCACACCTGCATCTGCCTGTTCCAAAGACAAACTGCTTTCATTTTCCAGCAGTTCATCAGGAGTATCTCACCTGACTAATTCAGAGGTAGCTAGAGGACAGATCAGTAGAAAATTCTTAAGATCCCTTTTTATAGACTAGGTAAACTCTGCAACTTGCCAGAGAAACTCAGATTTTCATGGAAATTGAGTGATATTCAGTGAAAAGCTACTGGTATACATAATGAGAAAATACCTAATTCTCCCAAAGAAGGTTTTATGCCCATAAGTGCATCGACAATAACCTGGAAGGGTTAGATTATAGCTAGTAATGTCACGCAGACCTCTAGAGGAGATTAACTCAGGAGTTTTGTTATTAAAGGTGTACTATTCATGAGTCTAACTCCACTACAGTGGTAGACACTAAACACTACTAGAAAAAGGTTAACAGCCGTCAGCAGCTCTACAAGACAACTTGTCCACATTGATGCACATTACAGTGAAAAAAAAGTCTTGAGGAATGACAAATGAAACAGCCATCCTATTTGGTCCCCAGCCCATCTTATTTGCTCTTTAATATTATTTGTCCTCACAAAATCCTGTTACAGTCTTTTCCCTTGTTTTGCCAGCAAGATGAGGATTCTTTCAGTCACGGGGCTGGATCCTCAGCTGCTGTGGACTGACCCAGCTTTTTCAGCAAATGGGACTATGTTGACTTATATCAGCTGGGAATCTGTTTGCTCTCCTGTTTCACATGGAATGGACTCACAAAGATTATCAGTTAGCTTTAAGACTATCATGTTTTTATTGTAAAGAAATCACTCTAAAAGCATTTTTCTCTATCCAGTTTTTAAGAATCCAATCCTCTGCCGTAGCTTAAGGACAAACAATTTCACGATTACCACCAGCAGAGCCAAGGCCAACTTGAGAAAATTTTATTTATTTCCTGATAACATAATCCATATCCCACTGAACTGCCATGTGAAATATACTCCTGTGTAATACCAAAGTGTTAATGGCACAGAGTAAAACCACAAGCTGGTTTGAAATGCAGAGATTTTGAAGGAAAATATATGAAATCACATAATGCAGCTCCATAATCATTTGACAATAAATGATCCTTTTATCCGATTATTATTTCAGTTGCATGTCTTTAATAAAATGCAGCAGTTACCCATTCCCCAAAGTATTTGGACCACAATTATGATCAAAGAGCAGTGGCCTGTAGCAGGAAAGATGCATCCTGGTCCTTTATTACCCCATGCACAGCCCGAGCTCCTCAAATCTTAGGACCATCAATGGGATGAGACTTAGGATCACAGGCACAATTGCTATAAACTGCAGTAGCTCCAGGGAAATCATCACACCAATGGTTACCAGCTAGCAGGCAGGAATTGGCAAGGACAGACACCGAAATAAAAAGACAGCACTGAAACAGACTGTGACTAATAGAATCAAAGAAAGTAAGAAGGAAATTCCTACTTTTACCAAGAGCAAACATTTCTCCTGTTTGTTAGCTGGCCTTTCTACAAGATGCTGATTGTTAAGATGCCATTCACAGTTCAGAATAATTTTCTTTAAGCCAATAAACTTTTGTAGTTTCAAACAAGGAAAGAAGCAGTGGTCACCTCTTTTGGAGAAAGCTGCAAGTAATTACCTGCTCCTTACCTTTTCAAGGAGGAAAAGTAGACGACTCAATGTGTAAAGAGTTTGCGAGAGCTAACACAGCATCAGGAAGTCCTGCTTTCTTTGGTTTCAGAAAAGACAAATTATCCTTTTCCATCAGATTATAAATTAGCTCAAAGATTGTAAGCATGGTGATAAAATAATACTACAGCTTCTCAAAACAATTTTATTTCGTTCTGCTTTAAATGGAAATGAGTGTAATACAATATTGGCTCTGCCCGTAGTGGCCGATTTTCAATCTATTTGACTGCTAAGTCCTCAAATCAACACCAGCCTTTTCTCAGCCCAGCAGAGTTTGGTTAACCACTGAGCTGCAAAGAAACATTAAATGTTACTGAGTTTTCATCACATCTACAAAGGGGGTAAATCAACACTAAATAGCACAGCGTATGGTCAGATGTGCAAGCAAGTTTGACCACTTGCAGAAATACATTATTGCTTTCAAAAAGCATGTCTGCGTCTCCATGTAAAAGATGGTAACAGGAGAGAGTTCTTTGGGTAGTAACCTAAAATAGATGAAGAAAAAGTTGAATAAAATGCCTTGGTTGGAGCACATTCTCTCTCAGAAGCAAGATGAATTTGGGTAAAAAAGAAGAGATATATTTTTCACCATAGATTCCTTATTCATTATTCATTTGCAGCAGCCAAAAAATTGCGCTGTTCTTAACTGTGTCAGCTATGAACTCGACTGTTCATACATGGTGTCATGTATGAAGGGGTAGAGTGACACTATTGACCCTGAGAAAAGACATTATCAGGAACTAGAGCATAAAGATCTGAGGCAGAAATAGATTGTCACCTTCTTCTTCTTCTTCTTCTTCTTCTTCTTCTTCTTGCTGATGTTATGTGGCCTCTGGTGACTTGAAATTAAAAATGTAGTTGCCACAAAGCATGTACCACATCAGCTTCTGAGATTTCCCAGAAGAAAAACAGATGTCCATGAAGGACATCCACATCAACTGACCACAACTTGCTTTTTTATAACTTTTCTAAGCCTTGGCAGTAGCCACTGGACTGCCAAGAGTCTGGACATCTGGCAGAAATGCAGCAGTCCAGAAGGTGATCATGTATCAACACCTGAATACTTCTATTAGGGTCTGCAAGACATGTGAGGTAAGCATGTCCTGAGCTAAAACGCAGCTCAAGACAGTGAGACGATGGTGGAAAAACATCAGCAGGTTCAAAGCTGGGCAACAGAACCCTCAGACACCTGCACAGATGAGAAAAGCTGGTAAGAGCACAACTGCTTTGGCAGGCACAGATTAATTGGAGTGTCTGACTGAAATGCTGGGGTATGACACATATAGTCACATCTCACCTATACCGTCCTTCTACTGACTAGCAGCGGTAAGTAGCAGTGATCTGCAATTTAGGGCTTTGAGAACTAAATGTGGTGTGAACATTGAGAAGGACTGTCTATTCAGTTAGACTCCTTTCCTTCCAATGTCACTCTCTGCCAGCTCCAGCAAATCCAGACCAGAATAAAACTAATGCCATTAAATCAGTCAGAATGTATTGGTAGCTCTGGTGTTCCTTTGGCTGCTAAAATTCCATCGTGGGATTTCTCCAGAAATGAAGGAGCAGTTCAGTTACGGGATTGGGGTCACATCTCCAAGCACAGGGCATGTGTACCAGGAATGGTAGCAGAAGCTTACAGCTGTCAAGTGTTTGCTTTCACAAAAAAAATGCTGTGAAATGAGCAAAAAACTTTGCACAACTCATGCCACCATGACACCCGCATCAACCCAGAGAATTAGAAACAAGCAGAGGCAACGTCCCTCAGAATCACTCTTTTCCTCCTCGGGACTCCACCCACTGCCGGTCCTCTCCAAGGAAGAGGCTCCAACTTCGGCTGGTGGAGAGAAAGGCGTTTGTCCAAATTACCTTTTTTATTCATAGGCCTTCCTTAACAGCAATGATAAGAATAACAAATCCTGTGGGAGCAATGTAACTAATTCATGCGCGGATGTGCAAATGGGCAATTTGCAAACTAATTGCTCCTGCACAATGCACTGTGCAGACAGGTTGTCCAAACACTGCCTCTGCGCACTATTTGTAGCCGCGGCTGCCTGCTAAGAGGCGGTTGAAATGCTTTCTGGGCAGACAATGGGCTTGCTCAAGTGTGCAACTATTTCGGAGGGAAGCTATCCCGCCCACCCTGGGTGGTGAAGGTTTGTTCTGCCTGCGTCCAGCTGCCGTGTTGTGCCAGGAAAATACAGGGGCCATGTGCGGGACAAAACAGTTTTGCCTTATTGCCTCTGCCAGCTTGGGGGGACGCAGGGAGTATCAGCAGCATATGGGCCCCGGGGGATTTCAGCCATTTAACAAACATTATATGCTCCATAACAAAACAGCAATATTTTGGTACTTAGATCAACCAAGTAACTAAATCAGATTCCCTAGACGGTAAGGACTGGTATGCTAATTGGCTTGCCTTGTGGATTTTCTATGTGGCTCCCCAAGAAACAGATTGGCCCATTTTTCAGGCAACTGATTGTTAATTGGAGTAATGAATAGCAGGCTGGAGGGTCCGATCACTTCGCTTGGTAAATTCAAACCCCCGTTATTCATGAGGACAAGCAAGAGGTGACATGGTTTTCATGGGTGGTGGGCAAACAGCTGGTCCCAGGTCAACTCCAGTACATTTTTCTTTTTCTTTACTCCAGGAACACAAGGGAAAATTTAGCACCTGATTCAAACCATCCCTCTGGGATGCCCTGCTCTTCAAACAGCTGAATTGTCCCCAAGAAGGGCTTGCCCCACTGACTGCAGAAGGCCAGCCGGTGCATTTATTGAGGAGATTTCTGCTGATCTCCTCCTCTGGCACTGGTCCTTAATACAAGCAACCTCTACTGCTTCTGGGAAAGTCCTCAGTTTTGCTGTGCTCTGCTTCCCTGGTTGCTCTGATGTGACCCAGCCCTCAAGCCCACAGTGGCAGGGATGAAGGCCTTGTTTCCCTCCCCACTGTCTCCAAAGCCTAGCTTTGATTACAATCAGGGTGTGGAGACAATGAGCTCCCTCTGTTCTCACAAACTTTGCTGTAAGCCAACCTCTCACATCTCCCTGGGGCTGGGCAGTTCTCTCCAGACCAGCTCTGTGGTCACACACAGGACACCTGCCTGCTCTGCTGGGCACCTTCCCTGTCACAGGACACCTTCCCTGCAACTGCTTTCTGCACCACAACTCAATGTACAGACTGCCTGAAAAACATGGCCCAACTATTCACCAATATTAATATTTCAGAAATGGGTCCCTGTAGGGCATTTCAACTACTGCTCTACAGCTGATGAGATTTTCAATTTGTTAGCTGAACCAAAAAATAGCTTTTACAAATTCACAGAGATATGCAAACAAAATATTTTTGCTTGTTAAAACATCACCTTTCCAGACAACTGTGGTTATACATCCAACTAAAAAGCAGATTGTTTCAGTTATCCATTTTCCAAGAAATGCACAGTTTCTGCATCATGTTGGCTCAAACCAGCACACAGGTGCCTAATGTCAAAAGTCCTTCTCTTTGGGAAAGAAATAGAAATCTCACAGTATCATTTTTCTTCATCACAATATCAAAGTAACTGAGCTCATCAGAGATTAAGATTACATTTTGCAAGAAGAGACTTATTTTCATAAGTTAGAAGACAGAGACGTGACCTTATTTACTGAGAAAAAAAGGTGGCACTTTATATTCAAAAACAATTAATGGGTTTTGGTGTCTGCATTTCTGGGTGCCCAGGGTGAATGCTCCAAAAAGTTCAGTTCTTTTAAGAGCAGGGAGACTGGTGTTGGAAAAAAGTCCTCTTAAAATGCCACAAGATGAAGGTTGGACATTTCCAATGCTTGCTTCTCTGATCTGATCACAAGTATTCATCCAGGCACTTCTGCATTCATTCTGTCCTGTGAGTGCATTATAAGCAACAGTGAATTTGTCAGTGGGGCTCTAGAAAATATATTTATTTATTTATAGGAACTAAACTACTGAAAATTAGTTTGTTTCTTCAAGGCAACTTAGAAATACTGGAGAACAGTCCTGCAGCTCCTGAAGCATAGATGATTGAAGGTCAACAAGACATGATCACTAATATTATTTGTCAGTAACTGGTGCAAGACATGGGAGAAGTAACTGAGAATGCTTCTTTTCTTTCCAAGGTGTACAACGACTATTTCACACAGAAAACTTTCGGCACCTCCTAACAAATGCGAGGTATACATCTCAGAGCACAAAAGTGACTTTTAGGATTATTGTCCCTTATAAGAATCTAACCATTCACTGTTAATATACAGTGCAATTCCACATGGAGGACTGAGACCAGTGAACTCTTTGAGGGGCAACTGGGACAGCAGAGCATCTCCAAAAATGGCTCTCAAGGCATGAGACTCACCTCCAAAATTGTCTCTCACACAAGAAGGAACATTCAGCAAAGAAGAAAACAATACTGCACTCAGATTTGATACAGAGGTTTAAGCTGGATACAATACCACATTTTTTAAGGTACTCTGAAGTCAGGGTTTGTTTTTCACACGTTCCTATGCAACTTCTGAAATAAATACAAGAATAACACCTGTGAACAGCTATTTACATCCCCCTCCAACAGCTGACATGGAAGTTTCATAGAATTAAACCCACAGAGCTGTGTCTCAGGCCTCTGCGCCTTCAGCTCTTCTTCTTGCTCATGGAAGGCAATGTAAGCAGGCTGTGCTGCCTCAGACAGCATTGTCACATTGAAATGGGTCTTGAAGTAGTTATTGCTCTTTAATCTGTCCCAGTCACATTTTTCTTCAATGAAGAAACATGTGCTAGTAACTCTTTAGGCCAGATTTAATTTTATGATTGGACACCCTGGGTTATATACATAGGGGGGAATCAGCAGACAGCTGTATTTGCCTATTTCTTTTTCTCCACATATTAAGAAAAAAAGTATTACGAATATTAAGGAAAGACAGACACTTTCAATTTTCTGGTTTTCATAATGACTTCAAATTACTTCTGACATGCTTTACATAATAGTGATTTAAAATATCATAAGACACACAGAAAATTCATCATGAAACTAAACAGTGTGAAAACAAGTAATCATGTGAAGATGTAAATAATTTCTGAAATCCCACAACTACTGTCTGTAGTCACAATCTAACTGGCAGCTGCATACCAAGGGCTGTTTTCAGAGTTTGATACAATCTATGTCTTCCTTAAAGACCTGGAAGATGGGATGTAATGTACCCTTGGTAAGTTTTCCCTCTGGTTTAAGCTGGAGGGGAGTGTTGCTATCCAGAGGGACCTCGCCAGGCTGGGGAACTGGGCTGACAGAGGTCTCACAGGTTCAGCAAAGGCATATGCAGAGTCGTGCCCTGGGACAGACCGAAATCTCCATGCAAGGTGACAGACTGAGGCCAGCCCCTGGGGGCCAAGCTGAGCAGCATCAGCAGCATCCTCTTGGAGCAATGAAGGCCAGCCATGCCCTGGGCTGTGTTAGGAAAAGGAGAGCCAGCAGAAGATGGAAGAGTCCCTACCCCTCCATTCAGCACTTGTTTGTTCATCCTGGAGACAGAGAGGCGAGGAGGAGGGCTTTGATGATCTGCAGCTACCTAAAGAAGAGAAGAAGGAGCCAGGCCTTTCCCAGAGATCTTCAGTGACAGCACAAAAAGTGATAGACACAAACTGGAACATGGCAAATTCCTATTAGGTATCACGCAACATATTTCACCTTATGGGTGGTTTAGTCCTGGGACAGGCCCCCGAGAGTCTCCATCCTTGGAGATACTCAATATTCAGCTGGACAAGACTTTGCACAGTCCAATCAAACTTTAAATTTGGCCCTGTTTTGAGCACAGGAACCTCAAGATGTCACTTCAAAGCTAAATTATTCTAGATTTCAAATATCATGCTCAAAAAGTTTTTCTGAATCAGAGCATTTTTACCAAAAGCTCTTTTTTTTAACCTTATCATCATACATAAGCTAGTAACAGCTTTTAAAAGCTCTATAGAAGAGGTTGTGATCAATATTCTGCAGAGGAAGTAGAAGGATAAGGTGAGAAATTACTTTTTTCTCCCTCAGAATTTTCACAACTGACTCCAAGATTACAAAAAGATCATAAAAATCTTTATTAGTGAAAGCTTGCTAAAGGCATGGACTGTCAATTCCAGCAGACAAACCTGTGCCACTTAACAACCAGCCTACCAAATGAATAATACGTATATTTGAATAAACACTTGGCCCACAAACCCAGTGGTAAAACATATCTTTTTGACTGCCTGGAATAGCATCCCTAACATGAAACATGAGGGACAATTTCTGGAATTGCAAACAGTTAAAAATAACAGCAATTTGTTTTCACTTTATTCATCCTCCCCAACTATTTTTTCTCCAAAGCCAGCTTCTTGGAGCCAGTGCTATGTGACAGCCCACAGATGGGTGCATTTATAATGAATTTAGAGAAGTTAAAAACACGGTGATAGGAGACATGAAAAAAAAATCTGGGGAATTCTCCTTAATTAGATTACACTCATGTCTATCTCAATGAGGACACGGCAGTGGAAAACCGCCTGACAGCGTTGCTAATACAACTGAGGGGGTCTGTGGCAGCAGACATCTGTTTTAAAGCCCTGATCCAAATCTGCCCCTAGAGGCAAATCAGCCAGGCTTTGGATGCCAGTCTGAAACGTTAAAAGCAAAATTCATACTTGCTGGGAGCAGGTGCAGCTCCACTAAACCCACCACATTTCAACGGCACCCTGGATTTCAAACAGCTCCAGCAGTCTGCAAGCATGGCACAAGTGCAAGGAGAAATAAACCCATTCATTATAAAATGCTCAACTATCAGCAAGGTGTAGTAATGCTGTTTCCCAACCTAGAAAGGTCTCAATAAAGTGACCAAAGTGTAAAACACACTCAGCCCCTACTCACTGCCCTACAAATCAAGGACTTGAAAATTTTGCTGTGATGTGTTTTTTCCCTCATGCTCAATTTTTTTGCATACAGATCTGCCAGAGGATATATCCCCTTGCTTAGAAGAGCAGCAAAAACAATTTTCCTTTTTTTTTTTTCATCTGAAAGCAGAATCTCTTCATGTTTTATTACAATAATCCATGGTACATGTCAAATATGGAGGGGCCAAGGAGGAAAATCTGGCAATGATCCTCCCATACATCATTTCAGACAACAGGCACACACCTCAGTATAAATAAATAACTGCTAAGCCATCCCCATTCATGTTTATAATTAGTGCAATCTATTTAACAAACAGACACATAATATAGGTCAATTATGTAGGTCATGATAAATTTATGAAGAACTTCAGCCTGTAGGGTACCAAAAAGACCACGTTGAGGCAGCATTTCCAAAGTTACAGTTTGTTTCTGCACATGGTTTGCGAGGAACAGCAGAGACCTCCTCGGTTTTTCTGGTTTGTGGCACTGCAGCCACAAATATCAGTGGCATCCCCTGGGAGACACCCTCTATGATACAAGCACAGAACTGCCCCTCCAAAATATTGAAGCAGTTACTACTTTCTGCCAAAATTGCCAGAAACACAAGCGTCTCAAACGTGTTCAATTTCTATGACTTTGTCAAAAACTGATGGGTATCCAGAGGGGAGATGGGAAAATATCTTTTTTATGCTTCCTCCATAGGAAAGGAAATCGTAACTCAGCATTTGCCTGGTATGTTTGATCATGGCCCTCTTGATCAGGGACAGATGCAGCCGCAGAAAAGCTGCAGTACCTGCCAAGTCCACCCTTGCCAGGAATTTCGGGAAGGAATGATGAAGAACCACAGCAGTGGGCATCAGACAGCAGCAGGTGCCATGTGCGGTTTCAGGTAAGTGACAGGACTGCAGAACTACCTATCCTGCCCAGGGATATGGGGAGGCTGTGGTGATAGATTGCCACAGCAAAGGCTACACATGCATGATTTGCAGCAAGGAAACAAATTTAATGTTCAGGAGTCAATGAACATCACAAGTTTCTGCTAAAGGTCAGCACGACTATAACTTGGTTTTTGAGATGGAGGGAGAAAATGAATCTTGAACGGAAATGTGAGTTATAGGGTTAGTTGCTGTTCCTTTTCCTTAGTATTTCCAAATACTACAGCAGCCCAAACTCTATCACTGGGTACACGGCAGCTGATTGAACACCCATGTGCCTCTCTGAGGACGTAGGGACATGGGTCATTCAGTGGGATTTGGCACAAGTTACTACCTGGCTTGCACAACGTGCCAATCACGTGCAGTTCATGGGCACATGGTGCCAAAATTACTCATTTTGTTCTTACAGTACAACACAATCTTGTCACTGTTCACAAGAATCATGACCAAGTTGGTGAAATAACCCTTTAATTATACAGATTCTCCTATCTGTACAATGTCTTTGATTCCTGTTTATTAATTTTCATTCAGACATCCAACACAACTATTCTTACGATGCAGAAGTGACAGAGATTATTTCCCAAAGGTTCCCAAACTGGTTCCCAATAATCTGCATTCTAGTTCAGGTATGATATATACGATACACCAAACTATGAATCTAAATGTACACGTATTATAATATTCAAAATATGTAAACATCATACTTGAAAATTTCTTGCACATCTCTGACTATGTGGCTAATTCTAAGAATGACCATAGTACTGTGTGTCACACAGTCTCAGGAATGAATCCAAAATTATTTAAACCACCTACATTCCATCACAGGTCCCCCGTTGAGGAAAGAGGGTTTACAAAAACAGCCTGAGAACTGTTCTCTTGCACATAGGTAATGCCTTTTACAGGAGGGGAAAAAAACCCAACAACCCAGAATTACATTCCCAGTTCTTTGGAATCTCTAATCCTAACTGCAACACTGTTTATGAACATATATGCAAGATATTTCAACTAAGAGAAATGTTGTATTATTTTGCCCCATCCCTGGGGAAATGGTGTTCCTGACAAAATACTGCTCTCTGCTGGCCTTGACCTGCTTTTCTGCAAGGGCCTCACCTCCTGACATCTGTCTTCCCTCACAAAAAGGGAAAAGACCTTCTTCTTTTGCTGACTTAGCAGTTGGTGACAGGGGCGTTTTTAAATTTAGGATTGAAAAACTTTTTTTTTGCTAAGAAAAACAATACTGATATCACAGAAATCTTTTGTCTTGAAGAAAAAATCCAAGTAGTCCTTCATCCTGAGTAACCCTCTGGAAGTATTCCTGTTTTCTTGCAACCTGGAAGAAGAAACAGGCTGTTCATGTAGCAGGCTCTCTGTTGCAATGAGTTCAGATGACTCTGTGTTTCTAAGCATAGGGGACTCAAGTCCTGTTCTAGGTTTCAGAAAACTTGCTCCTAGGTGGGAATTTTCACAGCAGCCCAAGATACCAGTGACAAGCATAGAATTTGGGATGAAGATCCCTAGTCTTTTACTTTGGAGGACAACTCCAGACCTGAGTAGCTCCCTAGCCCAAAACCTGTAGTACCTTTACTTCCTATCCCCATTTTTTGCTGTTTTACCAAAAGGGGATCACTCAGAACAAAGCTAACTGAAACCAAGCTTATTTGCATTGAATTTACCTTCACACTGCCACTAGATACTGGCTGAGCTAGACCTGGCACAGCAAGAACCATAAAAAAAAGTTTTTAATCTGCCAACATCTCATATTTTGGGGCAGAACAAGGTGATGCCATGCTGCAGGCTCACCAAGACTGGTGACCCATGCCCAGCTGCGAGCATCATCATCCCCTCAGTCCCAGAGGTAAAGGGTATTCACTCAGCAGTCAGGCTGCATCTTTCCTGAGCTTCTCCTGTCTACCTTCTTCCCAATGGGTTTGCAGCTCCTGAGATGCTGTGACTGACAGGAATACTGCAGCAGCAATTTTGGGATGAACACCTACAGGAATTAGCAGAGCATTCTCAGATGTCTTTTTTCCTCAAGCTGCTGGCAGACTCATGTTTCTGTGGTGAAACCACACCATCAGGGTCTCACAAACCACCATAAAAACTAAACATAGATTCTTATGGAATCACATCACAGAAAAGCCTCAAATCTTAAAAAAATTTAATTCTTTGTACATGAGGCATGGGGGAAGGCACAAAGCAACTACTCAGGGGGATCCTTTGCTGACATCTACCCACACTCCCTGCCTCAGACCTGCTCCGAGCCTGCAGGACAAGAGCTCCTGGCAGGGCTGACTCTCGCTGGGGTGCAGAGGGTGCCCAGCAACCCTGCTGGCCATCTCCTGGTGGCATTATCCCTGGGCCGTGGGACCTCTCCTGCCACCCTCACAAGCTCTGCTCTCGCCTGCCTCCCCTCACCTTGAGAACAGCTCCTATTATTGTCCACAAAAATCAGCTTCATTACCCGGTGTGCAATAAGTCAACAATTACACACTCAAGCGAGACATTTGACTATTTGTTGGAGAGCTGCACAAGCCTGGATGATTGCCGGTATTCCCCAAAACAAGGATGCCCCTCCGGACTTTCCAAGCCACTATTTATACACAGAAATTTAGAGTTAGTAACCTCCCAAGCTCATGTCGAGGGTAACCCAAAATGTTACTGTATCCTCTGTCTATCTGTGCCCCACATTGTTACTGTCTCCAAGACCCTGTAGCCAGAAAACAGAACGGGTGTGGGAGGCGTCACAGGCGCTGTTAAAGTCTTTGTTCCGGAAGTGTTAGTGGGATTTAGCAATTTTGTTTCTAGTGGTTATCTATTGTTACTTTTCTGGCTGTTGCTATTCCACTGTTGCTAATCCAATGTTGTTAGTAAACTTACTTTTTCAGTTAGATCTGTTTATATTCGTGCCTTAGTGGCGGAAAGGGATTGGTTAAGACTAAGCGGAGGTGACTCATTTTAGAACATCCACCTCTTAAATTGTCTTAAACCAAGACAGTACAGCCCCTCTATTAGGACTGGTTAGTAATTAGCATTGAAATTACATGATCCACCTAATTTCCGTGCATGCTTAGGGGAAAGGTCTTCACCTGGGCAAACGTTTTTTGACCTGCAAGCATGATTTTTACTGCTATAATGAACGTGTTTCAACTACAGGACACATGGACCGTGTTTTGCCAGGTTGGCAATATATACATCAACATCTTGATGTACTTCAAGCTTGTTAGCTCCAGGGTGCCCTTGGCTGAGTGACGTTAACTACCAGCTGATCCAAGATGATTTTTACACATCCCACATTTTTCAACACTGTTTCCCCTTCCTGATTTTGCTGCGTTTCGCCGCTGTTTTTTTGTTTTGGCTTTTTTTTTTTTTTTTTAAGCACATTTTCGCGGAGCACC